>CM076577.1:990401514-990873987 GCA_034641835.2 Pinus albicaulis | reverse complement strand
ATGGTTGTCGGGACTTTCCATTCCTTAATGGCTTTAATTTTGTTAGGGTCTACTTTAACACCCTCGTGAGATACAATATGACCCAGATATTCCACCTCTTGTACTCCAAAGAAACATTTGGATTTTTTTGCATATAATTGTTTCTCCTGCAATAGTTTGAGCACCCTGTCAACATGTTCAACATGATCCTTCCAAGACCTGCTGTAGATTAGTATATCATCAAAAAATACTAGCGCAAATTTTCTAAGGAAGGGTTTGAAAATGGAATTCATCAACCCTTGAAATGTAGAAGGTGCATTGGTAAGGCCAAAAGGCATGACCAAAAATTCATAATGACCCTCATGAGTTTGAAATCTTGTTTTTGGAATATCTTCAGTCTTCATTCTAATTTGATGATATCCTGAACGAAGATCCAACTTGGTAAAATAAATTGCTCCATGTAATTCATCCAATAATTCATCAATCACGGGAATGGGAAATTTGTCTTTAATGGTGAGCTTATTGAGCTCCATATAATCCGGACACATTCGCCATGATCCATCCTTCTTGTGTACCAATACTACAGGAGCAGAGAAAGAACTTTGACTAGGTTGAATTATACCCGCCTCTAACATTTCTGCAATCATACGTTCGATTTCGCTCTTTTGGAAGTAAGGATATCTATAAGGCCTGATGTTTGGAGGAACACTTCCTTGAATCAAATGAATAGCATGATCATGATCACGAATAGGTGGGAGTCCTTTGGGAGTTTCAAATACCTTGGAATGATTGTCCAAGACTTGTTGGAGATCTGCAGAAATAGATGATTTTGATGTCGGAACTTCTAGTGAGCATAATTGTGCAATTACGCCTCGTTGTTCTTTCTTTAGAAGCTTTGTCATGACATTAGAGCTTATTATCCTTCACGGCTTCCCTTCAATACCCCGTAATTCGACTTCCTTTCCTTCTGAAAAAAATTTCAAGAAAAGTTCTTGAAAATTAAAAGCTACCGTCCCCGAAGATTGTAACCATTGTACTCCTAGTACAACATCAGCACCTCCCATAGGAATGGAAAGCATTGGACTAGTCAATACATATTCCCCCATGGTTAGTTTGATATTATGGCATTTCCCAGAGCAATTTATAGTTCCTCCATTTGCAACCATCACTTGGCATTCTGGTGCTGGGTATAGGAAACAATTTAAT
Organism: Pinus albicaulis; assembly: GCA_034641835.2. NCBI lineage: Eukaryota > Viridiplantae > Streptophyta > Pinopsida > Pinales > Pinaceae > Pinus > Pinus albicaulis. Next base: position 990,872,802 of record CM076577.1, on the reverse strand, counting down.
TCCTTGGCTACCTTACAACGAATAAAATTATGGGTGCTACCTGAATCAATCAACACTATTACCCTTTTCTTCTTGATTTGTCCTGCTATCTTGAGAGTTTGAGGAGTGGTAATTCCTGCCATTTCATTACATAATATGGTCGGATTAATTTCTTCCTCTTCTATGGTTGGTTCCTGGTGTGTATCCTCTTCTTGTTCATTTTCTTCTTCTTCTTCACAATCTATGTAAAATAATTTATTTTCAGCACACTTATGACCTTTGGTGTATTTTCTATCACAACTGTAGCAAAGCCCTTTTTCTCTTTTTTCTTCCAATTGTTGTGGTGTCAACCTTGTAGGTTGTGGAAATCTAGGCGTAGAAACACTTCCTTCTTTATAGAATGGAGTGGCAGGCTTCCTTGTCGCCATAATTTTACATTCAACTTTTCTTGCCAACCTGAATGCCTTCTCCAATGAATCGGGTTCCAAAACACAAACTTCATGTTCGATGTTATCCTTTAGAGTACCTAAGAAGAGATCAATCCTGTGTTCCTCTGGAATATTAGTTACCCTTATATTCAATTTTTGGAAGTCCTCAATGTGCTGCCCCACTAAACCCTTTTGTTTGAGATTTATCAATTGGCTAAAGAAGTTGTTGCTCTTTGTATCCTCATAATGTGCTATCATTTCCTCCGTAAAAATTGACCAAGTGACAATTTTTTTACGGGAGCAAAGCCATCGATACCATACAAATGTATTTGTTCTAAATGTAAAGTTGCAATGCGTACCTTTTGTGTGTTTTGCACATTATGGAGATCAAAATATTGCTCCATCTGTAGTATCCATGTTACAGGATCCTTTCCATCAAACTTCCTCATATCCATTTTTGGAATATGGTGGTTCTTCCCGCCAACATTAGATTTTATCAAATCACAATTAACATTGATTTTGTTCTCATCATGAGGTTCTTCTACTATCTTTTCACCATTAGGAAACCGTTCTTGTATCAACTTTGTCAAACCTTCGATGTCTATTTTTAGATCATTCTTCATGTTTTCCATCTTAGCTTCCATGCCATCCATCTTCTCTTCCACACCTTTCTTCAAAACCTCCATTTCATTTTTTGTTGCTCTTTGCGAGAGTGAAATTTGTTGGACTTGCTCTTGTAATTTTGATAGATCATGTTGCAATTCTTCATCTTCATGAGTCATAGTAGACCCTTCTGAAGGCTTAATGGGTGTTGAATTATTTTTACGAGGCATATTTTAGAACCCAATACTGATATGCCCTTGGAATCAATTCAAATTGATTCTTTAAACAAGACTTATGCAATTCGGAAAAAAAATACACACCTTTTTCTTGCTTTTGAGGAGCTCGATATTTAAATTGGATTATCTCTGTAATTGAAAATATTCAATATCTGAAATTCAACCCTGTAGTAGCCCTTTGAAGCTTCTTTCAAATTCCATAGGTCTGACCTAATTTGGATTCTCCAAGGAAAAGTTGTGTCCAATCTCCCACAATGACCTAATTCTGGACTGGTTCAGTAGAGCGAACTTGTACGACTTACCACGTGTCACTGTTTTGTCATTTGTCTCTGAAATTGATAGCCAAGAAAGTACAGTCTGTGTACTTGCGACCAATTTTTACGGCACTCAAATCCACTGCCCAGAGAGAGAGTTATTGAACTTTTCCCACGATTACCTCTTTGAGATGCAATTCTGGAGCCTCCCACAATGACCTAATTCTGGACTGGTTCAGTAGAGCGAACTTGTACGACTTGCCACGTGTCACTGTTTTGTCCTTTGTCTCTAAAATTGATAGCCAATAAACTACAGGCCGTTTACTTGCGACCAATTTTGACGGCACTCCAATCCAATCTCCAGAGAGAGAGTTATTGAACTTTTCCCACGATCACCTCTTTGAGATGAAATTCAGGAGCCTGAAAAAGCACTACCTTCCACAGATCATATCTCCAAAAATATTGCGAACCAAGATCTGAAATTTTTTGACAAATTTCCTCAGGATTTCAGCTTCGCACCATACAAATTTCAGATTCTGAACCTTCGTAGAAAAATTTTTATAGCGAAAATGCCACGATGACCTGTTTAGGAGCTTGAAAAAAGGCCTAACTTCCACAGATGATATCTCCGAAAATATTGCGAACCAAGCTCTGAAATTTTTAGAAAATCTTCCTCGGGATTTCAGCTTCGCACCCTAAAAATTTCAGCTTCTGAAACTTCGTAGAAAAAAAGTTATAGCGAAAATGCCACGATGACCTGTTTGGAGCAGCGAAACCCTAGAATCCCAAGGCTCTGATACCAAATGTTGTGTAACCAGCTCCAAAAAGAGAAGAAAAGAGATATCAACGCCTTAGAAATGAGCCTCTTCGAGGGGGCAACCTCCAATACATTACGTAAATGAACAATTCTTGGATGATACAGTTTACAAAACCTCCTTTCTATATATAGGAGTGCATGTGGCCATAATGTAATCCTAGTGGGCCACAATGTAATCCTAGCCGACCTAACAATAATAATTTAAGGGCACAATAATAACAAAATGGGGGTTACAAGGGTACAATAATAAAAATAAGGGGGTTACACTAACAATAATAAGGGACTATACTAGTGATATAGGGACCTAACATCAAATAATGTAAGACGGAAACATTTGCATACCTTGGCTTTTCTTGGGAACATCTTGTACTACTACAAGGGTTCCATTCTCTGATGTAATGGTTTCCCCAACTGCTGATGTTGATGGTTGATATTTCATAGCTGTATTAGTGTTGGTAAAAGTCTCCTCAAGTGGTGGTGAAGGCCTCTTATCCTCTAATTTCTTCTTGTCAAATTTCTTAAACAACCTTTGAGTAAAATCTGCAAATGCAGCCACTCTTGCATTACTCAAGTGGCTTAACCACCAAATGTCTGCTTCACCCTCTAGGTGTAGCACTACAATATCAACAACTTCTTTCTGTACCACTGTATTAGGAAGAATGCATCTAGCTTCATTCCCCAATCCTTTGTTGTACATGTGGATTACCCATCAAAAGTAGACAATAGAAATCTATTGCCCTTTATTTTCCTATTGCGGCAAGGTCTCCTTTCTTCTTCAAGATGAATGAACTATGGGAGAGTTAGGGTCTCCTTGAAAGCTCTAGGTTGAGACTTATGTATTTCCAGGTATCCACTTAGGATCTCATGTTCCAAGTGCCCTCCATCTCCATGCCTCTTGTCTTATTTCTTAAAAGAGAAGGGCATAGTGTATTGCCTTGGAGTTCTATACAAAACTGGTAATTTCTTTTGATGACAGGAAGTACATGTGCCTTCCTCTTCTTAAAACCCTCTAGAGGTCTCATTGTATCTCTCCTCTTTCATCTGCTTAACCTCCTTGGAGAGGTTTTTCACAGATCTAAAAGGTGATGAGACAAAGCTTATTCCTTCCATAATTTTAGATATCTTATTCTTCTCTCCTTCTTCTTATAGCATATTGGCTAAAACTCACAGGTTGACCCAAGATTATGCTTTGATACCACTGTAATATTCCAAAATGGGGAAATCCACAATATAAGCACTAAAAATGAATTTTTTAGAAATATATGCTATAATATTTAATAAGAGTCCATGGATCCATTGGTTTATACATTATGGTAACCAAATAAAAAGGGAGATCAGAAAAAAATCAATATAGATGAGTTAAACAAGCCTCCCATGCCCAAAATAGCCCAAAAACATTGCAAACCCATGACTACTGAAACACACAATTACTGCAGCAAGTGACAACGTATTTTAATAAGGGTTTATACCATATAAATAGAGAGTCAAATGGATCTACTGATATATTATTAAAGTGAGCTGAAAAATTGAGATCTAGTCTCCTTTACACAAATCCAAGATAACTCGGCAAGGGTTTTCAGAAATACACTCAAATACAAATGGTGATCTATAGCCCTAGGAATGAAGAGTCACTACAAACTGAAGCTCACGAAATAGAAGTCTAAAATAATATATATATTATGTATATCTCCTCAAATGTCTTCTCCAATGAATGGATGAACCCTTCAACCATAGGAAAACACTCTAAAAGAGCCAATAGATCCTCCCCTGAAGCTGCCCTCCAAACTAACACAATTATAGACTAAAACTATGTTGTAAATGATGGAAATATGTTGGCCTAGTGCCAAAGATCTGAAATGTTCTCAATCCCTCCTTATTGATCTCGCAAGAGAAGGAATCCTTCCTCCTATGAAAAACTAGCTGAGAAAGTGGGTTTCTCAACCCTCCACTGCAACACCTTGCAACACAGCACAATATTTTGCAGAAACTGCAATGTAGCTAAAGACTGAAGCTTGGCCAGAATGCCGGATATGTGGAATGATAGATCAGTATTCTCCCCAGAGCTACTCAATGGATGAGGTGGGATTCCCAATTGGGAACACCCTGTGTTAAATGACACCAGCAATCTTAGCTAAACAACTGAAGAGATAAAAAGTCTAAATAGACATATCAAAATAAAAACCACAAGCTAACCCCATATGGCTACCATCCTCTTCCTTATAAACAATGTGAACCTTTTCACTTTGGGTCCCACTCATTAGGGTTTCCATCATCATACAATTAATCTCCCTCCAAAACTGCGTTGTCCCATCATTAATGCTACTCCTCCATAACAACACTGTTTGATTTTGTCAAAGTTGACCTATTCCACCTGCTCCAGCCCCTTTTCATACCTAAGGGTCCTCAATATAGCTTTTATATGACTATCTAACAAGTCAACATTCACACTGAGTTGTCTCTATTCATGATTCGTTCCCTCCATACTTTTTTTGCTCAATTGGTCAAACTTGACCTTGTTCATATGTATTAGCCCTTGTTCACACATGAGGGTGCTTTATCCAGCTATGAATATGATCTCTTTCACATTAAGAGGGATTTTATGCCTACTAAAGGGATTTATGGGCCTCCTTACCCATTTATTCTTCTAACGACATGTGAAGAGAAAAATTAATATTCCAATTAATTGCGTGCTAATTTAGGAATATCACAGAACCAAATTGGAGGAGACACCAATGCCCTTTTATTTCTAATCCAATATATTTTTCATCAACTATCAAATATTTATTTATTTACCGACATTCATATTCTCACAGTAAACTACTTGAATCTCCTTTTTTGTCAAATTTTCAAACTATATATTTACAAGAACCCTTGTTATTTATTCCTATTCATACTCCACATTATCTAATATTCTTATTTCATAGTTTTCTTTCTCAACTATCTATTTATTTTTTATTAGGTATCACAGTTGTGGGAGACTACGTGGTACAAGTGTTTTCCCTCTTTACAGTAACATATCTCTCACACTGGACACACCTAATTCATACACACTTCGTGGACTACTTTTATTTAATAACATAATACACACACAGACACAGAATTACACACACACACACACACACACACACACACATATATATATATATATATATATATATATATAATTATGTTACCTGTAATTTTTTTTGTTTCTCTACTATGTGATCTTTGACCCAAGAATTTTATTTCACCTATATAGTGCTCTTTTCATGATTATTTCCCTTTTATCCAAGCCCTTTGAAACACATGCAATTGATCCCTTTATCTCTTCATAATCATGTTTTTTTTATCATGTTCTCTATGCATAATTTTTATAGGTGGAAGCTTTGCCCTCCATATCAGATATGAGAGAACTAATAATCTTCAATGTCAAGCCTTAGCCATTAGTTCCTGAGAGATAACCTAGGAGTTCATATGACCATGCACTGACACCATATCCTTAAATCACTCTAGTGAGTTTGGATTTTCGGTTGGTAATTGACATCATTTTTTGAACCATCTAGATGCATGAATACCTAGAATGATTTCCATGATCCTCTAACTCGAGGTGCTAAAATATTATACACCAATGACTATGTTTCATGGTCTTGATCATAACTCACTTTCATTTATCGAAGGTCTAGGTCAATTTTTGATGTTACCCTTTCAACACATATGGATACATGGATACCCATATTAGTTTCCACAAGCCCTTAGGTCTAGGTTCTAAACTATTAAGCATCCATGCCAACTTGATGTGACCTCCATCCTAACCTTCTCTAATGGATCCAAAGTATGGTTTGTTCATTGAAGCCACCCTTTAAACACATCTATATACTTGGATTCTCAAATTATCTTTCATGATCCTTTATTTCTAAGCATTAAGTAATTAAACACCCATGAACACATGTTTTCACCTTGGTCTAAACACACTAGAACCTAGTAGATGGAATGTTTATCAGAAAATTTTACAAAATATTTCAATTAACAAAAAAATCCCATCATACCATACCACTAGATATCATAAATATATGGACTATCATTCACTCTTATAGCTTAGTATCCCAGTATAGGGCTTACAATGGTTGATCCTTTGGATTTTTTCAACTAAGGACCACACCAATACCCTTTTAGTATTTCTGCTAAAAATACATGTATAGGAAGGACTCTAGTGAGCTTGGTCCTAGCATAAGTCCTAAGACATCTATGTCTACCACATCACTCCAACATGGAGCAAAAATTGCTTGCCAAATATTTATCCTACCATGTGATACATGTTCCACGTCACTGTGGATACTATCCTTTTATTTATGCTATACACCTAGTGCCTAATACCCTGATGCTCGAATGTTGAGGGGGGGGGGGGGGGGACAATTACCATTCCATTTTCCATATGCCATCCATGTGGTGTCACATCATGATATTCTACTGTCACATGCCATCAATAAATTACTTAATTATATATACAAAAATGGAAAAAATTAGTTCCACATGTCACCAAGTTATAATTTTCAATCATGTACAAATAATTGATGGAAATAGATTCTTAATAAAAAACATTGAAAACATAAAATTGAAAACACATAAATTTACATGGAGAGTTTTTCCAAGAAACCCAAACCTAGGAAAATAAGCAAGTTTTTTTCATTAAATCATCTGCACAGTATTACAATACAATATATATCCTATAATAAACATGAACCACCACTCCAATCATACTTTTGTAAATAAAAATAAGAATTTATGGGAAAAACCACCATGCACCACAAAACCACTTTTAGAAAAAACATGGGTCAAAAAATTCTGAAAAACATACACATAAAACCACTCAATTCTCTCTTTTGGTGGAGCTACATGGAATCCTATATAAGAGGGTTCTTGAACCCCCCATACTTCCCAACCAGTAGTGTCTGAACAAGCCCCCATAGTACCCTTTTTGTTTATGGTGCACATAATTTGTGCAAATAATATAGCACACACCCAACTTTCCTTAGGCCAAAACATCAACAATACTACAATGTGTAATCCACATCATTGCTACCTTTCTATTGAATAGGCTCTACTGACCAAGATAAAAATTTGAAATTTGAAATATGATAGATATGGTTAATTTTTTAACTTAGCAACCTAACTAATATCTAGATTCTTGGATATAAATATGAACATGTTGATTCTAGTGCTTGGTACCATAGTATGGGTCCAAAAAGGATCTTATTCCATTACATACCTTATTGTTTCATGATCAAGGGTTGTGACAATGTGCCTACTATTCAATCTAATAAATTTTATTTTCACTTTTTCTTGGTAGAATGTTCATGCATCCATCATGTTCAAACTCTTTATATACCTTTATGTTATCTAGTGAGGACTTGTTTTCACCTTGACAACAATCGAAACACAATTTGAAATAAGGTTGAGATATATTAGAATAATATTAAGAATTTCTACCTCAAAAAATAAGGAGATCGACTCAACAAAGAAGACAACGAGATAGGTATAATTTATTCCTTCCAATTTTAGATGTATATTTTATTTATAGTATGAAAAATGAGACTAGAAATATGAAAATGAAATATAGGGAGTCATAGAGACTATCCATTGATTATGAAATGATTACAGTCAAAATAAATGATGCATGGTAGTTGTTCCAATTTTGTAATGAAAAGAAACACACTGGTTGTAAATGGGTGTTCAAGAAGGTTGATTTCAATTGTAGTATTGCAAAGAATGAAGAAATATTGGTTTCCAAATGATATATTATGTTGAGGGAATATATTTTGGTGAAATATTCTCCTTAGTTGCTACATTAACATCTATTAGGTTTATAATATCTATTTTAGCACATTTTTATTGCGATATAGAAAATATGGATGTCAAAACCATATTCCTCCATGGTTCCTTAAAGGAGATCTATATAACACAACTAAAGAAATATGCAAAAGGTGGTAAACATTCATTGGTTTGCAAATTAAAAAAAAAATTTATATGGGATCAAACTGGCTCCAGGAATTTGGCATGAAAAGTTAGTGTTTGAGTTGAAATTAATATTTGTGAGATCCAAATCACGTCATCATGTGTATTACAAACAATATGATGATCATTTTCTTTATTATCACTCTATATGTTGATGGTATTTTATTCTTTTGTAATAACAAGGATATGATGTGTGATTTGAATTCATAGCTTTCATTTTAGTTTGGACTGAAATACTTGGAGGGTGTAAAATGCATCTACAAAATGGATATTAGGAGAGACAAAGAAATAAAATACGTCCTTGGTTGATCCAAAGTAACTACGTAAAGAAATATTCTACAATGTTTTCGAATGGTACATTGTAAACTACTAACTATTTCAATTTTGGTGGTACCTAAGCTTTCGATTGAGAATTTTCCTACGACATTTAAACATATGGAGTATATGACCCTTGTTCCATATCCTACCATAGTTGTTTGTATTATGTATGTTATGATCTTTACTAGACTACATATTGGATAAGTACTTTGAGTCGTGAGTCGATTCATGACCAATCCTAGATGTGAACATTTTTCTCTTCTGAAGAGGGTATTCAAATAATGGAAAGGTACCCCTAAATAATCTATTTTATATCATAATTATTCCTAATGGGACATACATTCAATTTATATATAGCGTTATGTGTTTCAATTAGGTAGGATATGTATAATGAATGACATCTACTAGTCGTTATGTGTTTTGTCACTTTAATGGAGCAATGAGTTAGATGAGCAAGTGACAACATATGGTCACATCATCTAATATAGAGGAAGAGTATATGGAAGTTACTTATGCATGTAAGGATGTTATATATCTTGTGAAACTTTCTTCAGAAGTAAATTTTGGTAATACATTTATCACTTTTCAATGTGAAAGTAATAATGTCATTTGTATCACTAAAAATACAACCTTGCGTGCAAATAAGATGAATAAAAATATCCAATATTATTTTGTAACCTGCAAAAACCATTTTTTCACCTCGAGGGATGGGGTATATAATTTTTCTCTCCTTATTTAATGTCATTCCTTTCCATTTGCCTAGGCACTTACCCTGTCTAACCCTTTGCAGGTTGAATTCTTTTTAGTAATGAATCCACGCCATTGGCCTCATTTCTATGTGAAATGGCCATAGGCCAGATACAATTTCCAAGCTCCCAATCTCAACACTTTTATGTTCCCTTCATTATTCTATTTACCCCTAGTCACACTCTTCATGAAATGGCCAAAGGTCGGGATTAACCCATAGCCCCTTTCATCCTGGTGTGATCCTTCATACCTTTACTATATCCTATTAGGGTCAATCTCCTAGGATATGTGTCATATGGGGTCTACCCCCTGAACTGTGAGTGGTTTCCTCTACCAAAAAAATCATTCTCCCTGTCATAATGTTACCTTCTTGGCGGTTTCCATAAATATGCATTAGGTTCCCCTTCGACCTCTCCATTTCAGGCTTATGTGGAAAGCATTCCCCTCATTCCATCTCCTCATTGGCATAGTGTCTATGTGCCATTTTGTTCTGCCAATGCTTGTCCAAGGTATCCCAACAAATTCCCTCATGACACAACTTTATTCCTCTTTTTGGTGGAATCAGGGTGATCTAGATATTTGAATTATTTCATAAAATAGTATCACTATCTTGCTTACATGAAGGACGTACATGATTGGCCCACGTCATCCCACTAAGTACCTCGCAATGCACTCTAAAAAAAACCACTTTCCAAGTACTAGGAATCTGCCACTGGGATTGCGTGGAAGGTGGGATTGTATGACTTCCCTTCTCATTGGTTGTTCTTCCAATCGTATCTACCACTGTAGTTAATTCCATGAGTGTATCATGACACGGTGTAACCTATGTCATGCCACTAGCTTACATTCCTGGTGCTAGCAAGTAACTTCCCTCTTTGTTCTTTCGGGATGAATCCATCAGGATGACTCGACAGGTGGGCCAACTCCTAACCAACAACATCGTAGCATTAAGGCAGGTCCTTCCATGAAATCTCTTGTGGCATCCCATTGGGGTTTACCTAGCGCCTTCAACACTTTCGCACTAACAATCCTTTGGATGAACCTTAGTAGGCTAGTGTGCTATGCGAGCCTGACCCTAACAAATGGTGCTAACACAACACAATATTTCCTCCCATATACACCTCTAACATCATCCTGCCAGGCCTTGCTTAGCATTTTCCATTTCATGCATTTCTAATTTTTTCAAGTTATGCATCTGGGCTTATGTGGGTTATGGTCCAACCCACCAACCAATAACAAAAATACCTAGAACACATCATGTGTTGTGTAATCCATGTTCCTATATCATAATTCTCCTTATCTTGTGCTCTTAGAAACGTTTCGGTAATGAACCTTCAGCCTCCCACCTCTGGGCCATGATGAATTGACAGTGGACCAATCATGAGAAGTCTAGGATGGTGTGTCAGCAAACACATCTGATTGACGTTATCACGACTATACATATTATTAAATAACTAACCATTCTAGGTTTTCTTCAAGCCATGTCCTCACTTATTCATCCAATTGCGTTCTAGGGAAAAATATGGTGCAACAATGACATGTCTCCATGTTTAGGGTCTAGATCAACAAAGGGATAAGGTTTCCTGATCCTCCCTCTTAAGTATAAAACCCATACCCTTCACGTTGTGAAAAATATCATTTATATCTCAGTCATGGTTCACCTATACGACCTTGGTCTTGCTTTATGTAACAAATCAGAAGAGGATTTTCATGATCGCTCTATAGAAAGACTCTATTAATGCACACGCCTTCTCCAAATAATCTACCTAGTTTTGTATCTATATAAGTGGTCAGTAAAAACTCCAAATATTTATCATCGATGCATTTCTACTCCACTAATAGCAATATAATGAAATCTATGATGTTATCCCTCTTGATCTTCGGTGTTAGCTATGTTAAGAAAATTCTAGCATGTGGGCCTTACCTGCTCTTAGGTAGGGAATTATTCACAAGGAAACATAGGTGATGATGCACCCACTACATACCATAGGATTTTTGTAGGCTTCTAAGAAGTTTCCACTTCCCCTTCTAGATGCTAACAGTTCCATAATCCATTTCGTCTCTATAAGTGGCTCCTTGGTGCTGCTCAAGGGTTCCGTGGAATTGGGATATTTGCAAGGACCTGTAGCCCTCAATTCTAAAGTCATTTTGGTCATAATGGAGGTTGTTTCAAATTCAAGGTTAGAGGCCATTTTATTATGTTGTTTCAAATTCAAGGTTAGAGGCCATTTTATTATGGCTTTAGGACATTTAAATAAAGTTTTAGGGCTCGACCAACCCCAGGGAACTTCCCATAACATTTGTACATTACTTTCCTGCCAACATAATAACTTGTAATAAATTTCCTCAAATGTATACAATGATTGACTCTGTTAACATAGGGTCTTTTATGTAAGTTTTACATTAATAAAAAGGGTCTCAAAACGAACTACTTTTGATGGTTTAATTCAAGCTTGATCATGGCCCAAAACATATCATTATGATCATCTAACTTTGCTATTGTATTATTTCGTGAGCATGGCTAAACATATTATGAAGTTTTTTCTCTGCCACTATTCTGTCATTCTAAGCACATACAGGGGTTTTATTCAGAGTAAGGGTTGACCTTGTCTCTATAGTTTAGGAATTGTTGTTATGAGGTTCATTTCATGTCTTAACATCAGATACTCTATGGTTGCCATTACTTAAGCTATTGATCACATTTATTTCAAGTTCAATCACCAATATACATAAATATAAACAAATATATATTCAACATAAATATCATGAGAATATCCCCTCTAGGTTACACCAGGAGTATAAGCACAAAGAACACAAAATCAGTTGTTGTTTTCCAGAACCGTTATAAACGAGAGTACAACATAATCCATTTAAATGTAAGAAAAAATCACAAATACTTATCTTTAAGTATACAGGGTGACTCGTTCCAGGACTATGACCCTCCACCCAAAAATAGAAACCTACACCCATTATTACTTACAGTTTCGACCCTCGATCCAGATTCTAGAGTCTGATGGGGAATTCTTTCTTTTGGGACCACAAACAAGCTTCCACTTAAGTTAGGGACTCCAATGGACCTCGTGCCTAAATCCCAAAAACTAATTACTTCTCCATTTCCGACACAGGGAGTCTATATGTACCCAACCTGACCCCCAAGTGAACATACAATGGTTCATCCCTCCTAGGGTGTCTAGAATCCATTGTACTAGTCAGGGAAGTAATAAAATACTATAATCAATATTTTCCCTAATTTAGCTTTAGGATGATCTCCTCCTAATTTTTTATAGGGCTTGAGAGTGGCTATCTTAACCCGCAACCTCCAGGGGATGCAAGCTGTTATAGGGATCAACATATTTCATCCCACCCATAGCTTGCAGGGACCCATGATGTTACAAGGCTCCAACTACATGTTGTATCAACCCATAACCTCTAGGGACCCAAGCTGTCACAGGTTTCCAAGGACCCTATCTAAACCCACAACCTTCAGGGACCCCAATTTGTTCTAGGGATCTAGATGTTATCACTCAACCAACATTCTAGAAGAAGAGAGAACCAATCCCATTCTCTTCCCTTCTCTCCACTTCTCTTCAAAATTTTTATTTCAAGCTTTTGTTGAAGGTCTGATTCCCTATCATATTCTCAATCGCTTCTAACCAAAGGTCTTTGTTATCCTCTCACAGGAATTTGAACGGTAGTATGGTCCTTTTTCCACGTGTTCTAATTCATTCCTCTGATGTTTGAAGGCTTCTCTTGCTCGTATCATTTTAATGTGTGTTCTCTCCCCTTCCTTTATTTTCTTTTCCAATGTCCCTGATCAACAATTTTTTCCAGCTTATTTACTATTGCATCCTTCCTATTTTCAATTTTTTAGTTCCTTCATAAATTCCTACCCTCCTTACTTGTATTTGTCTCTCAAGAAAGCATGGGATTCAGTGCTTCCCTCAGCCCATTTAATTTTAGGAGCCAAATGATTCAATAATTTCACTAGCAATCCATCAATGGCTACTTTGCCAATCCAAGTTTATCCTTGGCATAATAAACCACAACATCCAAATCACCAATTCTCCACTCTCGGCTTTGAAATTTGTGTCGCTTCTTTCTTTCCCCTCTTTCTTGAATTCCAACATTGCATGAAATTTACAGTACATCTATTACATGGATTATATGTGAACCTTGGGTAGGGCTATCATTGTCGCATCCCCCTTGAGGGGACGCCACCCTTGGTGTTCTTTTACACACATATAATGCCAAAATTAAAATAGGACACATATTATTTCATGGAGCTTTATACACATAATTATATATAGTATTTAAAATTATACACACTTGTTTTAACCATCCAAAAAGAAAGGATAATCAACTTCCATGGCATCATCCATCTCCCATGTGGCCTCTTTCGACCCAAAGTGCTTCCACTGCACCTTAATTTTCTCTATCGCTTGATTCTGGAGCATGATACTTCTCCGATTTGGAATGCACATTGGATCTTGTTGGAACTCTCCCTTTGGTTCCACCTACAACACATACCAAACAATCACATGATTAGGATATTGTACATAAATTTTAAGTAATGAAACATGGAAAACATCATGAATTCTAATTGATGGAGGTGTTGAAGCTTATAAATGTCTCTTTTTGACTATCCTTTTTGTTTCTATTCTACAAAAACATTAACATATTAAGGTCAAGGTCAAATTACACAAGGAATTAATTTTCCATATTTAAATTCTTCATTTCTTAGTAAAACTATGACAAAGGTATTCTTGGAGTGACTGAATTTTGAGCATTCTGCAACTAATATCTATTTATGTAGTATAATCCGTTTTTAGACATCTTACAACACTCCACTAAAAGAAATAAGACAATCAAAACATGAAAATTTTCTCCTAGATAGATGACCACCTACTGGAATTGCTTGAAAAGCTATGCCAGATGGGATATCTTGAAGTTAAAGGCAATTCCAAAATTTGAAACTGCATGTAGAAATCAAACACGGGAGGCAGCGAATCAAGCAAGCGAGACTGAGGGATTGAATTAGCTATCAAGATTATAGATAGACATAAAATCTCCTATGAATTTCTTTTCCAATAGCAAGTCATTTAGATATTGGACTCTGAGCATTATTGGTCTCATAGGTTTCAAAATCACTAGCATCATATTGGCTTGAATTTCTTTCAAGTCATTTTTACAATTTGTATAAATGTTGTAAGTGAGAAAAGAAACGAGGTTGTTAATACTAATTTTATAGTTATTTTGTGGAGTAAACTGGTAATATATTCTCATAATACAAGTCACTGTTATTTTCAAATGTGTGCATGAAGAATATATGATTATTAATCGACATTGCACTATGGGAGGGCCCCCTGTGAGTTGTGAGGTCTTGTTTTCAAGTTGTGTGTTTTTTTCTGCATTAACGTTATTATTATATATTACATTCATTACATTTACATTTCTAATTTTTTTTATTTTGTTGCAGAGTACTCATAAACAGAATACACCAAAAAGAGTTTACTTATTCAATGCATTTTTTTTATCAGTACTTAGTTTTTTTGTCATTCAAATTCAATTTCTGATATGCTAAATAGAGTACACTTTATAGGTTAATTACGAACATTATTAACCATCTTGAGTTATGATTTTATATTTTATACATTAGCTTTCATTGTCATTTTCTTTCAATTTTTTTTTATCCTTTTGAAAACTAGATTTCATTATCATTTCTCTCACAACATCTAAAATAGGCCTTTCTGATTTTCTAATTAGCTTAAAGATTTTTTTCAGTAGCTAGTGCAGAATGAGTTCAATTTCATAGCAGTGGAATTAAATAATTTTCTTTCATGTTCGACTTTCAAGAATTTCCTTTTTATATTTAGAATTAAACATGGATTTCTGCAATTTGGGTAGATCTTTTATTTTAAAAAATATCATCTTAGTTAGTCAGGAGTCTGTATTAAAATCACATGTGTGTCATTTTCCTCCAAATTGTATGAAGAGAAATCATCCATATTTACAATTAGTTTCATTTTTAAAATTTTCTTAATTTACAAAAGAAATCCTAGCATATATAGTGCACATACATTTTAGAAATACACAAATCCTCGCTGAAAATCAATGAAGTTAATTAAAGAAAATTAATTTAAACAGTTTGGTGTTGTTTTCAATGAAGCGTATATAGGATTTATTCTTGTACATTATTTAGGAGCCTTTTTAATTTCAATAAAATTGAGAAATGATAAAAAAATATTTATGCATAGAAAAAGAGATTCTAGGGGTAAATCTGTAAGTAGAGGTAGAATTTTGATTCCAACATCACCACTCACTCCACCTATACCTCCTAGTGCCACACCATCTGCTAAGACTCACATTCCATCATTTGCAGGTAGATATAGAGTTCATGAGGTGGAAATATTAAAATCCAACCTATAGATTCACCAAATTCCTCTATTGAAGTTGTAGTTGAAGAACCCACATCCCCAAAAAAAGAAGTAGTATTTCATTCTTCAACTGGAGAACAACTTCTAGGACAAGGACTAGAAGTTCCTAGTGAAAAAGAATAAGAAACTTCTTTTAATATTCCATTAGTAGAATAGCCAGAAGAAGAGATATATAATCCAATCATAGAACCCTATATTAACTCTAAATAATCTACAACGTCAAGGGAGGGAGAAGGATAAGTCCATAATGTGAATGGTGAAAATAATATTAAAGGTGGAAGAGTTGGTAGAGGAGATCCAAGACCTTTTAGATTTCCCATATTGGATGATGATACCACAACCACGATGAATACTATAATATATCTCACCCTCCATCCTCCAGAATTTCCATGGATTGACGTATGAGGACCCTGAAAAATTTATTTTTAAGTTTTAAGTGTTGTGTAGATCTTATGATTACTTACTTCATTCTCAGAAATTAAAATTGTTTCATGAAACTCTTAAATATGGAGCACTTAAACGGTTTATGGTATTAGGAGAACATACTATCAGAACGTGGGAAGAAACGAAAAATGTGTTCTTAGAAAAATGTAAGGACTATTATATGCCACATAACCTTAAAGATGAAGTCTTTAAAACAATGCAAAAAGGGGATGAAAATCTTGAAGACTTAGTTAAAAATTTTCCTATAATGGTAAAATGGATAAGAGGCATACTCTAGACGATGAAATTTTGAAAGGTCTTCTGCTAAAATATATTAGAGATGAGTGGATTGATCTCCTCAATTTAATGGGAAAATGAGGTGTTTCTCAACTTTCATTTAGAGAAATATGTGAACTGTGGACACATATTTCAAGGGGAAACATTAGAATTAGGAAAAATCAAAGAGACCTTATTATGACCAGAATTAGTAAATCATCAATTGGGATGGTAAATAGAGATGAAATAGGAAATTTTCTTGACATTTTTAAAACATATGTTTTAGAGAGTATTAGTGAACAACTAGATATATTTAAGATACAAAACAAGAAAAAAGTTAAAAATGTTACTTTATCTATATTTTGTCCCAAGTGTAGAAAGAAGCATGCCTTGAGATAATTCCCCCTTGATAGTGCAAAAATTTATGTGATATGTGCTAAGAATCATACTACTAAGGAGTATCCTTCGATACTTCCAGTATTAAAGTTGTCTTTCAAGATGAAGTCAGGACAAGCCGAGTTGAATCCCTTTGTTTTGTTGCTAAAATACCATGGAAAAATCCACATCCAAAAATGACTCAAGGATTTAATACTTAATCACATGCACAACCGCAAAATAATTGGACTGCACTTAATGCTTGGCAACCTTCACCTCCACAATCTCAAAATCCATCTTGGGAACAAGGTTGGAAAAATAATTGTGGTAAATATGCTCAATATCCTCAATTCAAACAACCTTATTCTTATTTTCCACCAGAATATTTTCCTCAGCCCATTCAACTTTCTCAATTTCAAAATCAAACCAGCAACTTTCATTACCATTTCCTCAAAATCCAAATCAATTTCCTTCTAAACCACTTCCTAACCCAAATAATAAAAAACAACAAGTTGATTATAATGTTTATGGACAAATTTTTCAAGCTTGTATGATAAGACCACTAGTTCTAAATGATGTTCAAATGAGACATGGTAGAGTTTTGAAAAATAAGTCACCAACTGTTATCATCCAGGAATCTAAAGATGATGAGATTCATGAAAATGATGAATGTTTTGATCAAGGAAGTATTCCTCCAAGGGAATATGTGTCTATATAGTAAAAGGATGATAAAATTAAAAAATCTCCTACAGTTTGTCTAATAGAACAACTTTGTATTTATTTACAATAGCCACCTTATCCCAAAAGACTTACAATCGATAAAGGAATAGAAAGAAAAATTATTTTACCATATTATGACATGTTAGATAAACTTAATAATGTTTGCATAAAAATTCCTTTACTTAAATAAATAAAGGAATTACCAATATTTATGAAAACCATCAAGGTTTTATGTATTAGGAAACCAGGAAGAAAAATAAAAAAGAATAAAAAGATTCAATTGGTAGGGAAAATGTTGATATTATGATGGGGAAAATATTGTGAAAAAATATTTATATCTAGGAAGCCCCATTGTAAAAATCCATATCAATGGTATTGAGATCCCAAATACATTAATATCATGAGTAAACAACCATGGAACAATTCAAACTTTCTAATATTCAATATACTCCAAAATTACTATGATTAGCTTATATATCTATTAATAAACCATATGGAGTATTAGAACATGGGTTTTTTTCTCTATATTCTTGGGAATATCATATATATTTTATGATTTTAACTCCCAAGAACAACTTAAGAGACCATCCATTGATTTTAGACAGACCTTAGCTAGCTACAGTTGATGCATTCATAATTGTACATCAAGAGATATGTATATATCTAATGGAAATTCCACTAATAAATTCACATTGTATCTTCCTTCAAAAAATATAACCAAAGTAGAAAGTAAAATATGGATAGATGATGATAATGAAGACTTTTATAACATGCAATCAGTTTATACTTTTTTCACAAGTAGATGAAGAAAATCAATTAATAAAATTTGATGAATAATAACGATTCTTCTTCTTACCGTGAAAAAAAACAAGTTTTTTAGGAACAATCTAAAAGTGAATAGTTATACTCACATCAATTTACTTTACAATTTATGGAGAAATTTGGAAATTCTCAAGTAGAAATATTTCCAGGTAAAACATTAAATAGTAGCAATAACGTGGAAGAACTTCAAAAGAGAAAGTTAATAATCGTGTTACATAAGCATTCTTCTTCTTAAGCATGGGAATATATATGAAAGGAATTGATCCTAAAGTTTGTACGCATCACATTTATATTCAAGAAAATGACAAACTAGTCATACAACTCCAAAGGAGAATGAATCCAAATTTAAGGGAAATTGTTAAAGAGGAGTTACAAAAATTATTCAATGTGAATTTCATTCATACAATATCAGATAGTCATTTAGTATCACCTCTAGTGATTGTTCCAAGGAAGAATGGTAAATGGAGCATATGTATTAATTACATAGAATTAAATAAAGCCACTTTGAAAGATCATTTTCCACTGCCCATTATAGATCAAGTATTAGGTACCTTGGTAGGAAAGAAGTATTTTTCATTCTTATATGGTTTTAGTGGATACAATAAAATTGAATAAGCAGCATAAGATCAAGAAAAAACCACTTTTACATGTCTTTGGTAACATACCTATATGGTACTTCCTTTTGGATTATGTAATGCACTTGCCAGATTTCATAGTATAGTCCCAGGTATTGTGTCTGATCTAATTCATGATTGTGTGGAAGTATACATGGATGATTTTCCTGTGTATGGATATTTTTTCAAAGAATATATGGGATATTAAAAAAAAGTTCTTATTATATGTAAAGAAGCAAGCCTTTCATTAAGCCATGAAAAATGTTTTATGCTTTTTAGTGAAGGCATTGTTTTGGGTCACCATATTTCAGGTGATGGAATTAAAGTGGACATATCTAAAGTAGAAGCTATTTCTAAAATTTCAATTCTTTTTTGTCAAAGAGATGTTAGAAGTTTTCTCATATTTATTGGATACCATAGGAGGTTCATAGAAAAATTCACAAAAATAGTCTCTCCACATTTTAAATTTCTCACAAAAGATTTTGAATTTCATGGAACTCTAATTGTCAAAAAACACTTAAATCATTGAAACAAAGAATTACTGAATCTGAAATTTTAAGAGAATCTAATTGATCTCTCCCTTTTCACATATCTACTGATGCTTCGAATACAACTTTAAGAGTTGTATTGGGACAAATGTGTTTAACTAATGATATTTATCATACGAGTAAAATTTTGACTCTAGTAAAGTTAAATTATACTATAACTGAAAATTAGTTTTTAACTATTGTAGATGCCATTAACAAATTTCGTAATTACATTACTCATTATGAAACTTTTATTCATATAAATCATTATGTCATTATATATTTAATAAATAAACCAATCAATAATGGAATAATTAGAAGATGGTTGTTAATATTACAAGGATTCAACATTACTATTCTTGATAGAACTTGGAAAAAAAATGTATTTGTTAATTTCCTTTTCAGAATACTAATGATAATGTTGATGTTCCTCTAAAGGATAATTTTCCTGATGTAAACCTTTCTATAGTATCTACTAAATTTCCTTCATTTGCAGATATTGCCAGCTATTTAGGTATAGGAAAATTTCCACCACAATTGTTAGCAAGGGAAAATAAAATCGTTATAAAAAACACTGAATCCTGTTCTTGGACAAATGGAGAATTATACAACACTAGACCTAATTAGATCATTTTAACATGTGTTCGAGCAGATGAAGTACCATAAATCTTAAATTCTCGGCATGATGAACCATGTGGAGGGAATTTTTTTGATAAAAGAACTACATACAAAATACTTCTTTTGGGTATTATTGGCCATCTATTTTCAAAAGTTCCAAGGAATATGTCAAAATATGTGACAACTTTCAGAGAATGGGAAAGATAATACCTTTATATGAAATGCCTCTATAACCACAGGTACTTGTAGAGCCTTTTAAAAAATGGGCTCTAGATTTTGTTGGACCTATAAATCTTGTTGGAAGTATGATGCATGTATTGACGTTGATGGTAACACACTTATAACAGCTCAAGTATATGGTAACTAGATGAGTTCATAGAGGAATTCATAAGTGACCGAGTGATGGAACAGAATGTCAAAATTATGGGACAAAGGTTTGCATATTAGAATCAGAAGTTTATTAAAGGTGAATATTTGAATATATATACACATGTTGATCAATTAAAAGTCATGTATATACGCCGCTACAAAGACGAAAATTCATGTATATGATGGCACACTAGTTTAACAATACCAAGGGTTCTTACCGTGGTATTAGTCCACAATATTGAGCACAATAATGAGTATTTGATCCCATGCATTAATACCATCGACACTTGTGTGGTTTTGGCTCATGGTATTGGCTAAGCCTCAAAATATATAAGGAGTTAAAGATCAAAGTGCTAAGTATGCATCAATAAGGGTAATGAATGACTACTCCAATATGAAGTATATGTGTATGGTATGGGCTATAGTTGATATATAGATGTGAAATTAAGATGCAATAATGAATACAATGATGTATGAGGATCTCTAGACCTGAAGTGACTATGTATTTTCATGATATATTTATGATATGTTTAGATCTGTGGCCTGGTGCATGTTTTTTTCACTCAACGGTATGATCTCAGTAAGTTTGAAGTTCTGAACTATTGCATAGTACTGAATTATCTCCAGATATATGTGCAGGTTTGACACGAAGAAGGTGAATATACATGCAAGTTGGCTTCTCTATAGTAGTGTATATGTTCAGTAATATGTTGAGAACTATACGCGAGTTATTTTTGGGAAAAGCGCATACATACACGAATAAGTCTACGGGAAGGCACATATGCAAGCCAAAGTTTTGCTGAAAAATGCTGAAGAAAATGGCTCATTAGTTTTTTTGTGTCTATGTTGTCTGTCAATGATGTATTCATAGAGTTATGGGTTTTTTGAGTATTGATTATGCTTTTAGTTTATTGTGATTAAAAGTAGTTATTGGTTGGTTGATTTATGATTCAGTGAATGATTTGGTACAATTTTATGTTTCAGTTTGATATATGATATTGGGATTTAATGAGTGTAGTGGGTCCAATCTGAAAATATTATGAAAAGAGGCCTACAAGATATCATGTATTGATTTTGGTGGATCTAGTGTGAAAATTTATGAAACATGATCCAAAGTTGTGTTGAGGGTTGGAGCCTTTAGTGAGGGTGTTATAGCACCCTTCCAGTGGTTTATGGTAAACGAGATCAGGGGGTCGTATCTCCCTTATAGTGGCTACTGGTAAACACTATCAAGAGGTTGTATCTCTCTTCCAGTGGATACTTATAAACAAGATCTGGGGCTTGGAGCTCCCTTCATGTGGGTGCTGGAGAACAAATGAAGGTTGCAGCCTTTTGCAACTGGGTTCATGCGTACTGGTATGAATCTGCACTAGTAAAATTTTGTATGCAATTTTCCATTAATAAATATGGAAGACAAATACGACATTAGTGGTGTTTTTCTCCCACATTGGGTTTCCACCTTAACTCGTAGTGTTCATGTGTGTAGCTTATGTGTGATGATTTATTCTATTCTTACTACAAATGTATAATTCTTACTAAATTTTTGATGAATCAATGATTCATTGGCCTAAGAAAATTTAATGAATATTTATTTGAATTATAGTTTCACTGGGCATATACTAGTTTCCTTAATGAAAGCTGTGTACATACGCTAGTTGGATTCAGTAAAGCCACGTATAGAATTCAATAAAGAAAAGTAAAAGTTTGTGTCAGTTTTAAATACTGGTTCATCCCCATCTCAGTATTTTTCCCAGCAATTAACATTAGATCAGGTCCTTTTGAGGAAGCTTGATTGCTTCAAGGAGATATGTCACAATGGGAAGGAAGAAATAGAAGAAGGCTACTCAACGGAAGAAGAAAACTTAGAAAAAGTGTGCAGAAATAAGTGAAGAAGATAAAATAGGTATTGATTGTTGTTCTTGTGATCCACCTCCTTTTTCATGCAATATTGAAGATAGTGAATATGAAAGTGAAAGTAATGTTATGGATCTAGAAGAAAAAATTTCTAAACTCAAAAATGAAGTTAAAGATCAAAACATTATATTTAATGAAATATAATGTATCTACAAAGATTTGATTACTATATTAATAATCAATTACAAGAAATAAAATCAATTGAGCACATGAACAAAGAATAGATAGACCAGTGTCAAAGGATGCAGGATGAAGTAACAAATCACAGTGACGTACTTGAAGTAGAAATCATCTGTCAAATCAGATCTGGAAAAATAAAATAAGAGGAATGAAAAACTTCTTCAAACATTTGAGGAACAAGAAAACGGTCTGAAAGAGATTCTAAAATTAAATGAGAAAGTAAAAGAACGAAGAAGGGTCGAAGAAGGTATGAAGAAGCAGTGCCAAAAATTGGAGGTTGAGGTAAAAAATTTAAAAGGTAAATTAGAAGAAAATGATAAAAACTTGAGATTTCATGATAGTACTAAGATTCTAGATAATATTAGTAGTTGTCAAAGGTCTACTTCCATTAAATTTAGTATTGTTTTTCACGAAACTGTTAAAGAATAATCTAGTTCACAAGACAGTGCAAAAGGTTCGAACGATGTCAATGCAAATCCTAAAGCATTTAAAGAGACAGAAGGTCAACTGATAATCATGAATTCTCAAAGGAAATATTTCGCTCCTAACTATAGAATTATCAATCGATTCTCTCCTTTGATTACTAATGTTGAATTCTTTACATGCAATAATTATGTACATGTTGTAGCCAATTGCAGAAGAATATTTTTTGGTCACAGACAAATATACACTATATAGAAAGACCATCAACCCCCAGGTACTCAAGTTTCTTTAAGGGATGTTGTTTTTCGTGCAAATTTTTTTGTCATAAATTTGTTGATTGCAATATAAGGAAAACATATTATGATTACTCTGCTCCCTTTTCTGGTCACATAAGATGTTATGCTTGTAACAAGCTTGGGCATGTAGAAAAATAATGCAGGAACAGATCAATGAATCACCAAATACAACATGAAATACAAACTTATGATATTATAAGACCAAAGAAGGATGGATCCTCTAATGTTCCTGTTAATAAGGAGAAATAAGAAGATATAAGATGTGGGATTTCTCTCTATGCATTTAAAAATGAGGATGAATGGTGCATCTAAAAGGGATGTTCTTATCACGTTACTGGTGATAAGAGTAAGATGGAGTCTCTCAAGAAAAAACAAAATGGTAAGATTACTCTTTCAAACGATTCTCCAGAATTTTTTTGGGGAAACGCTAGAGTCAAAATTAACAATAAGAAAAAGGAAGCTAATAATTTATTAGTTCAAGGCCTAAAACAAAACATATTGAGTGTAGGCTAAATGGAAGATAAAGGAAATGTAATTATGTTCACATAAACCAAATGCAAGGTCATGGATGAAGATAATGGAAAGGTCATAGCAAGGGGATACAAAAACACAAATAAATTATATGTGTTTAAAGTTTTGATCTCTTGGAGATATAAGGAGGGTTTAGACTCAGACTGAAAGAAGACAATTCCCATTGCAATCCATTATTCTTGAAAGAATATTGTTAATAGTAACTACAATATATTATCGTTTGTTTTGTTGGTTGTTTATATTTCTCACAGTACATCTAATGCGACAAGAAAAGAAACGTGAAATCTATACAAGATCAGGGGGAGTTGAAGGTGTGAAATTTTTAGTATTTCACATTTTGTACGCAGGTTACATGAACTAAAGCCGCATATATACATGTGTTCCTTTGGAGATAGTCGCGTATGTTTTTATCTGATAGAAAAAGAGTGAGACAAACTCAAGAACATATTTGGACATGATGCTAAGAGTTATGATTATTTTTTGGTCTGATGTTGATAGTTATAGTCTGTTGAAATGGTAGTAAGTTATGATTATACTATTTATGAATATGCTTTGATGAATGAGTTTTTGTGGTCAGACATGACAGTGAACAAGTAGCACAGAACCAGGGGAGAATTAGCCTTGCTAAGTATAATGCATTGTTGACATTATGTTTATAATGGTTTCTTAATTATGTTCG
The DNA here is from genome assembly GCA_034641835.2 of Pinus albicaulis. NCBI lineage: Eukaryota > Viridiplantae > Streptophyta > Pinopsida > Pinales > Pinaceae > Pinus > Pinus albicaulis. The sequence goes on along the minus strand of CM076577.1, from coordinate 990,848,228 downwards.
ATGGTATCTCTCTATTGAGGTCCTTTGGTATTGATTATAAAATTCATATATGTAATTTGATGTAAATGTCATGTTGAGACCTATAATGTAAATATTGTCATATTCAGTCATGTTTGGACTTTTGCGGTCATGTAAAATATGTAAACCCACTTGGTGGGTGATTGTGTCAAATATGTAATCCCACTGGGTTGGGTATATGTAACCCCACTTGGTTGAGTGATTGATGTAATTATGAGTTCTTTCTGATAGGAAAGGTGATACTCTAATGAGTTATAGAGTAATTTTTTTTTTTTAAATATTTTTAGATATTGAGCATGTGCTCATGGGGAGTGTTATCACTCATATTCAACCTTAGGCTGAGAAAGGAAATTCTAAGGTAACCTCAAACCATGCTTAGCCACATAGCTGGCCCTACTAGACCAGGAGAGGGCTCTCTCTATATGAAACACAACCAAAATGACTCAGGAAAGAAGATATTAGGATAGGTATAGTAGCTTAGGGTTTTTGATTTTGATTGTGTAGGGTTTTGTTGGATCACGAGGACTCAAAAAGCTAGGGCAAGGAAATTAGGTCAAAATCTGTAGGGAGTTCTAAGGGGCAAGGTAGGTAAAATTTTTGACATTAAATTATGATTGTGGTGAGGTGAATAGATTGGTGAGGAGTTAGGGAGAGCATCTGAAATGAATTCTCCCTAAACTGAAGAAAATAAGCAATTATGAAAAATTTCCCAAAACAGAGCATGAAACATGAATTCTGCCTTTGAACTTGAAAATCAGCATATCATAGACATGGAAATGGTTTATGAACTTAAAATGAATTCATAAAAATTATCAAAAAGAATAAAATATGTCAAAAATTGCATACCACATGGATCCAAAAGAAATAGTTGCAAATATATCATTAATGTCCAAGCCAAACTGATACAAATATGTCTCTTGAGATGCCAAAGATACAAGTGAGTCCAACCATTACAATGACTGAGAAAATAGATTAAATAGACCTCAAAAACACTGTTTCTAGCCTCAGGGAGTCTAATCCATGAGATAGGGACCAGTTTCACCTACTCCCAAACAAAAATCTGAAGACTAGGAAAACTCAACAATTTTCCTCTAAAAGAGAGGAAACGGATTCATTTGACCTATAGAGGACTTATCTACTGTATCTATCTTAGATGAAAGTCAAAAAATGACATTAAAATTCACCATGACCATTTACATAAGTTATTTTATCCATTTCCCCAAGTAAAAAGTCAAAAATTCAAAATATGTTGAAGATTCTGAAAATGACAATTTCCTGGCAAAAGCACAGTGCCATGACAGAAAAACTAGCCTCTCTTGCAAGCCACTTTTGGAGGCCTTCCCAGTGTCCAAATCAGCTCCATGATAGCTCATTTCATGGATTTTGGAGTCTAGATTCCGAATATGTGTTCAACTTCGAAAATGGTTCCCATCTTCCCTCTCAAAAATCATTTCTCCAAAGATTGGTATTAGTGCAGTGCCTAGGCAAAAACAAGGGCAGAAACATGTTTTTTTGGTAATTTTTTACCTTCTCGAGGGACATGTTCTGCTCCAACTCTTCTGAAACTTGTTGGATTTAATGTCCTCATAATTTTGAACATGATGGTGGTTACCATTCCTTCATCGTATTCCCCAAGTAAAATCGCAGTGCCAAGGTTGTTGCGTTTTTTGCAGTGTGATTGTGTGTCAAAATTGCCCAAAAATCCAAAAATTGCACTAAGGTGCCTAATGTGCCAAAATTTATCAAAATAATGAGGTCATTTTATGATCAAGGGTTATAGGCATGAAGGGAAACCTTAACAAGTATTTCTAACATCTCCTTCTCCTTTTTCTCGGTTAAAGCTTGAATCTTTAGATGGGCTCGTTTAAGCTTGTCCCTTGCAATTTTGTTTCTCATGGAATAGTGATTTTCCATTTTCCTCTAAATATCATTGTCCACCTTGGCCTTCTCCAGTAATCCCTCTAGATTCAAGTTAGATCTATCAAGCCATGACTCTCTATCTCTGCTAATCTTAAGGGAAAGCAACTCACTTGGAGTGAGTTTCTCTTCCAACTCAACCTCTTTATGTCTCTCAAGGGCTAGAGCCCACTTAGGCCCTATTGTCTTTGGTCTCTATTTTGGAGGCTAGTCCTCCTCATCATCAATCTCACCAAATCTATCCAAGGTCGCCTCCAACAAGGCTTTAGCCCTCTCTACCTCTTTCTTTTCTTTCATGGTATTTACCTCACTGATAATCTGCTTGGTTTTCAGCTACTAATTCGCTTGCTCAAGAAAAAAAATTGCATATTATGCTCTGTTAATATTAGCTTGAAGTTCACTAATATTTTCCTCTTTTCTTTTGATCAATGCAATAGTGATTCTATCCTCACCCTCCTCAGCAAGGTCAATCAACTGAAACTCCTTCTTTGTTTCATGCTCGTCCTTTTGCTCCTCAATGATTGGCTCTTTTCCCTTTTCTACCTATTTTTTTGATGATGAAGGCATGGCCCCTTTCACTCCATGTGAAGAAAACACATGCCTATGGCCTCTTTGATAGGTCTTGGGAAATGGTTCAACATTACTCACATTAGCCCAAGTTGCCTCAATGTCCCTTTCACTACTTGATGCTTCAGTATCATGATGTGATGATGGGGAAGGATTACGGAAAGGTGAAGAAGTAGGGTTAACATGAGGTGAAGGCATATGACCAGCTGATGATGTATGAGCAACAGACTGAGATGGAGAAGTGGATATGGGAGGATGAGATGATGAAGGGATGATATTCTCATGATGACTAGGTAGGGTAGTGAAAACTTCATTTGCAATGAATGTGTCCCATGAAATATTCTTCTTCTCAAGCTGATGCATGTCTACCACCTTAATGAGTGAATGGTGAAAAATACTTTGCAATTCATGATTATAATGTCTACTTTGTACAATGTATGCCATATTGTCAATGCTTTGGGAGAGATAGTAAGGTATATGAATCATTCTTACTCTAGTGAATTTCATGAGGAGTTTGATATGGTATGAATAGGGTCGAGAAAATATCCCCTCACAAGTGAAATGCTTCATGATTATTTTCATCATGGGGACATACCAGTCAAGGAGATGAGAGAAATGGAAAACAATTTTCTTAGCATCTTTGTATCTAGGTTTGAGGTATGGCTCATAATAGCTCAGATCAAGGTTTACCTTTTTAAACCATTTCTCTCCCACATTAGGGATCCATGTAGCATCTAAAATAGCACTAGTGGACATGGTAAATGTGACCCCAGCAAGAGTGGCATGCCCATCATGAATATTTGTGATAAATAAACTTAATAACTGAGAGTGATATTGAATCTACTCCACCCTTTCACAAAAATGAAAACAACCAACATGCTTGAAACAAGACACAGTGAGAATTGAGGCCATGAGTTCCCTTGTAGTTATTGGTTCAAATCTATTAACTTTCCCTCCTTTGTGATCACTTTTCTTTGGTGATTTTTCCTCACTGATATCTTTGTCCTCTTCTTCCAACATTTTGAGTTTGAAAGCTTTGAAAACCTCAGGATGAGGTATATGGGGATGAGGAGTGAAATAGGCTTTAGGGAATAGAGAAATGGTGTTGTAGGGAAGGAATAAGGTCTAGGCAATAGGGATATGACGGAGGGAGAAAATATGAGGTTTAAGAGTGCCAAATTGGTGAACAATGGGAATAAAGACTGAAACTAGGGTTTTATAAACTATCCAACCTCCAAATTTGAAAATGAAAGAAAAATTACCATGAAAATATTTTTAATGAAAGCAAGGGGGTGAATTTTACTGGTACTTACTTGTCAAAAGGCTTTAGAAAAAAATTTCTAAAGTTTTGGAGGCACCTTGAGCGAATTTAGAGGCTCATAGACCAAATTTTTTATTAGCACAAAGTTTCAGACATTAGCACAATGCCTGGACATTAGCACAGTGCCTACAAATTAGTGTAGCGCCTACAACTATTAGTGCAGTGTGGCTGGGTATTACCGCAGTGCTCAGACATTAGCACAACACCTAGGTGAAAAAATGCAGTGCCAAGAGATTTTCGCCAAAATTTCTAACAAAATCAGATTTTCTCCTTTGCTGGAGACTCTTAATAGCTGAATGACAACAATGAATTTTTTTGAAGTGCTTGATGATCTTTATAACTTTAGTGAGTTTGAAATTTAATTCAAATTACCCACTTTTCTAATGTTCATTTTTCTTCTTTGACATTGATACTCTTTTTTCTTTCTGACCTTTTGGCATTGCACGCTTGATCCAGTGATGGAGTTTAGCTTTCCTTGCTCACTTAGGCTAGACATGATTACACCTTGACAACTTTGGGATTGCATTTATTACATATAATAACATAAAATTACATTTGAAAAAATTGAAATAAATTACAAATTTGACTTTTCTATCAAATTGACATTTTGATATACAATTCATTAAAATAAAAATACAACTTTAAAAGTATAATAAATACATCATAATGGTATTATTTAATCCCTCCCATATATGTGCTAACCTTATCAGAATGAAGGAGTGACCTTGAGAATTGTAAAACCCTAATGACCTAATGGAATTGCTTTTTGACCTGACCTTTGAATACGATTTTGACTTTAAATATTTCCAAGTGAATAGAGCATCTCCATAAGCGTCATCATGCTCAAGGAATCATGAAAATGAATCACCCAATATTATCTTCTAAGGGAGAAAGAAGCTTGTTTGACAAAGACAACCACGACTGGAACAATTTTATGTCATGACCTAATGGAATGAAGAAAAAATTTATTCATAATGGGAGACCTAAGATGCACATGCAAATTTGTTTTCATCCCTAGTGAAAGTATGCAAATATTGACACTAACATTGCCCTTATTGGAGACGGCAGCTCCTTGGAGATGTCAAGAACATTGTAGGCCAAGTGCCTAACCATTAGGTAAATACGGTCAAACAATACAAAAGACTGCAGATTATTAAACTGACTCAAAAACCATTTAAAGTGACTGGGAACTAACTAAAAAACTAACTCTCACACTAACTCAAAACTAACTTCAAAACTCTATAAACAACAGAAAATCAACAAGCTTTATAGCCTTCACTTCGGGCCCCAAGATTCGATTACTATCTGTGTTACACCATTTTTTGGTCATATAACCTCTTACCATTAGATGGACCTAAGTACACCATGTAAGACCAATTTTACCCTAAGTGAAATTGATTTCACTATGAAAAATAACTTAGTAAAGCACCTTTATTAAGTTGTTTATGGTATAAACAGGAAACCCCATGAGGAAATATTAAATAAATCCATATTTGTTTGATTTTCCTCAAGGAATAATTAGTTAAACATAAATTTAATTAATATTCCTGGTCATATTTAACCCAAAACAGGAAAATTAATGAGATAAATTATTATTTATCTTATTATTTTCTAGGAATAATTATTTAAACCTTATTTAAATAATATTCATTGTTAAATTTGACTAAATTTGTTAGAAAATTATATATTACAGAGCAATGGTACAAATAAAATATTCCAAAAACACAAGCACACAAAAAAAATAAAACCAGAGAGACAGATATACGTGATTCACCCAGTTTGGGCTACGTCCACCCCGAATAGCCAGTCCTTCCTTTCTATTATCCATCAAAATGAAGAGACACAACCTACAACAGATATGATATAATATTCTCTGTTCTCTCTCATAGTCTCCCTATATGTTTCTCGCTCTGAGAATACACATATAATACACAACCGCAATACAATACCGTCATACAAAGTGATGGGTTTCCTTCTAGGGCAAAAAACCCTAAAATAGATATAACTTCTACCGTCAGACCATCTGCCTAATGAACGGCCCAGATTGACTAGAAATTATTATACTTCTACAAGGCAATTTTACATTTGTTTTTAGCTTTGGGGGCGTTGCCCCTAAAACCCCCTACCAGTGGGGGCTCCATAAATTCGTCGCCGCCCCCCTTGGACCCCCCAGGTAGTGTTTAATTATGGATAGCATTGCTACCCCCATTAAGGTACAGGTGTCCAACGTTGTGATACAAAATAAACTAGTTAATCAGGCTCCACACCCAACAAAATCATCTATTAATAATTAAATAAATCATTATTTATTTGATTATTACTCAAAAACATCCTTAAAATAATAAATAAATCATTTATTTATTTATTATTTAAAAATAAAGGGATTTGACCCAAGTCAAATTCTTTTTCCCTCCAACAAAAATAATAAACATTCCATAAAAGTTGGATCTTGATTTGGTTAATAATATTTTAATTATGCACCAATATCTAGACTAACTCAATATTTTGTTATATATAGAACAATTTTTCCATTCATTCATGACATTTTTTTTCCTAAAGATCACTCTAGATCTATACTTTTGGTCTGACTTTGATCCACCATCATTGTCATATTTTTCTATCATTTTTCTTGTGAGATCCCTTTGAGCTCCATTTTTGTCTAGGTTTTCTACACCATCAAGAGAGAGGAATTTTAGATATGAAGTGCTGAGGACTTACAAGAACCCATCCCATTGAGAAGAAATGTTAACATCCTTCTATGTTTTCCTCCGAGGTGCCCTTAATATAAAATTCATTCAACATATTCTTGTCTTGTCTATTGGATGCATGGAGTAAATCTAATTTTTATTTACTGCTTAATGTCTTTTGATGCATAGATCTATATTTTTGCAACATTTATCTTGATCAACTAATTACAGATCTGAAGATATTGGCATCCATTTTTGCTGTTAGGGTTGTTTTTTATGCATAGCTAATGTGCTATTTTTTGTACGCTTGTAATTAAGATTCATACTAACAACTGGACTCCACATGGGTTTACAATTATGACCGCTATCATTTTTTGATCCCTGCATATCCAGCTGCTTCAAACCCTAGGATTTCTCTTAAGCTTCTTGTTTTTCTTTTCTTGATGTTGTTTTTAACCTATAAAACCCTAAAACATTAAAAATTCTAACTTCTGTGTGTTTTCGTACCTATTGCGCAGGTGACAGACATCAGTCCCAGCTAAGACGACACTTTTTGCTGAAATATATCGTCTAGAGTGCCGGAAGTGTAGGTTTCACCTTTTGGCCCTAGGCCTGCAACCTAGAGCTTTAGGACGCAATTTTCAGCCCAAAAATTATGACCTCTGCAGAAAATAAGTTAGAAACTGCAACCTAGATTTTTTGTGGGAGTTTTTATGAAAACTTTTTGGGTTTGTTGGGCCTCTGTTCAAGGTTGTCTGACCTCCGTCTCCACCTGTCTTGGACCTTTACTTGTTCTGTTTTACTCAACTAAGTGGGACCCTAGCCCCCTAGGGCTTCAATACCCTCCACAATTTATGGAAGAGCATTAGCTACTGCAGGTTGTCTGAAATTTTCAGAGTGTTCAACCATTTTTTAGATCTAATACCTCACCTTTAGATCCAATTCAGGTTGGCTATTTATCCATCCAAATCACCTCCTTTATTTTTTTTAGGGTTTTCCTCTAGGGTCCACTCCGTTTCCCTTTAGGAGATAGCCTTTCGCCACCTCATTTACAACAATATTTCCTCTAATTCGTTCTTGTTTTCTGCACCAATTTCTAGTAGATTTGACCTTTTGATCTTTGTCCCTCCTAACCTTAGATCTATTGGCTATTTTTGTGTGTTTTGACTAGTTTTTTTTCCCACCTACAGACTACTTGTTGAGAGGCCTGCCTTCTTGGGTTTAGATTATTGCATTATTAGATGTTTATTTAATGTTATTTCAGTTTCATATAATGTTATCTGCAGGTTTATTTACAGTTACACAACACACTTTTTATTTTTCTCTACAAACATCTGGGTTTAAAAATTAAAATTTACACACTTTTCACACGCACCCTAAGAAAAAAAGAGCTTGGTTAACACCACCATGAAAAGACTCTGAAACATTGAAATCAATTGATCCTGCACCTCTTTGCTCCGACATTGTAATCAATTGATCCCGCACCTCCTTGCCTTGTTGGTCTCTTTTTCCATTTGTGCCATGTTTGTGTCGTCATCATTGCGCCACCAAGGCATTTATCCTAGAGACTTCTTGGCCTTCATCCTCAGTTTTCGGTAGGATGACTTACTTCTCCATGTAGGATTCGATTTAGTCCTCCATCGAGTTCGCACTCCAACTCTTCTTCTAATTCATTGGGTTCTCCTTCTAATTCTGCCCCTGATTCTCCTCCTTTCACCTTCACCATTTCTGGTTCAGGAACTAACATTGGTGGTAGCCTTGGCCCTAATGCTGGTAATACTACTAGTTGTACCACAATAGTAACTATCGCTGTTGCTCCCTTGCTCCCCTATATGCTAGGCCTTAGTCTTCCCGATTTTGAACAGTTGATAAATGACCCCATACACCATGATTCTAGTTGGCTTGCTATGCCGACCAAGCTCCCTTCCGACATCCCCAAGTTTGAAGGCCTCGCTAGAGAATATCCTACAAATCATGTTCTATCTTTCCACATGTGGTGTTCATCTAACTCCATTACCGATGACTCTGTATGTCTTCAGTTGTTCCAACGTACGCTTACAGGTGAAGCTTCTAAGTGGTATGTTGATCAGGCCTCATCCTCTCATACCACCTTTGCGACTCTTGCTGGAGCTTTTCTGTCTTATTTCTAGCTTCCTCTTTGTTATGAAACTGGAACCAAAATTTTGACTTCTTTTCGTTAATCGTTTGCAACCCGCCTATACGATCATGTCCATTAATGGCGTAGACGAAAGAGCCTATGTCGAGCCCCTAACTTCGAAGACCATGTCTACATGGACTGGTTCCTTAGATCTCTCTTTCCCCCTATCGGAAAATATGTCGCATCGCATTTTCCTCAAGCCGAGGAAGCCGCTCTCCAAATTGCGTTAAAATATGACCTGATCTATGCTCAGTCATATTATGTTTATACCGTTCTACCTGATCTTCCTAGACCTAGTGGTGCCAACGCACCAGGGGCATCTCATCCTCCCGACGGTATCATTAGAGATCTCTCTCATCCATATACTGAGCCTCCCATGGGCTATGGTTCTCCTAAGGGAGGGGAAATCACCTCTTGCACTTTTCCCCCTCCCAGTAGCATGTATCTAGGATACGGCATGCCTCCTCCTTTTTCCCAACCTCCTATTTACCACACTATTACGCAACCTCCTTATTACCCATATCCATAGCCTGGTGCTCCAACTCCTCCAGCATTCGCACCTCCTCCTGCCTTGCCTTCTCAACCCCTACAACAACAGCCACTGCCCCCTCAGGGGAAGGTGTATGCAGAACAAGGCGTGAATAATCCTCCTCCTTCAAAAAATAAGAGGAAACACACTCAAAATTAGTCTACTTCCGGTAATCTTGGACCTAACTCTCAAAATAATTTTCCTAACACTACTAACCAGCTACAGGGCACTTAGCCCGAGCAATACAGGCATGTTCGCACGAAGAAGCCTTGTTCTTGTTGTGGTGTTTATGGTCATTACACACATTATTGTCCTCTTTTACCAAAGATGAAGCAGATGTGGGAGTCTCAAGCTACATTTCGAGGATAGCAAGCCTCCCCTTCTCTCCCTCCCAGTGCTGTGCCTAGTCAGCCGGTTGTGCTTACTAATCCTTTCCCTCAACAAGGATTTGTGGCTACCCAACCACCAGATGGTCAGGTGGCCACTCAACCTCTTCTTTCTGGTACCTCCGATTACCAGATTCTCATGATGAATTCTGATCAACCTCTAACTTTAGACATCAATCTTCAGACTCGATCTCATCAGTACAACAAGCCTCACGCTACGTCTATCCCTGAGCCACTTCCTTCAGTCTCTATAGAGCCTATCTCGACACCTAATGGTCCTTCATAGATCCCTCAGCCTAAGGTGAATGTTCATACCAATATCCCTAAGGGACGACTACACCGGAACACTGCTTCTGGCAAAGCTGCCCATTCATATAGGATAGTAGATGATTTGGCACAATCTCCTACTTTCACTTCAACGCTGGAACTCCTCCAGGCATGCCCTTCACATCGAAAAGTTCTAATATTTTCCATGGGAACTGTAGATCCTTTCGATGATCGATTTATTGTCTTTGATGTTTACTGGTCAGAACATCCTCCTCTCCCTGCTTCCGTCGCCTTCAAAATCCCAGCCAAAATTCAGAATGCCAACATTTCCTGGTGCATCATTGATGAGAGGGCATCCACCTGTGTGATGTCTGCTTCGGTTTGGAAGAAACTCGCATCACCTGAGTTGGCTCCTTCAATTATCAGTCTCTGAGCGTGGGATGTCCATGCCTCCTAGCCCGTTGGCCTATTCCAAAACTATCTTATTACTCTTGCAGGCAATAATTTTTACATTAACGTAGAATTCATAGATGCCCCCTTAGATTACAACATTATAATCAGTCATAGCTACACCTATGCGATGTCTGTTGTAAGATGTCCTTCCCTCATAACAGAAATATAGTCACCATTGACCAGTTGACATATTATGAACTGAAGTCTCAGACCTTCCCTGATTCCATCATCCCTTCGGTGGCCAATAAGGAAATTGTCAATCCTTTAACCAGTGTCTCACCTCGAGTCTACAAAGACTCCTCATTGCTTGGTGTATTCCCTAGTCTTCATCCTCCTATCTTTGATCCCATCTCATCGAATGTTTTCATGATGTAATCGTCTCGGGCTACCCTCAAGTGGCTCACTTTGGCTAGTCAGTAGACTCCTCACCCTCTGCAACCTACTCCTATCCCTTTGATTTAGCCTTCTGGACCTCCTCTTCCTGGACCTTCACCTACAGCTAATATCCATGAGCCTCTTTACCCTCCTAGAATAGTTCCTCTAGGTCTTAACCATCTTGGAGCCGTATTTCCTGGCCATTACCCGTCCGGTCAGATATCGTTCCTAGCTCCCCCCCAAGGAGTGTACATGGTACCTGTCATGGCTACCCTCTCTCTCCCTAACTTGACCCTTGGGATTCCCATCTAGTAGCTTGATGCTCCAGCCAATACCCCACCTAGTCAACCCAAACCTTATCTTGCTTTGACCCCGGTTCAACCAGTCCCCATGACCTCTCCTGCTGTTACAATGCCTCAACCACCTCAACAGGAACCACCTCCTGTTGCAACTGCTTCAGATAAGAAGGGCAATTCTCATAAGAGGGAATCAAAAGAAAAGGCTACCCCGACTGATCTTGCACCTCCTCTGCCTCCAAAGCCTAGTGCTTTGTGTGATGTCATCAGCCATGCAACCAATAACTATCCTAAACTACCCTGTATCAAGCCCATGGTTAATGTTTCATTCCCTAAATCTACGGTCCCTGAAGCCTTTGTTTCTTCCTCGACTGTAGCCAAGAACCCTAAGAATATTCACACCAATCAACCCTGTGCTTTGTGTTATCTCCATGGCCATTATTCCCACCATTTTCCATGCCTTACGCATTACCGTGGCTCTTTGCAGGTAGTTTGGGAGTACGAGGTTGAGCAGAACCAATCTACCTCTCCCGTACTTGCGCATTATGCCACAGGCCTGACTAAGGATTTACCCGCTACCATTGACATTCCCCCTCCTGATGTCAAGATGACAGAGCCTGCGGCCATGATTCTCTACCTATCATCATCCATGGGACCCTCGGTAGAAGCTCCCTCTGAATATTCCCCTATTGTTTCGCTTGACCTCCCTTCAATGATCACCTTGGGCTCAACATCGGTTGATCCCTTATCTTCTTGTTCTTCCATCATCCCCCATGAGGATGCTCATGTGAACCTCTTTTCTCATGATGATGAGTCAGGTAGCTTTGCTGCATCATGTGGTTTCCCTTCCTCCAATCACTCCATCTTCTATTGTGATGATGACATCATGTAAGCCTTGTCCACCCCTGACTTCATCTTTCCTGCCCATAAACGGGATGGTACCATTCGTGTATATGGTGAATTTCATGGCTTGAGCACAAGCTACACCTCTGGTAGCTCCCACACTCCACCTCACCGCCAACGTGTGAGTAGTAGACTTCCTACCTAGATCACTCCCTCTCGCGAAGTGCGTTCGATTTCTACTTTGCACTCAGGTTGCCAGCATTGTTCATCATCCTCCCATTTATTGTCTTATGGCACCTTTAATATGGACCTCCCATCAACACCTTATATTAGTTTTTTCGATGGTACAAGTCGCTACTCCCGGAATCTAGCCTCGGTAGGTTCGGCCATTTTTACCCCCTTGCATTCGCTTGTTCTCTCGAATGGTGTATGCATTGGTACTGCTACAAATAATCAGGTTGAATATGATGCAGTGCAAGGTGTATTAGCTGATGCCCTCTCACATCGCATCCTCCACCTTCATGTTCATTCAGATTCCCTACTTCTTGTCATGAAATTGAATGGTGTCTATCATGTGCACAATCTTATCCTTTTTAGAATATATTTACTAGTGAAGATTTTGATGTGTGAATTTGAAATCATTACATTCAGTCATTTACCTAGAGCACATAATCACTATGTAGATAACATTGCAAACCATATTCTAGATTGGCATTTAGCACATGCATTTAACACAAGACAATAACATAAAACCATCAAAACGATGCATATCCATAATATATGTCATATAAAATGTTTTAGATTCCTTCAATTCTAATACATATGACATGCCCATATCATGTTACAAAAACTCAAAAACTAGGGGCACCACCTGCCCCTACACACTAGTTACTATCTAGAGGATCTTGAGCCAATGGCTCTGCTCCCATAGCTCATAGATTGTGCATCCCTTGTCCGTCCATCACCATGCACTGCATGACCCCTCGCCACTCTGAGGGTAGACCAATACATGGCTCTATGTACTCGTCCTCTAAGTATTGCCAGTCGCACTCTGAAACACTGGTCAGAAGCCTCTCACATCTACAATGGATGTCCTCTCGGAGGGCTGCTACATCCTCATTTTGTGGTGCCCTCAGTCCACTCAGTCCTGCAGCTCCTGATACTAGAGGCCAGCCCATATACCCGACCGATTTTACCAGTGTTGTATCTACATACCAAAAGTGAAAGAATTAGTACCATTTACAATATTCTGAAACTTTACAATGCACATAAAATATTAGCAATCCGTCACTTACCATCAGGCCCCCATACTCGACTAGGCGGCAGTGGAAATTTTATGTCTCCATGATAACTCATCCCACTATAGGGATAGTCATATATGTACAATGGCATCTGATCCCAATGAGCAAAAAACTTAGGTCGAAACACCCGTCCGACTGCCCCACCTCCTCCTCTGCATAGTAGTCGCCCCCACTGGCACATCGTGGGCTCTCTTGAGCCCCCATCCTAGAGTTGTATGTGAGGTCAAAGTGTTGGGTTCTTCTCAAAGAAGAGTGAGAAAAAAACTATACCATATGCATAGTCATGGCTCACTTACCGCTTGCATAGCGAAAACTGTCGTTTCAATGACAACAGCATCATCTGCGCCCACCCATAGTAGGTCCCACTCAACACACTCTCCACAAGCATCATCTGCCCTCCAGTGATGTGGTGGAGAGCCTGGTTGTCGAGGATCCCCAGCACCGCTGCGGCCACAGCACGGGTCTCTAATCTCTCTAGATCCCCGTTGGGTATCCGAGTCCCCATGACTTGGAGACCTAGTCGACAATGGCACTCTAAAAACTCCATGATGTTCTTCCCTCACAGTAACACTGACTGAGTATTCCCGACCATCCCAAGTGGTGGAAGACCAGTCAGGAAATATATATACTAGACCGTCAACTCGATCCAGTGCCCCTGCACTATAAAGACCTCATGGTCTGGATCCCAATAGCTAACAATCTGGGCCAATAAGGGATCTTCGGCTCTCATCATAGGGTTCTCCACAAACTTCAAAACCCAAAACTTGGCCAATGCACTGCGGACACCCTAATCTTCCCGAATCTCCGACCGTAATGTGTCCAGGTCTCTCTCTCTCTCCATTTTCTCCGTAATTCTACCATATCTTCACAAAGCCATCGTATTTTCTAGTGTACAGATAGGAAAGGCTATATCCAAATAAAAAGACCCTGTTCTCAGCCAAAAAATACACCCCTCCCAGTCAGGTCGCACTTTTTAGGCCCAATCCTAGGACAGGTCACAGTTTTCTGCCCAAAACCTGCTACCCAGGTCACAGTTTTTGCCCCAAAAAGTGTGACCCAGCCGTGAAGAGGAGCAGCGGTTTGTTCCTGAGCTCTAGGCACCTAAACTAACCTTTCAATCCACTGAAATGAAAGAGTAGGGTTAGGACTCTTACTTGAAACTAACGGATCTCGATTCCAACAGTCGGTTTGTCTGCTACGATCGCAGCAAGATATAGGGCCTTCTCTCCTCTCTACATTTGTCGCAGCTCCACATGCAAATGAGTGAATTTGGAGGGAAAATGCCTTATTAAAATAGAATCCCATGATTTTTCTTTCACCTGTTGTAGCCAAATTGTAGCTTAGTTTCACAAACCATCTGCACTTTTGGAAAGCTCTCACCGAGCCCTCAAACAGGTATCTATTAGTTTTTTGTGATTTTCTAATTCACTAGAACACATTTTGTCAATGAAGCATCACTTCACTACTCCCCAAAATCAAATTTCTTCACTTGCAACACCTGTACTTGGGGAACCACTTTGCCTTCATACTTGTCCATGCTCGTGTTGATTTTCGTCATGAGTAACCATCATGTGATCATTTTTGTATGCTCTCCATTGGACCTTTACTATGTCTCAACATCATCGAGTCACCCTTGTTTAGAGCATTCGAGTTGAGTTGTCACCACATTCATGGAGTCTATCCCGAGTCCCTATGTATACCGCTATAGTCCTACATCCTTCATTAGTTGGTTCATCTCTCATGTTGCACATCATGGCCTTCAGTCCCACTGTCCCCTATCGCTCATTATATTGTGTTAGTTGATGCCAGGTCATCCATGCCCTTTATGCTCTAACAGGGGAATTCGTTTGTCTGCTACTCAGTACCTCCCATTTCATCATCATCCATGGTATCAGTCTTTCAATCGCTCTACTATTTTCTCTCGTGTCTTAGTTGAGGATCCCATATTGCCTCACCTAGCGTGGACCTCCTTTTGTCGACATCATATCATTCATTCCAGAAGATAGGTCTAGAGGGCAGTGTACCTTGGTTCCAGCTCCCACTCTTGTTCGATGACTTGGATCAGGCAAAGAGACTCCTTATTACCCTTTGACTTGATTGTTTCTCAGCTCCATGTCCTTTCAGTATGATCAAGGTTCATATACTTGATGGTTTAGTGATGCAACAGCTGATATCAGTGATTCTCAGGTGTGTGTCACTTAGCAATCTGTCACTTACCATCGGGCCCCCATACTCAACTAGGTGGTAGTGGCAATTCCAGGTCTCCATGATAAATCATCCCACTATAGGGGTAGTCATCTATGTACAATGGCATCTGATCCCAATGAGAAAAAAACTTAGGTCGAAACACCCGTCCGACTGCCCCACCTCCTCCTCTGCATAGTAGTCGCCCCCACTGGCGCATCATGGGCTCTCTTGAGCCCCCATCCTAGAGTTGTATGTGAGGTCGAAGTGTTGGGTTCTTCTCAAAGAAGAGTGAGAAAAAAATTGTACCATATGCATAGTCATGGCTCACTTATCGCTTTCATAGCGAAAACTGTCGTTTCAATGACAACAACATCATCTGCGCCCACCCATAGTAGGTCCCACTCAACACACTCTCCACAAGCATCATCTTCCCTCCAATAATGTGGTGGAGAGCCTGGTTGTCGAGTATCCCCAGCACCGTTGCGGCCACAACACGGGTCTCTAATCTCTCTAGATCCCCGATGGGTATCCGAGTCCCCTTGACTTGGAGACCTAGTCGACAATGGCACTCTACAAAATCCATGATGTTCTTCCCTCATGGTAACACTGACTGAGTATTCCTGACCATCCCAAGTGCTGGAAGACCAGTCAGGAAATATATATACTGGACCGTCAACTCGATCCAGTGCCCCTGCACTATAAAGACCTCATGGTCTAGATCCCAATAGCTAACAATCCGGGCCAATAAGGGATCTTTGGCTCTCATCATAGGGTTCTCCACAAACTTCAAAGCCCAAAACTTGGCCAATGCACTGCGGACACCCTAATCTTCCCGAATCTCCGACCGTAATGTGTCCAGGTCTCTCTCTCTCTCCAGTTGATCCGTAATTCTACCATATCTTCACAAATCCATCGTATTTTTTAGTGTACGGATAGGAAAGGCTATATCCAAAGAAAAACACCTTGTTCTCAGCCAAAAAATACACCCCTCCCTGTCAGGTCGCACTTTTTAGGCCCAATCCTAGGACAGGTCACAGTTTTCTGCCCAAAACCTACTACCTAGGTCACAGTTTTTGCCCCAAAAAGTGTGACCCAGCCGTGAAGAGGAGCAGGGGTTTGTTCCTGAGCT
The DNA here is from genome assembly GCA_034641835.2 of Pinus albicaulis. Classification (NCBI taxonomy): domain Eukaryota; kingdom Viridiplantae; phylum Streptophyta; class Pinopsida; order Pinales; family Pinaceae; genus Pinus; species Pinus albicaulis. The sequence continues at coordinate 990,831,794 of CM076577.1, read as the reverse complement.
CTAGGCACCTAAACTCACCTTTCAATCCACTGAAATGAAAGAGTAGGGTTAGGCCTCTTACTTGCAACTAACGGATCTCGATTACAACAGTCAGTTTGTCCGCTACGATCGCAGCAAGATATAGGGCCTTCTCTCCTCTCTACATTCGTCGCAGCTCCACATGCAAATGAGTGAATCTGGAGGGAAAATGCCTTATTAAAAGAGAATCCCATGCTTTTTCTTTCGCCTGCTGCAGCCAAACTGTAGCTTAGTTTCACAAACCATCTGCACTTTTTGAAAGCTCTAACCGAGCCCTCAAAAAGGTATCTATTAGTTTTTTGTGATTTTCTACTTCACTAGGACACATTTTGTCAATAAAGCATCACTTCACTACTCCCCAAAATCGAATTTCTTCACTTGCAACACCTGTACTTGGGGCACCACTTTGCCTTCATACTTGTCCATGCTCGTGTCGATTTTCATCGTGAGTAACCATCATGTGATCATTTTTGTATGCTCTCCATTGGACCTTTACTATGTGTCAACATCATCAAGTCACCCTTGTTTAGAGAATTCGAGTTGAGTTTTCACCACATTCATGGAGTCTATCCCGAGTCCCTATGTATATCGCTATAGTCCTACATCCTTCATTAGTTGGTTCATCTCTCATGTTGCAGATCATGGCCTTCAGTCCCACTGTCCCCTATCCCTCATTATATTGTGTTAGTCGCTGCCAGGTCATCCATGCCCTTTATGCTCTAACAGGGTAATTCGTCTGTCCACTACTCAGTACCTCCCATTTCATCATCATCCATGGTATCAGTCTGTCAATTGCTCTACTATTTTCTCTCGTGTCTTAGTTGAGGATCCGATATTGCCTCACCTAGTGTGGACCTCCTTTTGTCGACATCATATCATTCATTACAGAAGATAGGTCTAGAGGGCAGTGTACCTTGATTCCAGCTCCCACTCTTGTTCGATGACTCAGATCAGGCAAAGAGACTCCTTATTTCCCTTTGACTTGATTGTTTCTCAGCTCCAGGTCCTTTTAGCATGATCAAGGTTCGTATACTTGATGGTTTAATGATGCAGCAGCTGATATTAGTGATTCTGAGGTGTGTGTGAGATGTTTTCAGCCCTCGTGAGGGGGTGGCCCTACACGTAGCCCCCCACATGCCCGGATGACCTCTTCATTACAGCCTTCGATGCAGATCCATATATTTGATGATGTCAGCCTCAGACACTTGTAGTGCCTTTTTGTTTCCATGTATCAGTCAGATGTTCAAAGCCCTTTCCTTTTTACAGGGGCATTTGGGTTGTGTTTGTATCTCATGTAATCAGATATTATTTCATAAGTCTTGGTTGTTATCCAAGGCACTGTATGTATGTGGGATTAATTATCATGTTTTTACTTGCCTCATGCTTATGCCAGCATGTACTATATTTTTTAGTCCCTTGTTTACTGGACGCATTATTCTTTGTACTTTGTCTCAGCAAGCATAGGTATGCCTCCCCCGCTGCCCATAGCATAGGTACTCACTCATAAAAGAGACTTGTCGCACCTATAAGTCTCACCTCCTCAGGGTCTAGTCCTTTAGCGGTTCGGTCTACCTTATATTTCTCTTTCTTTGACTTCCCCTTCGGTGTCTAGTGATTGAGTTCTTACAACGTACTTCAGTCATACAATTAGCTCCTAATGCTCGCACGCTAGGGGGCAATATGTTACACTATTCTTTTTGTCATCTAACCTGTTACCATTAGATGACCTAAGTACACAATGTAAGACCAATTTTACCCTAAGTGAAATTGCTTTCACTATGAAAAATAACTTAGTAAAACACCTTTATTAAGTTGTTTATGGTCTAAACAAGGAACCCCATGAGGAAATATTAAATAAATCCACATTTGTTTGATTTTCCTCAAGGAATAATTAGTTAAACAATAGTTTAATTAATATTCCTGGTCATATTTAACCCAAAATAGGAAAATTAATGAGATAAATTATTATTTATCTTATTATTTTCTAGTAATAATTATTTAAACATTATTTAAATAATATTCCTTGTTAAATTTGACTAAATCATCCATTACTAATTAAATAAATCATTATTTATTTGATTATTACTCAACCACATCCTTAAAATAATAAATAAATCATTTATTTATTTATTATTTACAAATAAATGGATTTGACCCAAGTCAAATTCTTTTTCCCTCCAACAAAAATAGTAAAATATTCCATAAAAGTTGGATCTTGACTTGGTTAATAATATTTTAATTATGCACCAATATCTAGACTAACTCAATATTTTGTTATAAATACGAGGGTTTTTCGATTCATTCATGACCTTTTGTTGCCTAAAGATCACTCTGGATCTATACTTTTGGTCTGACTTTGATCCACCATCATTGTCATTTTTTTCTATATTTTTGCTCGTGAGCTCCCTTTGAGTTCCATTTTTCTCTGGGTTTTCTAGACCATCAAGAGAAGTGCTGAGGACCTACAAGAACCCATACCATTGAGGAGAACTGGTAACATCCTTCTATGTTTTCCTGCTAGGTGCCCTTAATATAAAATTCATTCAACATATTCTTGTCTTGCATATTGGATGCATGTAGTAAATCTCATTTTTATTTACTGCTTAATGTCTTTTGATGCATAGATCTATATTTTTGTAGAATTTATCTTGATCAACTAATTTCAGATCTGAAGATATTGGCAACTATATTTTCTATTAGGGTTGTTTGTTATGTACATTTAAAGTGGTTTTTTTTTCGTACACTTTCAATTAAGATTCATACTAACAATTCTCTCCAAACCTTGCAGAAAATATAAATTGGTATCTACAATGAAATTGAAACATTCTCTCAGAAGTTGCATAAGAAATAATAATGCTTCAAGATCCTACCATTGAATGGTCCTCTTGAAAATTCCTATCCATTCACCCCCTTTAGAAAATAGGCATTATGTCCTCAATAAGCCAAGATCTTGTAGGGTTCCTTCCAAATATTTCCAAACTTGCCGTGCTTACCTTTATCTTCATTTCTTGCATCCCACCGCAGCACTACGTCCTCCAACTAAAACTTATTTTCTTTGGTTTTGCGATCATAAATCTTCTTATTTTTTTCCTAATTCTTAGAAGAAGTCTGAGGAACTTCCTCCATTGTTTCCTAAACATGAATCATTTGATTTATTCGATGTTGCATGTCATATTCCTCAGTGTGTGCCTCCTACAATAATCTCATAATCGGGACTGCAAGTGATGTAGGAAACACTTTATCTGTACCATAAACCAATTCAAAGGGTTACATACCTATATACTTCTTGGTTCTCACTCGGTCTACCCACAAAGCATTGGTAAGCTTCCTATGCCAATTTTTCTTGTTCTCCTCCAACATTTTCTTAATGATATTAACCAAGGATTTACTAGAGCACTCGACTAATCCATTGCCCTATGGATAATATGTGGTGTAATGGCCCAATATGATATTATAATTATGATAAAAGCCAACCATGTTCTTCAACTTAAATGTTGCAGCGTTATTTTTAATAATATTGTGAGGACAACCAAAACGAGAAAAAATATTGGATTCTAAAAATTGAATAATTACCATGTCCATATCTTGCGTTGTAGGAATAGCCTCGATCCACTTGGTGAAGTAGTCAATGGCTATTAGAATCCATCTGTTCTCTGCCAATGATGTGGGATGAATTTCCCCAATAAAATCAAGTCCCCACTATTGAAAAGGAGCATTTACTATAACATGTTTCAGTGGAAGAGGAAGGAGTTTCCTTTTTCCCTAAAATACCCGACATTCATGATAGTTTGTGACTATTTTGTACAAATCAGGAAATAAATTTGGGAAATAATACCCTGCTCTTAAGACTTTGTTAGTTGTTTTCCAAAACAAATGACCTCCACAGTATCCCCTATGAAATTCATCCATTACTTGCTTAGCCTCATCTTCAACCAGAAAATTCAAAAGAACATGTCCTGGATCTTTCCAATAAAGGGAACTACATAGAATAAAATATTTAGTATCTTTCAATTTCAAAGACCTACCCTGAATTTTTTACATTCCAAGAGGAGGACATAAGTGCTAAAGAACATACACTATATCGGAATACCACGGTGAAGTGAGTAACATTTCTAATAGTTGTATTAGGGCGACATGGTCTTCTTCATCATCTGACATTGCTGCAATAAGGTTTATGTCTAGAGCATGCAAGTTGGATTCAACCATCAGCTTTGATTACCACTTTCCGTAGATCATTTTGGTAGGCCTAATCTCGTGATCATACTTTAGCATTTTTGTTATCCGCTTACCTCTCCAACCTTCAGTATCAGTCTGTGTGAGAATCTCTTTTACCGTTGCATTTGGAACATAAGCTATAGTATGTGAATGTAGAATGTAAATCCAGAAATATTTCAAAGCTTTGATTAGGGTTAAATGTTGTTTCTCAATAATGATATAGCGAATATCATCATTTATAATGGCTCATCTGAAGAAAGAAATAGGTTTTTCAACATGATATTTCTTTTGCATCAAAACCGCAGCCAAGGTGTGCTTAGATGCAAATGAAATATTGTGAAATCAGTTGTATAATCTCGACTAACCAAAATAGGGGATGTGGTAAAAGAAATATTTTCCAAGTTGAAAGACTTCATAACATCAGTGTTCCATTTTACATTGCTTTCCTTCTTCAACATATTAGTCATTTCTTGCAAATGCTCAGCTAAATTAGGAAAAAATCTATGTAAGAGGTTCATCCTACCATTGAAAGCTTGTATCTCCTTTTTGTTTCGTGAAAAATATCTCCTTGATGGCTTCTAATCTGGAAGGGTCAATGCAAATGCCATATTTGGAAATTAACTGACCAAGAAGTTTGCCTTCCTCCATGGAAAAAATATTCTTCTTTGGATTCAGAGAAATTTCGAACTCCCTGCATTTCTGAAAAATAATTCTCAAATGACACAAATGATGACCATCATAACCAGAAAATATTTTCAAATCATCTAGATACACTACTAAGAAAACATATTTCTCATTAGAAAATGCTATATCCATTTCCCGCTAGAGAGTGGCCCTTGCATTCTTGAGTTGAAATGGAATTTTAACATAAAGAAATGTCCCCCAAGTTGTTGTGAAAGAAATTTTACCTTGGTCTTCTTCATGTACCAAAATCTGATTATAACCTGAATAACCGTTAATAAATGACATCCGTGATGCTCCAACTACCCTTTGCAGAACATGGTCCATCTTAGGAAGGGGGTAATTATCCTTTAAAGATACTTTATTCAAATTCTGGAAATATATGCATAGCCTTATCTCTCCGGTATTTTTCCTTACTGGAATCAAATTTGAAATCCAATCTGAAAACCTAATTGGAACAATGATACCTAATTTGTAAAATTGGTTTACCTCTTTCTCGATGGATGGAAACAATCTTGGATTTATCCTTCTCAAATTTTGTCTGAAAGGTTTTTGATCCGGCTAGATGGGAATAGTGTGTTGAATAATATTCTTGTCATAGACCTTCAAATCTGCATAATACCATGCAAAAATATTAGAAAATTCAGATGACAATTTAATGTACTTATATTTTGCCTCAAGAGATAATGTCTTAGACAATTTAACCATCTTAGGCTTGTCTGTTGTTCCAATTTTCACATCTTCCACACCCTTTTTTGTAGGAGTCAATGTTGGTTTTTTGGCCACATCATCCTGATCGAATATATCTTCTAAAGGTATCAAACCTATAGGAATAATATTATCTTTCATCTATAAAACATTCATCTGATTGGCCTCTATGTCTTGATAATCAACATCACAAACATCATCAATAAAAGAATCTTTGAATTTTCCTTCATTTAGTAAAAAGCTATCAATTTCCTTTTCATCCCAAAAAACCTACTAGTACCTTAAATTATTTGGAACACTAGGTCTATGTTTGACATGAATTTCAAATTTATTATTGGATTTCCTCGAAATTTTGAGATTACTTGTCACCATAGCAAGTGAATCTGCAATGACTTTTTGAGTCCTTGGCACTACTGTTAATGTATACTCAGGAAACATTTTTAAGATATCCAAGACTGCATTTCTATAGGCTCTCATCCGTGGATGCTTTGCTTGATATTCTCCTTTCACCTGCTTTATAAAAAGCTTAGAATCACCATGAACATAAATTCTTTTTGTGCCAAGTTTCTTCAAAATCTTAAGACCTATGATCAATGCTTCATACTACACTTTGTTATTAGAACTGTCAAAATCCAACTTATCAGAGCATTATCTAACATTACTCGAAATTCCACTTGACTTACCAACAAGGCTTTTGATCCAAATACCAATAACTGCACCTTCCTTACCCAAAGCATCGTCGAAATCCATGCTCCAAAGGCCCTCTTCATCTTCTAGATGCTGAAATTTGACTTTCAGTTTTGATTTACATTGGCTCGTAACCTCATTTTTTTTTTCTGTACTGATTTTATATTCTTCAAGGGGCTTTTCGGAAGTGTCCACCATTTCTTTTTCCTTATCAGGAGCTTCTCTGAAAATTTCTGAAACTTCTGGCACATCTTCTACTACTACTAACTGATTATTTACATAATTCGAATCACCATCATTATACAAAATAAAATATTCTAGATCTGTATGTACATCCTATATTGGATGATTGATAGGCTTCTCCTTACTAGTTATCATATATCTCATCTTCTTTTCCCGATAAAATTTCCTCGATTTCCCGAAAATAGGAATAGTAGCATAAGAGAAATGAAGTTGTAAATTACCTTTGAGTTTAGCTCCCCATGATCTAGATAGTAGCATGCTAAAATGAGGTGGTTAATCAGCCACAACCACATCCATCAAAACATTCTTGGCTGGGATTTGTTCCAAGGAAACCACTAAATATTTGATGAGAACAATGCAGTGAACTCTACCAGAATCAAATGAATACAAATCATGATAAGGTCGAGTGATATCCATGCCCATATTTTCCATAATAGCCTTAGGAATCAAATTGTGAGAATCCTTGGAATCAAGCATAGCATTATGAAGTGTGTACTTATGCAATCTAAGGCTCAAATAAAAAGGAGGAACCTCACTCTCCTCTAATTGACCATCTATAGCTGGACAGAAAATGAGCTCAAGGTGGACATCTTCAACATTAACCATATCAGACAAAGGATCAACTAGAAACATTTTACACACCTGATTTTTGTAATGATTATTATTTACTTGTTCTTTCAAAGGAATGGACAAATTCAATTTAAATATTTAGTTTTATAAATTAAAATTTGCTACTTTATCTACCTCTTTGACAACATGATCCTTTGTTATACTTTCCTTTTTCTGATTGTCCTTCTCTTTAGTGGCTGAACTTTTTGATGGTTGATTGATGTTGCTATGACTCTAATCTGCATGCTCTTTACCCTTTCTCTGATTATTAGGAAGATCATTCTTTGATTGGACCTCCTTTCTTTTCTTAACGAGATCAAGAAGTACATCTCTGATCCTTAAATAATATTGTTTCTATTATGCACTCAAAGCATTCATATACCCATGTTGGTAATCATCTAATTCTATTTCCAAATCATCATCATTTTCCAAGATATAATCCTCATCTTTTGGAGAATCTAGATTTTTAGTATTCTCTTCATCTTCAGTAAGGAACATGGGCAAGCCATCTACTGTAAATAAATGATTTGTTTCAACTACCAGATCTTCATTTTCCTCTTCTTCCACTCCTTGGACATAATTATTCTATAACGGGGTCCTATTATGCTTTTGTTGTTGTGATATTTGGTCAAGTGCTTTCTGATCTCTCTGATTGATTCTAAATTGAGGTTGTTGCCCTCTGAAATTTGGATTCCGTATCTATGGTTCAGGTCTATCTGAGATAGAAAATCAGTCAACCATTTTCTCCATAGACTGGAGTAATGAATCCATTTTTTCATCAGAATTAGATGTCTCCTCTTTGATGGTCAGCCTCTTCTCTGATCTCATCCTTGCTCTCTTTTCCAGCAAATTCAATTCCACACTTAAAATTCTTTTGAATATCTACTAAAGTTGTAGGATCATGTTCATGCAACTGATATGCCATATCAACATCAAATCCATTCGGAAATTTGACCAAAACCATACCCTCTGGTGGCTTCATATGTGCAGGAAGAGCGTTGTACACTACATTAAATATCACACAATAATATTGAACAGAATCACCAACGTTCCTTTTGATGTTCTCACATTCATACATTATTTGAAGGGGATTCTTCTTTTCTTGCCATCTTTCTACAAACTAATGATGCAAAACCTCTACGGTGTCAATAGTGGTAGCTGGTAGAGCTCTGAACCATTTTCTCACTTCCCCTCCCATACTTTGTGCAAACTGTCTCATCTTCACATCCTCTATATCAATTTCATGAAGGTCAAAGAAGTTATTCATCTTATCTACGTGCTTTTCATCCGTCATAGGCTGAGTGTTGTCAAACAAAGGGATTTTATTTTTATAATCTACGGGCATAGCATCCAGGATCTGAGGGAGAACAAGGGGGGAATATCTTGCGACCATGATGACTAGAGGTGGAGGATTTATAACAGGGTTTATAATAGGGATTTGGATGCATTTATAACAGGGATTTGGATGCTTGATATGGGAGGATCGATCACTAATTGTGTATTATGAACAATATATGAAGAAGGATTCAAGGGAAAAGGAATATTCTGGGTAACAGTAGATGAAGTGTTGGTAGAAGAAGCTGAGATCTGAGGTCTGCTTATCACTCAAGCATTTACTTGCGAAGAATAATTTTGCAGATATTTAAGAACTTGTAAGAGTTGTGTCCCTGATTGTGACCTTGACTAAGAGGATGAAAACAGATCTTCAACTGGACTGTGAAAGGGAATGGATGAATCAACAACTATTTCATCGATCCAACTCAAATATTTTCTCCGAAAAAAACTTTGTTCAAAATTTACATCAAATTCAATATCTTGCAAGTTTTCTAACCCTTCGAGAAATGAATGAGCTCTTGGGATGGAACTTCCTTCTAATTGATTTCCGACTGAACTAGAAGTATAAAAAAAAACTTTAGCTTTTCTTCCAATTTTCTGAGGATCACTAACAACGGTGGGAGGATTCAGATCGGGGTTGGACATGGTGTATCTTAAGAATCTAGTATGTCCAATTTCAAAAAAAAATATGCACATTACAAATTTTTCAATTCATCCTTTAAATAAACTCTAAACTTCTCATCCACAAGTTTAATAATTTCAATCAAAACTTATTACTGGGTTTGATCTGATGTTATTTTTTCTTTCCCCATCAGTGTTGTCAAAATAATGTCTTGACAAAGCACGACATGTGATTGGTTTTCTTGACCAAGAGAATCAGCAGCTGAAAACCAAACAGATTATTAGTGAGGTAAAGACCATCAAAGTAAAGAAAGAGGCAGAGAGGGCTAAAGCCTTATTAGAGGAGACCTTGGATAGATTTTGTGATATTGATGATGAGGAGGAATAGCCTCCAAAATAGAGACCAAATACAATAGGGCTTAAGAGCGCTCTAGCTGATGAGAGACAAAAAGAGGCTAAGTTGGCAGACCAGCTTACTCCAAGTAAGCTTCTTGACCTTGAGCTTAGCAGAGATAGAGATTCATGTCTTGATAGAGCCAAATTGCATCTAGAGGGCTTACTAGAGAAGGCCAAGAAGGAAAATTATATTCAGAGGAAAATGGCAAAGCACTATGCCATGAGAAACAAAATTGCAAAGGCCAAGCTCAAACGAGCCCATGTAAAGATTCATGCTTTGACAGAGCACAAGGAGAAGGAGAGGTTAGAAATACTTGCTGAGGTGTCTCTTCATGCCTCTAACCCTTGATCAGCAAATGACCTCACAATTTTGACAAATTTTTCACATTTGGAACCTTAGTTCAATTTATGTTATCACTTGGATTGAACCTTAGGGTGAGAAAGGAAATTCCGAGGTAACCTCAAACCATGCTTAGCCAATAAGGTAGCCCTAATAGGCCAGGAGAGAGCTCTATCCATATGAATCATAGCCAAAATTACTTAGGAAAGAAGCTATTAGGCTAGGTATATTATCTAAGGGTTTTTTATTTTGATTGTGTAGGGTTTTGCAGGATCAGGAGGACTCAAACAGCTAGGGTAAGGAAATTAGGTCAAAATCTGCAGGGTGTTCTAAGGGGCAAGGTAGGTAAAAGGTTTGACATTAAAATATGATTGTGGTGAGGTGAATAGACTAGTGAGGAGATAGGAAGAGCATATGAAATGAATTCTCCCTAAACTAAAGAAAATAAACAGATTATGCAAAATTTCCCAAAACAGAGCATGAAACAAGAATTATTCCTTTCAACTTGAAATAAGCATACAATATAGATGGAAATGGCTTATGAACTCAAAATACATTCATAGAAATTATCACAAAGAAGAAACTATGTCAAACACTGCATACCACATGGATCCCAAAGAAATAGTTGCAAATTTATCATTAATGTCCAATCCAAACTGATACAAATATACCTCTTGAGATGCCAAAGCTCCAAGTGAGTCCAAACATTACAATTACTGAGAAAATACATTAAATAGACCTCAAAACTAGTCTTCGTAGCCTCAGGGAGTCGAATCCATGAGATATGGATCACTTTCACCTAATCCTAAACAAGAATCTAAAGACTACGGAAACTCAACAATTTTCCTTTAAAAGAGAGGAAACTAATTCATTTAACCTCTAGACAACTTATATAATGTATATATCTTAGATGAAAGTAAAAACATGAAATTTACATTCACCATGATGATTTACATCAGTGATTTTCTTCATTTACCCAAGTAAAAATTCAAAATATGCTAAAGATTGTGAAAATGACAATTTCATTGCAAAAGCGTAGCGCCATGACAGAAAAACTAGCCTCTCTTGCAAGCCAATTTTGGAAGTCTTCCCTATGTCCAAATCAGCTCCAGGATAGCTCATTAGAAATCTCTATGAGTATAGTTTCCAAATTTTCCTCCAACTTCCAAAATGGTGCCCATATGCCTTGTTAGAAATCATTTCTCCCAAGGCTGGTATTAGCACAACACCTAGGCAAAAACAAGGGCAGAAACATGTTTTTTTGTAGTATTTTACATTTTTGAGGGATCATTTCTCCTCAAAATATTCTGAAACATTTTTGAGTTAATATCCTCATCATTCAGAACATGATGGTAGTGTGAATGTTTCAAAATTTCCCAAAAATCAAAAAATTTCACTAAAGTGCCAAATGTGCCAAAATTTGTCAAAATTGTGAGGTCATTTGCTGATAAAGGGTTAGAGGAATGAAGAGACACCTTAGAAAGTATGTATAACCTCTCATTCTCCTTTTTCTCAGTCGAATATTGAATCTTTACATGGGCTCATTTCAGCTTGGCCCTTAAAATTTTGTTTCTCATGGCATAGTGCTTTGCCATTTTCCTCTGAATATCATTGTCCTTCTTGGCCTTCTCCAGTAAGCCCTCCAGATGCAAGTTTCCTCTATCAAGCCATGACTCTCTATCTCTGCTAATCTTAAGTACAATCATCTCACTTGGAGTGAGTTTCTCTTCCTTCTCAACCTCTTTCTCTCTCTCATGGGCTAGAGCCCTCTTAAGCCTTATTTTCATTGGTCTCTGTTTTGGAGGTTGGTCCTCCTCATCATCAATCTCACCAAATGTATCCAAGGTCTCTTCCATCAAGGCTTTAGCCCTCTCTTCCTCTCTCTTTTCTTTGATGGTCTTTACCTCACTGATAATCTTCTTTATTTTTAGCTATTGATTATCTTGCTCAAGAAAACAAATCAAATATCGTGCTCTGTCAAGATTGGCTTGAATTTCACTAATATTTTCCTCTTTGCTTCTAATCAATGCACTGGTGATTCTATCCTCATCCTCCTCATCAAGTTCGATCAGCTGAAACTCCTACTCTTTTCCATGCGTGTCCTTTTGCTCCTCAATGATTGGCTCTTTGCCCTTGTCTACGTGTTTTTCCGATGAATAAGGCATGGCCCCTTTCACTCCAAATGAAGAAAATACATTCTTGTGGCCTCTTTGATAGGTCTTGGTAAATGGTTCAACATTAGTCACATTAGCCCAAGTTACCTAAATGTCCCTTTCACTACTTAATGCTTCAGTATCATGATGTGATGATGGGGAAGGATTACAGAAACATGAAGAAGTAGGGTCAACATGAGGTGAATGCATATGACCAGGTGATGATGTATGAGTAGTAGGATGAGATGATGAAGGGATTTTTTGCGCATGATGATTAGGTAGGGTAGTGAAAACTTCATTTCCAATGAATGTGTCCCATGAAATATTCTTCTGCTCAAGCCAATGCATGACTACCATCTTAATGAGTGAATGGTGAAAAATACTCTGCATTTAATGATTATAATGTCTCTTTTATACGATGTATGTCATATTTTGAATTCTTTGGGAGAGATATTAAGGTATATGAAGCATTCTGACTCTAGTGAAGTGCATGAGGAGTCTGATATGGTATGAATAGAGTCGAGGAAATCTCCCCTCACAAGTGAAATACTTCATGATTATTTTCATCATGGGGACATACCAGTCAAGGAGATGAGAGAAAGGGAAAATAGTTTTCTTAGCATCTTTGTATCTAGTTTTGAGGTATGGCTCATAATAGCTCAGATCAAGGTTTACCTTTTTAAACCATTTCTCTCCCACATTAGGGATCCTTGTAGCAGCTGAAATAGCACTAGAAGACATGGTAAATGTGACTATAGAAAGAGTGACATGCCAATCATGAAGATTTGTGATAAAAAACCTTGTTAACTCAGAGTGAGATTGAATCTGCTGCACCCTCTCACAAAACTAAAAACAACCAACATTCTTGAAACAAGACACAGTGAGAGGAGAGGCCATTAGTTCCCTTGTAGTTATTGGTTAAAATATATTAATTTTCCCTCTTTTGTGATCACTTTTCTTCGGTGATTTTTCCTCACTGATATCTTTGTCCTCTTCTTCTGACATTTTTAGTTTGAAAGTTTTGAAACCATAGGGATGAGGTAGATGGGGATGGGGAGCGAAATAAGCTTTAGGAAATAGAGAAATGGTGTTGTAGGGAAGGATTAGGGTCTATGGAATAGGTATATGATGGAGGAAGACAATATCAGGTTTAGGAGTGCCAAATTGGGGAACAATGGGAATAAAGACTGAAACTAGGGTTTTAGAAACTATCCAACCTCTAAATTTCACTATGAAAACAAAATCACCATGAAAATATTTTTAATGATAGCAAGGGGGTGAATTTTATTGGTACTTACTTGTCAAAAGGCTTTAGAAACACTTTGATGAAGTTTTTGGGGCACCTTGACTGAGTTTTGTGGCTCATAGACAAAAATGTGTATTAGTGCAACATTTCAGACATGCGCAGCGCCACCTACTATTAGTGCAGCGCTTGGACATTAGCGCAACGCCTAGGTGAAAAAACGTAGTGCCAAGAGATTTTCGCCCAAATTTCTCACAAAATCATATTTTCTCCTTTGCTGAAGAATATTAATAGCTTAATGGAAACAATGACTTGTTTTGAAGTGCTTGGTGAGCTTCATAACTTTATTGAATTTGAAATTTAATTCAAATTACCCACTTTTCTAGTGTTCATTTTCCTTCTTTGACACTGATACTCTTTTTTATTTTTGAAATTTTGGCATTGCATGCTTGATCAAGTGATGGAGTTTGGCTTTCCTTTCTCACTTAGGCTAGACATGATTGCACTTTGACAACTTTGGGATTGCATTTATTACATATAATAACACAAACTTACATTTGTAAAAATTGAAATAAATTACAAATTTGAATTTTCTATCAAAATGGAATTTTGATGTAAAATTCATTAAACTAAAAATACAACTTTAAAAGTATAATAAATACATCATGATGATATTATTTAATCCCTCTCATATATGTGTTGACCTTATCTGAATGAAGGAGTGACCTTGTGAAAGGAAAAACCCTAATGACCTAATGGAACTGCTTTTTGACCTGACCTTTGAATAGGATTTTGAATTGAAATATTTCCAAGTGAACAGAGAATCTCCATAGGTGTTATCATGCTCAGGGAATCATGAAAATGAATCAACTAATATGATATTCCGCGGGAGAAAGAAGCTTATTTGACAAAGACAACCACCAGTGGAACAATTTTATGTCATGACCTAATGGAATGATGAAAAAATATATTCAGAATGGGACACATAAGATGCACATGAAAATGTGTTTTTATCCCTAGTGGAAGTATGCAAATACTAACACTAACAGGGAGCATGTTTAGTATAGTGTAGATCAGATCTACAAAGCTTTTGTATCTACAGGGAAAGAAAATTTGTGTTCCAGAATTGGTCCGCCTTTTTCATCAATCTCAAAGGGGAAGAGTAACTTGGTGTTTGAATAATGCCTATATTTATGTGTCTAATAGGTATTTATAGGTTTTGGTGATCAAGCACCAACATGGTTGCCATTAAATCCAAAGGGGGAGATTGTTAGCAGTATGATGCATGTGTTGTCCTTAATGGAAACCCACTTATAACATATCAAGTATATTGTAACTAGATGAGTTCATAAATCAATTCAGAGGTGAAAAAGTGATGAAACAAAATGACAGAATGATGGGACAAAAGTTTGTAGATCATAATTAGAAGTTTATTAAAGGTGAATATTTAAAGATCTATATGCAGGTTCATCAAGTCAAAGTTACGTATACATGTGGGTACAAAGACACAAAGTCGCATATATGATGGCAGACTAATTTAACAATACCAAGGGTCCTTACCATGGTATTAGCTCACAATATTGAGCACAATAATGACTATTTGATACTGTCCAAGAATACCATCAACACTTGTGTGGTTTTGGCTCATGGTATTGGCTAAGGATCAAACTATATAAGGAGGTGAAGTTCAAAGTGCTAAGTGTGCATGAGTAAGGGTAATGAATGAATACTTCAATCTAAAGTACATTTGTATGGTATGGGCTATAGTTGTTTGATAGATCTGAAATAAAGATGCACTCATGAATACAATCATGTAACAAGATCTCTAGACCTAAAATGACTATGTGTTTGTATGATTTATTTATGATATGTTTAGATCTGTGGCTTGGGGTACATTTGTTGTTGTGAAGGGATATGATCTTAGTAAGTTGTAATTTATAAAGTATTTCATAGTCCTCAAGTATTTACATATATATACATGGGTTTGACACAAGGAAGGCGTGTATACACGCAAGTTTCACTATTACAAAATGGCTAATTACTTACTAATAAATGACTTAAATTCGGATATAAACGATTATTTTTTGGTCGATGGTCAATAGTAGCTAATTTACAGTATCTTATAACACGACCAATTTTTAGTCATTTTTAGCTTAGTAATTAATTATTTGTCTCAAATTTATGCCTAGTATTATATTTAGTCATAAATTTGGTCATTAATTTAGTCACTGATTTAGTCATTAATTGTCACAATTAATAACCAAATATAAAAAATATATATATTACTAAATGATCACCCGATAAAACCATTTTAATGACCAAAGAAATATGACAAAAATTTTGGTCTTGTTATAAGATACTGTAAATTGGCTACTAATAGTCATATATATGCAAATTTTAGGCATCGTTTGAAACCAATTAATGACTAAAGAAATATGAATAAATTTTTGTCGTGTTATATGATACTGTAATTAGCTAATAATAGTAATATATATGAAAATTTTAGTCATCGTTTGAAACCAATTAATGACCAAAGAAATATGACAAAATTTTGGTCGTGTTATAAGATAATATAAATTTGCTACTAATATATGTATATATGAAAAATTTAGTTGTCATTTGTAATCAAAACTTATCTTTGTGGTAGTCATTTATCTTTTTTTGGTAGTTTCATATTCATTATATTAATGACTACTTTAGTAGTTTATATTCATCTCATTTAATTTCATTAACAATTATTATAAGAAACCAATTTAGTTGTATATTAATTTTATTTGTGTTCATTAATAAACATAAAATACTAATTTAGTTGTTTTATATTGATTTTATTTTTTCATTATTAATCAACATAAATTAATTAGTATTAATTTTCAACTAAATTAAAATAAATTGGCATACAATGTACATGTCTATCTAATATGGAAACACAAAGTTAAATATGTTAATTACAATAGTAAATAATATCAAGTGTAACTATAAATAATTTCATCCTCATAAATTATATCACATAAAATATCAAGTATTACAATATGAGTTTCCAACTTAATAGTGGTTGGAGTAAAATTTACACATGAAATATTGTTTCATCACTTCAAAACATTATCATTGTGTTTCCAAGGCATTGTAGGTGAATTCACAAACTTTGAAGACTTGACTATCAATATCTATGTGTGTCTCTTATCCGAGATATTGACTCTACAGCTACCACTAGACCAATTATATTCTCTTTTTATTTAATTTGAATTTTGTATCTTCTCTGTTATTGTTCTCCTCTTTCTTCAATTCATGCTTCTTACCATCAATACTGAGTTCCTTTTATGAAAAATAAATAAGATACAATGTAGAGTATAATACATGAAAGATGATGAACACTGGAATATAAGATAAACTAGACTATAAAATATTTATATGATATATACCTCAACATCAACAATATTGTGGATAACATTTTCCCCCATAATACTAAGAAACTTGAACTAGATTTCAACAGTTGGGCAATAATGGCTTCTATGTGGAAAAATGACTTGTATAAACAAAGTAAATAAAAAATCACCATATAAAATAACACCTTAGTAAAATTATTATTCAACATTCAAGGAAATATTAGGCACAATCATGTCAACTAAGTTATATGCTAAAAATATCAAGTTGTAGATTACTTATACAATGTGGGAGTGCAAACAAAAATCCTATAAAATGCCAAAGCTAAGTCTAGAATAAAATGAAATGAAGTAAAAAGTATAAAATAATAAGATAAACTCTTATACATGTTTATAACTGGATAATGTATAATGCTAAGTGAATAATTCGAGGGCCAGAGGTCGATGATGTCAAGAATTTCGAAATATGATGGGAATTTCTTCAGATAAGAACTACTATTTGAGTCCATTATCACATATAAATACGCCAACTAGTCTATACCAGATTATTAATTTGTTTCTTATATTTATGGATCACTACAATATAAGTGGATAAACTATGAAGAAAATTCCCTTCCCATTGTGTTCCTCACTTGTGGTACAATATGTTAGACTCCTATACCAATAGGTGTCATATTTCATGATTGACTTGATGAGCTAGGTAATATGTTCATACCTTTTCTTGTTGCAAAGGTTTTCCATATTCTCAAAAAATTAAAAAAATTAAAAAATGTAAAGAGGGTATACCCTAAAATAAAATCAAAGGGTGAAAAAATAAAAATGGCCAAAAAAGTAAAAGAAAATGAACCCCACCAAAAGAAAGGCCAAGGAAAGTGTGCAAGTCTAAATGCCACTACTTTTTGCTTTGATGTAATAAAAAAACTGTCTGCAACTTGTATCTTATGCCACAATTGATGAGTAGTCAAACAGTTTAAACTTGGCTAGTTCATCTTTCAATTTTATGTTTTAGAGATAGAGAATAAAATATGACCAAACTGTTTAATCTTGGCAGATAAGTAGATAGGTAGAGTGAATAAAAGGATCTCAACAATTTAATCTGAGCCCTTGGATGTAATAAGGTTAGAATTAGATAGATTTCCATATGGAAAAGAAAAAGTGTGATAAGGGTTTTCCAGTCTAAGTGCACCCTAATAAAGAAGAAAAATGGTAGGGTAAAGTAGGTAGGGTAGGTAGATGATGTTGCAGAATTACATGTGATGAATAATGGCTTTAGATGTGTTAAATATTTTATTTTCATCACAAGTGAAAAGGCAGACAATACACTGGAAAAATTTCAAGCAAAGCAAAGTCAGATTATTAACTTCCCCTCTCATTTTTCCCTAAAAATTTCACTAATTTCCCCTAAGTACTAAGGTATTTGAAAATTAGAGGGGCTCAAGGCATTTCCTTGACTTTTGGAGGGACTGGACCCTTGGCCCAATAATTGGAAAAACCTAAGTACTTAAAATTATTCATCATAACATCTATTCACCTCTAAAAAATATTTTCCTAAGTAAAATCTCATTTTACTTAGGAAAAATCATGCAATATTTCACATAAAAACCCTCCTCATACAAGCATAAGTTAAAAACATTAACCTAACATTTACACTTAGCGCTTCTTTCATTTTTCATATTAACTTCTAATTTTATTATTTAAATCCTTATTAAAATTCCCCCTTTTCCCGTATTAATTTAAATATTAAAATTTCCCATAAACTATATATTCCACCCATTGGTTGAAATATAACCATATAAATTTAATTATTTGGTTAAATTTCCAATTAATAAACCAACCCACATCCCCGCTGCGTTATAAAGGAATTAATTAATCCTCATGATTAATTAATAACCTAATCTCACCAATCGAATCGCCCCCAATGTAATTAAATTATATTTAATTGTGTTGGGCCCGCCATATTAACTCTCTGTCATCTCCCTTTCCCGAGAACCGTCTGATCGACTAATCTCAAATCAACGGTCATTATCAATATCGCTAGCCATCCACGTCCAAATGATAACGCGCGATGGCCAAGTGGTTTTTTGAACAGTGCCGCACCACGCGTCGTTCACCGTATGGAATTGCTGCTCGTCTGCTCAAAACCATTCTTCCCCAAAAGCGGTGCGATGGAAAATGCTTACCGCCTGCCTCCCCTGACGAAACCTCCGTACTTGCTGATATTATCTGTTAAAAAATTAAAAACCCGCCAACCTTTTGACTTTCCGAATAAAACAAATGTGCCCGCGTCATTTTCATCATTCTATGTATCGACCAGAGTCTCATGCAGAAAAACCCAAAACCGATTGTCAAACGCCATCAACCGCTACTTCACTGAAGACGGTTACAGTCAAGTAATCCAGAGTTCACTCATCATTTCTAGCACCTATTTTTCATCACTGTTAATTCCCGGAAAACAGGTATTTACCCAAATTCCTGTTGAAATCTATAAAAAACCAGGTTTTTGTTTTGAATTTCATAAGAAAATTGAAACAGAGTTCAGAATAGTTCCCAAAACTGAATTTGCATTCCTAACCCTGTGATTGTGCCCATTTTTCATAAAAACCCTAAATTCATTTCTGAATCCAAAAGAACCAGAAATGGAGGTTCTCGTGGCTCTGAATGTCACACCCTTGAATGCCCCTCACAAAGACTTAGATTATTTGCCTTTAGTAGACAGAGATTTCGAGATTAAAGACCTGGTTCTCAGTGAAAGTCCCCTTCGATTTTTTTTCTACTATAGAGATAATTACTTGAAAGGTTTCGACATTTTTGGATTATGGGAATCCAATATTCCCATGTACCTTCTCCCCTCAGTCCACATTTTCCTTGAGATAATCCATTACTGTCATGCAAACTATGATCCTAATCAACGAGCGGTTTTTTCCCCGAGTCAGAATGTTATTTTTCCCATAACTGCTCAGTCTATCAACGAGATGTTACAATTTCAACCTGGTCAAGCCCTCACTCCCTTGTCCATGAGATAATTACTTGAGAAATCTGCCAAATTATTCCATAAAGAGTTAAATCGCCTCTGCCAAACCTTCATGTTGCCAGAACATCAGCCCAAAGGCCCTCCCCCTTATGGTTATAATTTTTACACTGATGTGGGCAGACTTATTCTGAATATGATATCCTTTATCATGGGTTTCAATACTAGTGAATATGTTGACCAATTAACCCTAGTATTGTTGTCTATTTTCACCCCTGGACAACCCCCTACTGTCAAGTATGATTTTGCTTCCTACATTGTAGACAAAATCCATGATCAGTTCATGAGATTAGAGAATGAAAGAGTGTTCAAGTATTCTTCTGTTATTTATCATGTCATGCTTTATTACTAATTGGAAAGTTTCCCTTTCTATGTCAAAAAGCTTGATGCCAAAGGAAATCCTAGGTCTGTTATCTTTTGGTCTGCCATAACTCATAATTCCCGTGATTCTCCTTATTCCTACAATGATTTTATTGACCTTTTTGTACACCCTTCAACCACCTTGTTGACAGGAGTCTCCCCTCCTAGGGTCAATAGTGAAATCAAGAAAATTCTTCAGCTATCAAAGCAATACCAGATAGGTGACTGGTACCTATACCGAAATCACACAGAAATCAGAATATATGGGTGTGAGTTATGCCCATTCAAGTTTCCAAAATATGCCCCAATGAGACTCTTTGCATTATATTATTTCAGGCAGATGATCGATTCATATATTGTCCATTTTTGTAATGCAAAGAAAAAGGCTCAACTCAGGATTAAAAGTCAGCTAGGTCCCTTTGTCTGTAACTCTAGAGATGTTGGAAAGGAAGCTGAAAGAATATTAGAAGATTATATTAAACTACAAAAAAGTTTCTATTGGATACCTTATGACCCAAATAGCTTTATTTGTGATAGAAGAATGAAAAAAAAACTATCACCATACATTCATCAAAGAATCACAGAAATTGAATAGTATGCCAATATGGATGAATGGATGGAAGGAACATTGGTAGAACAGGATAGTGAGAAGGTCAATCTTGAAAATGTAATGAAAGATCTTGAAAAAATACTTGACCTAGACTCTTTTGGACAGGTACAGATACCAGGTATTGGTTCTTCTTCTGCTGGGATTTCACAACAAAAATTACAGGAAATCAGTGCATTGGCTACATTAGCATCTGAAGGAAAAGAGAAAGAAGCTGATATCCAAATTACAGAAAAATTTACAATGACAGAACAGCCTCCGACTTCTAAAGAACAGGGTCAAGTATAGGTTTCTCCTACTCAGACCAATGTAGCAGAAATATCAATTTTACAAACTCCTCTTAAAGTAGAAAAGGGTAAAAAGAGAGATGCTAAAGCAGCTACTCCTGTCAGTGGATCTTCTGAAAAACTTGATGTTAAAAGACAAAAACTAAATCCTCTTCCAAAGGTGGAATCTATTCATGAAATTCCTGATAGTCAGACACTAGAGGAATTGGGTAGTCAGCAAACATATACAATCAGTGGGACATCCACTACTTTATAGAAAAAAGAGCTACGAAAGCAACAAAGTGCAGAAGTGTCATATTTCAAATAACCAATGAAAGATGCCTGTGATATTAAAAGAACATTCATAAATATCAAGGCCAGAAATGATCCTCTCAGACTTCAAGTTTACAATCAGTGTTTGAATATGGCTCCTAAGAATCAACAAAGATTGATGTCAGCTTATGACATCCAGCAGGGAAAGATGCTAATGAGTCACTTCAAACCCAAAGTGCAGTAACCTCAAACAGCTGCAGATTACATCAGGACTAATTTTGAAGTCATAGAAAAGGATATTCATCATTTGGATAAAATTGAGCTACATAAACAGATAGGTGAGATGATTTATTCTACTCTGACGAATAAATCAATGATGACTCAGAAATTGAAGGATTCTTTGGAGAATACAAATGCTTAGTTAGGCCTTGAAAAAGACTCTTCTCAAGCTAAGGACAACAGGATAAAAACTTTGGAGGAAATTATTATTGGATTGGGTCATGATCCCAAGGATGTTAAAGGAATAAAAGCCTTGATCAAGAAAAAAGATGATGATATTGCAGCTTTGAGAAAACAACTGAAGTTACCAGCCTCAAGACATCCCCAGACTGCTGAAATAATAAAGCAAAATTTTGAAGAAGTATTAATGGACTTACTCTTAAAACTGAATGAGCAACATAATGAAACTAAAAAAGAGCTTGAAAAGGCATTAAAATACAAGTAGCCTAGTGTTCCAGCATCTACAACAGAGGTGATTACAGGTACTACAACAACAGGTTAGCCAACTAAATTGTCACAGGTAAATACTTCAAATTTGAGTACAGAAGAATTATTAAAGTCAATGGAAGAATTAAAACTCCAAGTAACAGAGCTACAGAGAACAAAGGTGCAACTCACCACTTTGGAACAGAAATATGATCTCTCGAAAATGAGTGTTGAAGATAAAACAAGAGAGGTCAACAGATTAGAAAATTCGGTTAGCAGATTGTAAAAGGATCTCACATTGGAGAAGCATTTAAACGAAATAAATGAAATTCTTTGGGACAACATCATCCAGTCAATAAAAAAATTCTGGCCCTCAATTCAAATAATGTATGAACAAAATGATTTAGTCAAATTGGCTCTGGAAGAAATCCTAAACACAAGAGAAGAATTGGGAAACAAGTCTGAAGAAGCCAATGAACTTATCCACTTTTTAAGTACTCAGAATAAACATCAACTTGAAGAACTTGGCATCCAAGACATGACAGGAACAATTTTGTAAATAAAGAGAGTTTTTACCAAAAGAACTCTGATGTAGAATTTGGAACTAAGATGCTCTGACATGCAAGAAGAAATCACTACCTTCCTAAAAAGATTTAATATTTTTTTGAATAAAGGATTGCTCAGTCCTTTAGTTTTAGAGGATAAATTGATGGACCTTCAAAGTTATGTTGAAAAATTAGACAAGTACGCTGAAAATCAGGCCAGTTCCCCAACTAGTTCATCAACAACAACATTGCCTACAGGAAAAAATCTTCATGATAGATTGGAAAATTTGTTTTATCTTGAGCAGGAGGTAAATCATTTGTTCCCAGTTCAACCTACCTTCTTTAGGTATACAGAGACTGATGAAACTCTCAGAAAGCTGCAAAGGACCAGGATACCGGAAGATAAATGGTGGGAAGACATGCTATAACTTTTGTAAAAAATTATCCTTACATGAATTTTTGATTATGTACTATAGTAATTCATTATTAGAAGGGTAAAAGGATGAATAGAGGTCAAAGTGTATCAGATAAGTTAAAGAGTATCAGTGAAACAGAGCAGCCAGCACAGAATTACTGAAGAGGATAGCAGCAAGCCAAATCATAGGGCCTGCCTCCAGCACATTCTCAAAAGAAGGAAACATCACAACATCAGTTATCATTTTTTCTTATCTACGATACCATCTATCTCTAGTTTGTTGTAAAATACTTATGAGTCATCCTAGATTATATCTCAATTTGTTATGAGATATTTTGTATTAATTTTTGTATAAATACTCCCTCAATTGGAGTATTGGGGGTGGATTCTTAGACTTTACTGTAACATTGGATATTTTGGAATAAAGTGCTGTTGGAGAAATTTTTTGTGGCTAGCTGGATGATGAATTGATGTGAAAGACTTTTTACAGGATTCATGTGTCAGACTACGGATCAATAAGTCATCTATCTCTTATGTTTTGAAGTTTTTATACCTGTTTATTATATCATTGTGTTTCATTTCTGAATGATTAATGAAAATGAATAAATCAGAAAGTGCTTAAGTGTAATATGATTTTAATCATTGTTATTCTAAATGTTTTCTTCTAAACTTGTTTAAACAGTGAATTCTTAATTTCTCCTGTTTCTCTAGTTTAAGCATTTTGATTATTTAGCAAAGAATACTTAAATGCTATTTATTGATAATCACTCAATTTCCCTCTTTGAATGTGTTGAAAGATTATTAATTGCCTTTCATCCATTTTAATTCCATTCCATTGACTTTAGATTTATCATTGTTCTCTGTTTGATTATCTTGCCCTGTGAAACCATCTTTTGTTAAAAAAATTAATCTAGTTAAGCCATCTTTTTGAATCCATAGCCCAGTGGCCTGAACTACTCAATTTTTCCCTCGGCTATTGAATTCCACCACCCAAATTCAAACAAAACTACCAGAATTTATAACTAGCCTAATATCTTCTAAAACAAAGCTAAATTTTACAGAGAGAGCCCTCTCTGGGTACAGATTGGCTAGATTCTGTACTTGGTGTGTGGTTACCTCGGACCCCTTTCCTCTTCCCAACAAATTCAAGGAAAATATGAGTGATAACACAATATATTAACTATAATTTGGAGAAAAATTACAACATTGAAATATGTATCAATCACCACTAGTAATCCCAAAAAAAAATTAGTTTGGAACGTAAATTTCAGATTCCAGTTGCTATATGATTCTTGAATGGAAAATTCATACTGAATTTCAACACCAAACTTCCAATTTGAGGGAACACCTATGGCCATCCTCAATCACTCAAACTCAAAACATCAACGATAATTATAATGGAAAGATAAAATATGAATATTTTTGATATGTTTTATATATTTACATGCAAAGCACCAATAAATTTCCCATATTTATCATACTTGTAATTTCCAAGATATAACACATGGATTGATATTTTACAACAAATACTTGGTTCAATACAAACAAGAATTTAACATATTACAACAATACCACCAATGTTTAATCCTCAATTACACTACAATAAAAAAGGACATGGGTGGGGGTCGAAAATGTCACCATAAGCTCATTGGTGAATATCAAAAGAGCCTTGGTCACCAAAAATTGAACGTCACCAAAGATGGCATCACCAAAAGTATACATGTTCAGGTGACATACAAGTTTTGTCACCAATACTGGTTTATAATGAGAGATAGTGACCATCACCATTTCATATGAGTAATGGTGATGGAACTTAACCTCCACCAAAAAAGTGAACGTCACCAAGTGTGGCGTCACCCAAAGTATAAGTGTTGTGGTGACATTTAAGGTACGTCACGAATAATGATTATAATGATGGATAGTGACTGTCACCATTTCATATGAAGAAAATCGATTTGTGATGATGGACCTTTCATGGTCATCACTATTGATGCATATATATGGTGGTATTCATTTACCGTCACCATTTCATATTTTTGTGAGGGTCAAAAAATGCCACCATCAGCTCATTGGGGATGGTCAAAAGAGTCTTTGTCACTAAAAAATTATTTTATCCATTCCATGTAAATATCAGAGGACGATGGAATAAAACCACTAACCTTCTGCTTGTAAATAAGGTGTTCTTCCATTGAGATATCACCCTTTGAAGAATTAGAATTAAAAAAATTAGATCTTGAAACTTTATGAATTGTAAATACTATAACTTTTAATAAATTATAAAACTTTGTAAAGTCTTAGAAATTTTTTTACTAAATAAGAAAAATAGGATCGAAGTTTGTACCTAATGGTTATGGAAGTTATGAAAAGTGGGTGGAGGGAAAGATAGTCATGTATCAGATACTCAATATGTTCAGTTAAATACCCAATTAGAAGTGAAACTTTAAAGAAATTGATATTCTATAAATGAGTTCAAATTATCAAATCCAAAATCTACAATTACACCACAGATTAATTTCTCACCTTGTGAATCATGTAAATATGTTGTGATGGCATAAAATTTTCCTCTAAAAGATTGATTTGCATGAAAAAAAGCCAAAAAAAATGAGTATATATGATGCAATAATGAATAATGAGCTACATGCCTGAATCCTACTAGCTATGGAGTCTATAAAACTAATTGGGAGGGGTTATTGTTATTAATTAATTAAATATGTCAAAATACAACAATCAATAATAATGATTTTGAAATGTAACCACTAAATATATGTTAAAAAATTTAAGTACAAAGTTTGGCTAATATATGTTACACTAACAAAATATCAAAGGGGCATTCAGATACTTCCAAATCCACACCAATCATGAGTATCCAAAGATGTAATTGTATGGATACAAGGAAAGCACTCTCTACCTCTCAATGATAACTATTTCCTCCCACAAGTACTTCAACTACAAAATGGGTGTGAAGACAAGCACCTCAAAGAAAAAAAAGCTACACATTACAAAAACACACTTCTCCCCATACTCTACCTTTATAGAGTAGATGTAGGGGAATAAAAAAATATCCATATATAATAGGATTAGAGTGGGAAAAATAAAAATGATAAGAACAAAATAACCAACAACGAAAATCTACTAATTTGAATATGTTTAAAGTAAATCAAACAAAGATGGCATCCATAGTATATTAAATTGACACGGTCAATTGTCAACTATCTATAGTGCCACCCATATAATGAATTGTGAGAGGAGGTTTTCCCATTAATGGAGCAACATGTTTAAATCTCACACTGTTTCTTGATACCATTGTCTTTAACTCACAACCATTCATAGTACTAGCGTATAATTGCAAAACATGGACAAAAAAGTGAGCATAAAGTATAGAATCCCAATCTACCTTAATGGAGAAAAACAAGAAATCCAAACTTACTTACAATGTACCAACCATTGAAATGATAGAAACATGAACGGAAATTCCATGATACTTCTCATTAAGGACAAAAAAAATCATATCACCTACAATGATGAATTTATTAACCTTTTTTCAAAAATTGTGTTAATACAATAACTATAGTTGGTTGGCAAAAATAAGTCAACGAGATATATAGTTGGCTGGAAAAAAATCATCTTCGAGGAAACGAAGTCTTTAATCAAAATCCTAACCATTAGAAAGTACCATTTAGATATGGGTTTTTTCATGTGGTGGGTCACGTGCACTTAGTCCAAAATTTGAATAAATAAGCAACCAATTGAGGGTATATAATTGCTTTTTATTTAACTATATTAAATAGATCATCTAGTAAATTAAATAATTTCCCACATCCAACCCATGTATATTTGATAATAGTTCTTGAGACTTAAAATAAACAAGAAACTAAGCCAATATGGTCATACAAGAAATTTTTTAAGAACCTACCTCATTGGGGGTATAAAGGGGAGACCAATGCTATATAAAAAGACCATTATTCTTGAAGAATAATGGAACCCCAATTGTACTCATTTAAGATACTCCTGTAGTTGAAATTTTGATTTGAAAATTTTGTTCACTTTATGTTCAAAGAGAAATATTCACTTTACAACTCCTTTTTGAGGTAGATATGCATCTCAAAATTCCATCACATAAGGCAAAAAATCCACTCCATTGAATTTTCCAATTAATGTTCTCGCATGTGAATACATGCAAAGAGTATCTCCTCAACCGATACGTCCAACATGATTAACACACTAAGGTCATATATTTTCCTAGGGAGACTTGATAGCTTATCTAAGTTGATACAAGATTGGTCTAGAGGGGTCATAGGAGACCAAACAAGATCTTTCATTGGAAAATTTCCAGAAGACAAAAATCCCTTCAGAGCATAGGGAATATTGACGTATTTTTTTCAAGTAATCCCAATTCCTATTATCTA
The DNA here is from genome assembly GCA_034641835.2 of Pinus albicaulis. NCBI lineage: Eukaryota > Viridiplantae > Streptophyta > Pinopsida > Pinales > Pinaceae > Pinus > Pinus albicaulis. Next base: position 990,804,560 of record CM076577.1, on the reverse strand, counting down.
CAAGTAATCCCAATTCTTATTTTCTATTACATATCTGCACCTGCTATCATGAACCTACCACCTAAATATATCTATTAGTATGATCAGTTGATTACACAATGAAAACTAAGTTGAAAAATAAAGAATTCTAGATTACTCCACATCTGGAAAATAAAGAATTCTAGATATTTGTATGCATCATGGAGCCATGCTAAAGCCAAAAATAAAGGCTTCCTTTTGTAATGATTTGGATGAAAGCATGACAATAGATTTTTCCTCAGAAGGACAAAACCAAATCAGTTTTTTATTCATGGAAAAGAATAAGAATTAGGTTTTACTAAAGTAAACCAAACATAATTAAGTTTTCAATTAGGACAAACTGAGCCAAAAAGAAATTAGTGTTTTTACTCACAACAAAATAATTATTTTACAGAAATAATTATGTAATAAAATTATTTACAAGTAACAAAATATGAGATGTAGGTTTTGTGCATGAAACCTCAAAGGGGATATCAACTTACAATCAGAGATGTAGGGCTTGTGCATGGAACCTCAGTGGGGATATCACCTTGCAAAAGGTTCTCTAGATCAAATTCTCCCCTAGCCATTGTACTAGACTTGATGTCTTGTTTATTTAGAGATATCTACTTAAAATGAATGATTTAATATTTCTCATTTCAAAAAATACAAAAGCAAAACCTCATGGCATCGAACATTCTTTTTTTAAATCCTAACGAAGAAACAAATTGTCATTTTTTTTTCTACCTAAAATATTGGGGATTGGAAGTACAAAAGACTTAAAATATAAGTTTAGATACATATAGGCACCAAAATAATACTACCTCTATATGGAAAAACATAAGAAAATGATGATTATGTTGAGCTCATGAGGGAGCAAAACGATCTAAACGATCTTAATGTGAAATTTTTTTTGGAGACTTCAAAGTTGCCAACATCCACTTGATTTGGAATTCAAAAATAAATTCATTGTCCACGGAAAAATGAAGAAGCTTATAAATAACATCAAGAGGTTTTAGTGTTTTGATAGCTCTCCCAATGTATTTGGAGGGAAAAAAACATTATTTATCAATTTTTTAAATAATAAAAAATAAGGATTTTAAAATTGGAAATACATTCATAAAATGTGTAAGGGTTTGCATTAAAAATTTCACTAAAGAAGCATTATTATGAGATTCTAGCTCAGTATGGGGTAGATATCAAGTGAAAACTTAAACAAGTAAATATTAAACATTTTTACTCTAATGTCATCCCTATTTAAAAATCAATCTAATTGTTATTATGTATAAACATACTATAAATTTAAAAGATAAATAGGGTTATAAACACTCAAACAAGAGGTATGGTAAATAAAAATATATATAAATAAATATGAGGTATGGTAAATAAATAAAACATATTTTAATACTTACTGCAAAAGTATGGAAACTAAATAAAAAAATAAATAAACTAAAGGTATGGTAAATAAAAAAAATCTCTTTTTATATTTACTCTATAAACTCTTTATATTGAATGAAACTCAAACAAGAGGTTTTATTTAGGTGAAGCTTATGGGAAACATATTATTTTAATACCATGGGATAAATACCATGGGCCAAATACCATGTTTACAAAATATGTATGGTAAATAAATAAATATAAAAGAGGTATAAAGAAGTATGGTAAATAAATAAAAATACAAATAAACCTAGGTATGGTAAATAAATAAAACCTATTTTAATGGTTACTGCAAAAGTATGGAAACTAAATAAAAATATAAATAAACTAAAGGTATGGTAAATAAATAAAACCTCTTTTTATATTTACTCTATAAACCTCTTTATATTGAATGAAACTCAAAGAAGAGGTTTTATTTAGGTGAAGCCTATGGGAAAATTATTATTTGAATACCATGGGCTAAATACCATGGGCCAAATACCATGTTTATAAAATATGTATGGTAAATAAATAAATATAAAAGATCTATAAAGAAGTATGGTAAATAAATAAAAATATATCAAATAGGATTAGAAATCAATATCTAGTTATATACCAAGCCTACGAGCCAAATACCATGGTAAATAATAGAGGTTGTTAAATAAATAAAATATAAATAAACCAAAAGTATGGTAAATAAATAAAACATATTTTTATATCCACTCCATAATCCTCTTTATATTTATGAACATTCAAAAAATATGTTTTATTTATGTCAATCCTATGCACCAAATACCATGGGCCAAATTATTATTAATACCATGCATAAAAAACCTTATTAACCCTAATATAAATATTAAATTATTATTATTATTATTATATTCATATTAATATATTATAATATTCATATTATTAAATATAATAAAGTTGGATTAATACAATATTAAATTTATTATATTATACTATATATTAATATATCATGATATATATTAACTCTAGAGGTATATGAGAAGGAATAATAAAGACAGGGAGTGACAAAGGTGGAGCAATAAGGGGATTTAGAAGGAAGATATGGAGATAAACTGAAGGAGAGGGGAGAGAAGGAATGGAGAGAGAGAGAGAGAGAGCAAGAAAGAGGGAGAAGAGTGAGAGAGGTAGAGAAGGGTCAGAGAGGGAGACAATGGCACTAAGATGGAAGGGGGGCAGAAAGAAGGAGAGACAAGGAGATTTAGTGAGAGGATTGAAGGGTAGAGAGAGAGATATAGAGAGAGAGAGAGAAGGGGTGGAAGAGAGAGGGACGTAGGAGAGAAAGGGAGAGAGAGGAAGGATGAGAGAGAGGAATCAATATTATAGAAGAAAGAAGATGTGACCAAATTACTATATAGGGATATGGGAGATAGAGGTACCCTACCTACCTAAGTAAATTTCTAAACCAAATGTGGTGTAATTGTCTATAATGGTGGTCAATTATACGAGGAGAGGATTTTACGAGGAGGTACTAGATTTTTAAGATGATATGAAAAAAACAAGTACCAAACCTAATCATTTCACATTCACCATTCTTCTCTCTGCATTCGCTAATTTGGTAGATCGGGAAAATGTCAAAGGTGTCTTCTTTTGTGATCACCTCCATGAGGATTCACCAATTGTGAGAACACAATGCTTGTGGTTGAATCTTCTAAATCATCATCACTTCCACCAACACCTCATCCAATAATGATAGTATAAAAAGTGTCAGGCTTTGGGCAACAAAAAGGAACATAATGCATGCACCCTCAATCTCTTCTACATACTTGTAGCTCTCCTCCCAAACCAAAGCCACTAGTGTTGTGTGTTCACTTTACCCTGAATCTTGTGCAAACATCCTGAGGTAAGGAATTCTTGCACCAAGGTATGGATCCACTATGTGTCATATCCACTTAAGGAGAACACGTTCCAAAGAATAGGTAAATTATCACAACTATCCCTCTGTGCGATGTTGAGAACTAAAAAATGCCACATTCTCATTAATGAAATGTATAAATTGAGAACTTTCGTATAAGACTTGAAGTCATACTAAACATGGAAGAAGAGTATCAATATTTGGGTATCACAAAGGAAAATATGCAATATGATTTGTACTATCCTCATATAGATAATTTTCCATGGATACCTCCAGGAGTTGAAATTCATATTCCAATTTCCATTGAACATCTCCCATGGAAGGCTTGTCGATGCCCCTCTCTTCCAAGAACTTTTTGGTACTCTCCCTTAACGTTTTCATAGAACCAGAGTTGATGGTCCCAACAAGGTGAGGGTTAATGATATTTTCAATCTTTCCCTTTTTCTACCAGTGCATTTCCCACTCTTCTATATTTCATTGTTCTTTGGGGAAAACAAGATTAAGAGTTTCGCTTGCACACAATACCTCCAGTAACACTACTCCAAAAGAATACACATAATATTTCTCTGTTAGTTGTTGCCTTCTAAAGTATTCAGGATCAAGGTAACCAAGGGTAAAAACTACAATTGGATCCAGTCTTTGAATTTCCAAGGTCCGCCACCTTTTCCTATGAGCCTGTTATCGTGGAGATCTTTTAAATTTAGATAAGCGTAGAGGATTCACGACAAGGGAATTAGATTTCCATATTGACCATATATTGGAGCTTCATTGGTATCTCACCAATCAAATAGTTTGCCAACATGTCAATGGAGTCTAAATTGTTGCAGTTGAAAATGAAATGAAAGATTGTTCTGTTGAGGCCAAATCCCATGGCGTTAAGCTTGAAAACCCTCTCATTATTTTATTTCACACCTTCGAGCTCTGAGTTGGTGATGTTGCAGGGGTTTTGATCTTGTCTGAAATCCATGGTCACACCTTCGAGCTCTAAGATGGTGACATTTTCGGGGTTTTGATCTTGTATCTAGTCCACTGCATGATCTTGGGTACATAAACCTGGCACCATGTCGGGTTAAGGGGAATTATCAATATTTGACGAATAAATATCAATAGAGAAATGGATTTTTGGAGACATTGAATATCATACATCGTTTGTTTCCTATCTCAATGTACCAAACTAATCGGTTCTCTAAAAGGAGCCTGCTTCCCATTCTTTCCTCCAAAACGAGGGTTCATCAGCACTGCCATATATGCTCATAAACCCCCTTCACTGTGTTAGGTCCCTATATTACTAGTGTAGTCCCTTATTGTTGTTACGATATCTCCATTATTGTTATTTTTGTACCCCTGTAGTCCCCATATTGTTAGTATTGTTCCCCACAAAACCCCACTATTGTTATTGTTGTGCCCTTACATTATTATTGTTAGGTTGGTAAGGATTATATTGTGACTCCATAGACTCCTATATATAGAAAGGAGGTTTTTTCATTTGAATAATCTAATAATTGTTTATTTATCTAATGTAAAGTAAGTTTCTCCCTTGAAGTGGTTGATTTCTAAGGCATTGATCTCTCTTTTCTTCTATTTTTGGAGTTGGTTTCATAATATTTGGTATCAGAGCTTTGGATTATAGGGTTTTGATCCTTCAAACAAGTAGTCGAGGAATCTTTTCTGTAATTTTTTTTATATGAAGGTTCAAAAGCTATAAAAAAAAACCATTTTCAAAGACATCCTAAGGAACGTCCTGTAAAAATGTCAGATCTTGTTTTGCAATATTGTCAGAGATATGATCTATGGTAGTTTGGGTTTTTGCAGGCTCCTGAATTTCATCATAGAGAGGTGACCTTTGGAAGATTGTCAAAATGCTTTCTCTCAGCATAAGATTGGAATTATGTAAGAAGTGGAAAAAACTACATGAACTGTAGTTTCTTTTTTATCAATTTTAGAGAGGAAGGAAGAAACAGTGACACATGGCACTGACACACAATACAATTTCACTCTACTAAACCAATCCATAATTAGGTCATTGTGGGAGATTGGGCATAACTTTGTCCTTAAGAATCCAAATTAGGTCAAACCTATGGCATTGGAAATAATATTTAGAGGGCTACTAAATGACTTAAGATAAAATATGGGGGATCTAAAATTACAGAGATACATCTATATCGATATCCTCAAAATCAAGGAAAAGGTGTGTATTTGTTTTCAAATTGTGTAAGTGTTGTTTGAAAAATCATTTTGAAGTGATTCCAAGGGAATATTGAAGTATAGATATCATTATTGGGTTTGAAAATTCCCCCTAAAAATAATTCAACACCCACTAAGCCCTTATAAGGCTCTACTATGACTCATGAAGAGGAAGAAGTGCAACATGATATTTCAAAATTACAAGAGCAAGTGAAAAAGAGTTTTCTCTCACAAAGAGCAAAAAAAAATGAAATGGATGTTTTGAAGAAAGGAGGGGAAGCTAAGATGGATGGTTTGAAGAATGGTGTGGAAGCTGATATGGATGGTTTGAAGAAATGAGTGGAAGATAAGATCTATGTTTTGAAGAATGGCATGGAAGCTAAGATGGATGGAATTGAAACTATAATCGATGACATGGAAGATAACATGGAAGACGTGAAGAGTGATTTAAAAGAAGACATGGAAGATTTGAAGGAAGGTTTGACAAAGTTGATACAAAAAATGATTCGTAATGGTGAAAAGGTAGTACAAGAAACTCATGATGAGAAAAAAATAAATGTTAATTGTGATTTCATAAACTCTAATGTTGGAAGGGAGAGCCACCATATTCCAAATGTGGATTGACGAAGTTTGATGTCAAGAATCCCGTAACATGGATACTAGAGATGGATCAATATTTTGATCTCCATAATGTGCAAAACACACAAAAGGTATGCATTGAAACTTTACATTTGGAATAAATACATTTTTATGGTATATATGGATTTTCTCTCGTAAAATAATTTTCAATTGGTAAATTTTTACAGAGGAAATGATAGCACATTATGAGGATACAATGAGAAACCCCTTCTTTAGCCAATTGATAAATCTCAAACAAAAGGTTTCAATGGTGGAGCATATTGTGGACTTCCAAAAACTGAATATAAGGGTAACTGACATTCGATAGGAACACAAGATTGATGTCTTCATAGGGACTTTAATGGATAACATCCAACATGAGGTTATCCTTTGGGAACCTGATTCATTGGAGAAGGAATTCATGCTGGAAAGAAAAATTGAATGTAAAATCATGGCTAAAAGGAAGCCTACCACTCACATCTATAAAGATGGAAGTGTTACTACTCCTAGAATTCCACAACCTATAAGGTTGACACCACAAAAATTTTAATAAAAATGAGAAAAAGGGGTTTGCTACAATTTTGATAAAAAATACACTAAAGGTCATAAGTGTGTTGAGAAGAAATTATTTTACATACATTGTGAAGAGGAGGAAGAAAATGAATAAGAAAATTCAAAAGAAGAGGATATACACCAGGATCCAACCCCAGAGAAAGAAGAAATAAGTCCAACCATATCCTGTAATGCATTGGTAGGAATTACCACTCCTCAAAATGTTAAGATGGAATGCAATATCAAGAAGAAAAGTGTAATAGTGTTGATTGATTCATGTAGTACCCATAATTTTATTCATTTTAAGGTAGCCGAGGAGTTAAATTGCTTCCTATACCCAGCACTAGAGTGTCAAGTGATGGTTGTAAATGGAGGGACTATAAATTCCTCTGGAAAATGCCATAATATCAAGATAACCATGGGAAAATATTTATTGAATGTTCCAATGATTTCCATTCCAATGGGAGGTGTTGATGTTGTACTAGGAGTACAATGGTTATAATATTTGGGGACGATAACTTTTAATTTTCAATATTTTTTCTTGAATTTATTTTCGGAAGGAAATTAAATTTAATTATGGGGTATTATAGGGAAGCCAAGAAATATAATAAGCTCTAATATCATGACAAATATTCTGAATAAAGAACAATGAGCCGAAATTTCGTAATTATTCTCACTAGAAGTTCCAACATCAAAATCATGTATTTCTCCATATCTCCAAAAATTATTGGATAATAATTCCAATGTGTTTGGAACTCCCAAAGGACTCCCACCTATTCATGAACATGATAATGCTATAAATTTTATTCCAAGAAGTGTTCCTCCAAACATAACGCCTTACAGATATAATTATGTCCAAAAGAGCGAAATTGAACGTATGATTGTAGAAATGTTAGAGGCTGGTATAATTCAACCTAGTCAAAGTTATTTCTCTTCTCTAGTAGTATTGGTGCATAAGAAGGATGGATCATTGCACATGTGTCCAGATTATACAGAGATCAATAAGTTCATTATTAAATATAAATCTCCCATTCCTATGATTGATGAATTATTGGATGAATTACATGGAACAAATTATTATACCAAGTTGGATCTTCATTGAGGCTATCATCAAATTAGAATGAAGAGTGAACATATTTCGAAAGCAAAATTTAAAAATAATGAACGTCATTATGAATTTTTGGTCATGCCTTTTGGCCTTACCAATGCACCTTCCACATTTCAACAGTTGATGAATTGCATTTTTAAACCCTTCCTTAGAAACTTTGTGCTAGTATTTTTTGATGATATACTAATCTACAACAGGTCTTGGAAGTATCATGTTCAACATGTTGAAAGGGTGCTCAAACTATTGGAGGAGAAAAAATTATATGAAAAAACCTCCAAATGTTTCTTTGGAGTAAAAAATGTGGAATATTTGGGTCATATTTTATCTTAGAATGGTTTCAAGATAGACCCTAACAAAATTTAAGCAATTAACGAATGTAAATTCCCCACAACCATAAACTAGCTGCAAGGATTTCTCGGGTTAACAGGGTATTATCATAAGTTTGGTAATAATTTTTGGAGAATAACAACCTCTCTAACAACATTATTGATGAAAGATGCATTTTCATGGACTCCTAAAGCAACTAAGGCCTTTGAAAATCTCAAAGAGGCAATGTGCCTAGCGCTAGTCTTAGCTATGCCAGACTTCACAAAAACCTTTATTATGGAATGTGACACCTCAGGAAATGGAGTTGGTGTTGTTTTAATGCAAGAGGGAAGACCCATTTATTTTGAAATTTGTCCAATCAATGGAAAGTATTTATGGAAAGATGTTTATGATAAGAAAATGTTGGAAATACTACATTCCGAAAAGAAATGTTGACCTTACCTAATGGGAGGACACTTCAAGGTAAAAAATGATCTTGATAGTCTTAAACACTTTTTGGAACCAAGACTATCTTCCGAAGAACAACCAAAATGGTTTAGAAAGATGTTAGGTTAGGACTTTGAAATCATCTACAAAAAAGGGAAGCTAACTGTTTTTGTAGATGCACTCTCAAGAAATGATGAGGAGGTGGAAGCATTGCTTTGTGCCATTTCTATTATTAAACCAAATTGGATAACCGAAGCAAGGGAGGAATGGAATAATGACAAAGAAGTATGTACACTCATTAAAAATTTGTAGTAATATCTCAGTACATCTGATACATTTAGCTAGAAAAATGATTCGTTATGGTACACAGATTGTTTATATATTTGTATCCCCATTGTTGTTATTGTTGTACCCCTGTAGTCCCCAGATTGTTATTATTATGCCCCATAAAACCCCACTATTGTTATTGTTGTGCCCTTACATTATTATTGTTAGGTCGGCTAGGACTCTATTGTGACCCCATGGACTCCTACATATAGAAAGGAGGTTTTTTCATTTGAATCATCCAAGAATTGTTAATTTATGTAATTTAAGGGAGGTTTAACCTCAAAAGTGCTAGCTTTCTAAGGTGTTTATCTCTCTTTTATTCTATTTTTGGAGCTGTTTTCATAACACATTGTCTCCCCCATCAGGAAATCTGAGATGTCAAACAAAAATGTGTATTTCCAGCTCTCCATCATGGACGGTTATATAGCATGCCTTGTAACTTTGAAAATAAGTTTATTTTCAATACATTTCTAGATGGTGGAATGATGCATATATCCCATTTAATGTTGCTCTCTCACCTTATTACCAAGGTATGTGGGAGTCGATTGTAGCTGCGAGCAAGGGCTTCAAAGTCCCTAATATGCATGACTTGAGGGGAGATATTTTGCAAAAATATATTTACTACTTTTATTATTAATAAAATATAAAACCAATAATATTGTTCTATTTAAATCTTAATTTCATATAATCATGTAGCTTATGTATTAAATGAAATAAATATATTCATTGGTACAATTATCATAGAAATTGATAAAGATAAACATATTTATCCTTTAGTACACAATAAACCATACTTAAATATTTCCAATTACATATTTATAACCATTAATAAAAGTTTATATATTATTAAAAAATTAAATAAATTTCATACGTAAAAAATTAAGAAAAGTTCATAACTTTGGTTTTTAAACTCCTGTGGTGATCATTTTGTAAGATGTTTTCCGGATTATCCATAGTATTGAGGAACATGTGTCGACGTTTTGAATCCCAACTGGAATCCATCATCAGGACAATTAGGATCCCATTTGGGATTTGAAACGTCGACACATGTTCTTCAATACTATGGATAATCTGAAAAACTTCTAACAAAAAGTTCATAATACCATTAAAAATTAACCAAGGTTCATATCAAACAATTAATAAAAGTTCATACACCATTAAAAAATTAATTAAGGTTTATAACTGACTTAACGAAGGTTCATAAAATAATCCCCGATCAGGGTGAGGTCTGAGCAGCACGTGGGAGGCCTCTCGCATGAGTAAATATAAGTGGAGTGATGGTGAGGGACGATACTCCCGATCCCTTCACCATCATGCATGCAGCAGGAGAGTTACTGGCTTCACGTTGGAAATTCATGTGAAAAATAATTGTGCATTAGAGTTTGGAGGTGGTGAAAGGATAAGGCAAGGGAGTATGAGGGAGCCCGAAATTAGACTCCTTACTCTAGTTTGGTGTTGGTCCTGATGGTGGTCTCCAAAGAGGAAGCGTAAACATCGCATGAAGTCTTACGAAGGGAGTGGCTTATGTGTGATTTCATGGGCATTTGATGGTGTGGTGTGTTCAACCAGTCCTTGCTACTCAGTTTATTAGCCATTTGTTATGTCTAAGTCGAGGATAGGAAGTTGAAGGGAAGTGAGCTCACTCATTTCCATTTTTCTTGGAATTTTGTGAGCCCATTTTTTCATGTTAAGAGAGGAAGCTAGAATCTGCAGTCCAGAAAACCTCGAGAGTGGTGGTGGAAAACTCGTTTCTTTTCCAAATTTTGTGGTCTCGTGCATGGGTTCAACAATGTTTGGTGGATTGGTGTGTGGTCTCTAGGTGGATAATTTGGAGGTTGGTTGTTTCCCTAGGGAAAGTTACTCTTAGGTTTGGGACACTTTATCATCATTTTTTGTTCAATTTCCTATGTTTGTTTGGTGTCCGATGCTATTTGGTTTTTCTGGTGGTGGCAATATTTATCTAGTAGTGGGACGTGTCTCTGTGCTTCCCTATGGTGGTGGGCAATTAAATTTGGCTCCTTTTCTGGTGGTGTTTGTTATCTTTGGTAGGGGGCCTCATCTCTAGACTCTGCACATGGCGGGGTTTCACGACCTTGGTGAATTATGAAGCCCCTGGTGTGGTGTGGGTGTTCTCCCTCCCTTGTCGTCCATGTCCCTGTGGGGGTGGCATACTCAGAAATAATCATGGCAGCTCCACGCTAGGGTGGAAATACTGGGGGTGTGTGTGACTCGTTAGTGTGGGTGTGCATGGGGGCCGTGGAGTAGGTAAGCTTGGGGATAGCAGAGGTGGTGGTTTGAGGGTTTAAAAGCAGAGTTGTTGGAGTGGATGAGGCTATGGTGGCAAGGGGAAATTTGGTTCTACAAAGTAGCATATATGTTCCATAATATGTTGAGATCTATATGTGAGAAGGTTTCGGGATAAGAACGTACATACGCGAATAATTCTACTCGAAGGTGCATATTCAAGCCAGGTTTTGCTGAAAAATGTTGAAGAAAATGTCTAATCAGTTTTGTTGTGTTTATATTGTCTATCAGTGACATGATCATATATATTTGGGTTGGTATATTATTTATTATGTTGCTAGTTGATTGTGATTATAAATCAGTGATTTTTTGGTCGATTGATGATTCAGCGAATGATTTGGTATAGTTATATGTTTTAGTTTCATATATGGTATTTGGCTTTAATGAGTGTAGTGGGTCCAATCTTAAAACCTGATGAAAAGAGGCATACAAGCTATGATGTATTGATGACGATGGATCTAGTGTGAAAATTTATGAAACGTGGTCTATGGTGGTGCTGAGGGTTTGAGCCTTCATTAAGGGGGTCGTAGCTCCCTTCCAATGGTTGCTAGTAAACAAGATTAGTGGGTCGTAACTCCCTTCTAATAGTTGTTGGTAAACGAGATTAGGGGTCATAGCTCCCTTCTAGTGTTTTCTCGTAAACGAGATCAAGGGGTCGTAGCTCCCTTCTAGTGGATAGTGCTAAACGAGATAAGGGGGTTGGAGCTCCTTTCTAGTGGGTGATGGAGAAGGAGTGAAGGTTGCAGCCTTCTATAGTTTGGTGCCTGCATGATGTTAGAAAATTATATATTACAGAGCAATGCAACACATAAAATATGCGGAAAACACAAGCACAAAAAACACATAAAAATAGAGAGACACAGATATAAGTGGTTCATCCAGTTTGGGCTACATCCACTCTGGACAGCCAATCCTTCCTTTCTATTATCCAAAAAAATGAAGACACACAACCTACAATAGATCTGCTATAATATCCTCTTTTCTCTCTCATAGTCTCCCTATCTGTTTCTCGCTCTGAGAATACACAACCGCCCCCCCTGGACCCCCCAGGTAGTGTTTAATTATGGGCGGCGTTTCCGCCCCATTAAGGTACAAGGGTTTAACGTTGTGATAAAAAATAAACAAGATAATCAGGCTCCACACCCAACAATCTCCCACTTGGAGACTGATAGTAGAAACTCTACCGCTGCTTTATTTGCTGGACAATGACTCCCTTTTGGAACTCGCTATTTCTCATCTTCATCGTCATCCTTGAAGACCAATTTAAACTGAGCATATTCTCAATTTCTCCCTGGTTACAACTTTTGTTAGCATATCTACAGGATTCTGGCTAGTGTGTATCTTTTCCAGCTTCAACTATCCATCTTCCAATACTGATCGTATGAAATGGTACTTGATCTGTATGTGTTTAGTCTTGGAATGAAATGATAAGTTCTTTGCAAGATGAATGGCACTTTTTCTATCACTGTATAACATGCCCATATCATGCTTCTTACCCAATTCGTACATAAACCTTTGTAACCAAATCATTTCTTTACTAGCCTCTGTAGCAGCAGCATACTCTACTTATGTTTTTGAAAGTGCAACAAGACTTTGGATTTTTGAAATCCAACTGACAGATGTTCCACCTACAGTAAATAAATATCCTATAGTGCTCCTCCTATTATCTCTATCACCTGCCATATTTGCATCAACATATCCCTATAGAGAAATGTTTGAACCACCAAAGCATAATTTTTGATTTCTGGTACCTCTCAAATATCTGAGAATCAATTTTATTTCCATCCAATGTTCTTTTCCTAGATTGTTCATCTACCTGCTTACAACTCCCACTGCATTTTCAATATCAGGCCTTGTGTAGACCATTGCATACATTAAGCTTCCAACTGCTGATGCATATGGAACTTTAGACATATAATCCATGTATTCTTGGGTCTTGGGGCACATCTCCTTACTAAGTTTCAAATGGCTAGCAAAAGGTGTGCTAACTGGTTTTGCATTCTGCATATTAAATCTTTTCAACACCTTTTGTATGTACTCATTCTGACACAGTGTTAATTTGCAAGTTTTCCTGTCTCTATGTAATACCTCTAATTTCTATGCCTTTTAATTGATAATTGAATAAGTCCAAAGGGGAAGTAGACCGCAATGGAGAACTAGTGTGTGGATTTATTTGAACTTTAATAATTAATAAAAAAGTAGATGGAAAAGTTATGTGTGCAATGACTAGATTGATAATGGAGATCTGAAACCTAAATCCATGAGGATGTGGATAAGGTGATGAGGCTTTCCCACCCCTTCGAGAAATCCTTGGAAGGAATGTTACCAAAATTTGATTTGGAGTTAAAATATAAAATTCCCCAATGAAGAGGAAAGTAATTGGGAAGAGGAAGAAAAGGCTGTAAAAGTGGAAAAGTCAACTTTAAAGTACCTCAATGAAGGAAAGCCTAGGGAAAGCAGGAAGAAAGCATCCTGAAATTTCTAGACGCAGAAATTAGAAGCAGGCTTGGAAAAGCACAGCTTAAGTAAGCTGCTCCAGAATAGACAAGGGGTTGTCTATCTCTGGAAGAAGAAAAAAGTTCTCAGCTCAGGGGTGAGTTACAGAAATAGAACTCTAAGGTTGGGAGAACTAGTCATAGAAATTGGTATGTGCACTGAACTAGTTTATTTCAGATTTATGTAAACTTAGCCTATGGGTAATTAAATTCTCCAAATAAAGAATGAGTAAGGACCATGAAAAAGTGATTGTTCTCAAGTGATTAAACTCTTATATTCACCAGTTAATTAAATTCTGATATACTGAGTTATCAAGTACCCATACATTTAACATATTTTAATAAGGAAGAAATACTGCAATCTGTATAGTTGTATAGGAATAGTCTCGTGATACCCGTCTACCAGAATGTCTAAACCTCTGATAGGTTTAAATCTGGAGATAAATATCTCACAGAGAAGTTATAAATTATGTTTAGTACGAGAAAATGATATTAGTAATTGTTTTAAATTTTATATATACATTCATGAGAAATCTAAACTCAGATGCAGAATAGAAATTTAATAACTGGAATTTAGCATTAATATATTTGGTTATTATACTACTGTCATTATTATTTCATATATGATACAGTATCAAACAAGTGAATTTCATTTTTAAGCCATTCTAGTACCATATAAAAGAATCAAGATGGAAAATAGAAAAAAAAAGTAAAATTATGTACAGAACTAATATAACATTTATATAGCAGTACTGAGTTGTAGTAGAAATTATGAAAAGTTGTAGAAAATTTCCATACTACAGAATTTAAATAAAAAAAATAAAGAGCTGGATATATATATATATATATATATATATATATATATATATATATATATATATTTTCATTTTGCATTTATACTAAATCAATGCCAAGTAACCATTTTCATTATAATATTATTAGTATATTTTCACAGCAGAAATTTAAAAGAAAAAAATAGGAACTGATAAATGAATCTAATTCTGCTTTAAATTTGATAGTCTAATATACCCTATATAGTATGAATCGAAAACTGGTATACTAATTCAGGAAAATATGTAATTTTTCTAGAACTCTATAGTACATAAATAGTAGAAGTGAGAGATTCTTATAAAATCCTATGGAAAATGGTGTAAATATATGACTAAGACAGTGAAGTTAAATACAAAGAAGTAGTGAATGTATACATGTAACCATGCCAATCATGGAAAAGGAATCAAAGTCACAGTCCATTTATACTTGAAATAATAGTAACCTGATGGTTAAATGAGTTTCAATTTTTAGGTCAACCTGAACATAGCCAAATAGGAAAATAGAATTAAGCGAGTCCTAATATAGATGAATATAAATAAGCAATAATCCAGCTAAGGTCGAGTGAAACACTACACTTCGCACAAACATTGAAGACCAACCTGTGTAGTAGCAGCAAATTATGTTCATAAATTGGAAGAGCTCCAAAGGAAGAATGTCGAATTCGAAGTGAACAAAAGGGAGAGATTTATTACCTGCACATTTGAACATGAGAAATATTAGCTCAATTACTAAGTTCATATTCGGATACAGGAAAGCGAAAACATGATAATACATGGGTAACACAGTAAAACAAAAAAAAATTGAAGGGTTGAAATAGTGAGGTTACTTGAAGAAAACAAAGATGGGAAAACTGGAACAGAGGTCGAAGGTATTCGATCTTCCAAGACCGTGCTTCTTTTGTAGGTCTGCATTATCCTTGAATCTCGACGTATATATATATATTAGGTTCACTGGAATATTTTGGACAATAGAAATCAAAACCAGAACAATATAATGGATACTATTCTAAATCGCATGGATGAGAAATCGAATGGTTGCCAGGAATGATATCAAACATTACCTTGTAATACGGTGATATATATATAAACCATTGCCTACATTCCAACAATAAATAACTTTGCAATAGAATCTTCCACAGAGGGCACAATTAGAGAATATGAATTCATCTCTGATGCAAGGGACAAATACAAGGCAAAATGACATTTTCTTATCGGTAGAATTCCAAAAAAAAAAAAAAATGAAGACACTGTGAGATTTTAAACCGAGGAAGAAGATTTAACCAGTGGTTAGTGGCTGAGTAATAAAATTGAAATTTGGTGAGATGCATAAGCTAAACAGCATATCAGGAAAAAATAAAACCAATATAATTTTATAGTGAATATAAATTAATAAATCTTACCAGGAAGAAACTGGAATGTGAGGTATGGAGATGCTCCATAGCCACTGTGTGTAAAATTCCTGAAGAGGGCTCGAATCCAAAATGAACAAAGAATAGAAAGAATAGAACTCATCGTAAAAATCCACATTTAAAAACCCACCACCATGGAAAAACCCTAACTCATCTCATCCATACATGTGTCGACAAATGAACGAATACCATTCAGATCGATGAGTCTAGGGTGAATCACCCGAGACATTTCGAATGCATACATTATGAATTGAATGAATAAATATCATTCTCATAAATTCCATAAACTTTAGAGAGTACCTTCGAATCTGCTTGGGATTGCACTGGGCTTGAGGATTCAATTTTAAGAGCTGGCCTCATTTAATAGCTATTAACCCTGTCATAAAAGTTCAAACCTACATTGAATTCATTGTACCAAAAGGATATGACTTAACATCAAGGATCATATGTTGATCCTTCTCGGAATCTGTATTCCAAGCCAACCCTAAAATATGGCTTAATTATTAACCACGAATTATTTTAAAACCTAAATTAATAAACCAAAAACCATATCGATTGAATTGATATTACATTAAGGAGGAGATAAAAATGATAGTAAAATTAGTATAAAGGTTAACAAGGATCTCATTCATATATGTGAAATTCAAAATTATACCTCCACATAGAAAGATTTCACTTAGGAAATGTGTTATATGTGGGTCTTAGGGCCTAGCAAAATGTGTAGTGATAAGTTCGATTAAAGTAAGAGTATTAACTTTAAATACTTCTAGTGCATACATATATGTATGGAAATGCATATATATATATATATATATATATATATATATATATATATATATATATATATATATAAACCCCATAATTGTTACTTGATGTAAATAACGAGGGAGGGGGGAAATCTATTTTATAAATTTTTAAGGGTGTTAAGTTGTGGGGCTATAAATTAAGGTTACAAGGATTTTGCAATTACTAACCATTAAAAGAGGAAACTAAGAAGGTTAGTAGTTAATAGACCTTCAGTTAATGTTAATTGAAGGAGAGTTTGATCATTTTGTGTAGTAGTAATAAACATTCTAGTGATTCTAATAGGTAAAAGATTTTTTTTTATTTTTTGTTAATGAGAGACATTACAAATGGTATCAGAGCATTAGCTAAAAAACTAGGCAAACTATGTGCTCACACAGAAATATATGCTGCTGAAAAAAATTATGAAGTTTAAAATTTTGCTAATGTTAAATTTCTAAATTGTGAATTGTATTTAAGTGTACAACTATGAACCATGACTGAAGGGGACGAGCTGTATGTAGATATGGGTGGTGAAGAAAACACGTCAGATCCAAATGCTCCATTGGTGGCTATGTTGCGTAGAATGCAACGAGAAATGGCACAACTTAAAAGTCATAATGACAGGCTATATTTAGCCAGTGAGGAGCAAGACAGACTCATAAGGTAATTGACTTCATGGAATAGCCAATAGGGTGAAGGTTATAGAAGGAAGAGAAAGGGGAGAGTCAATTTCTTAGAAGATTATGAGGAAGATGACGCCACTAGAAAACAGTGTAGAAAAAAGAAGGAATTACACGGTGAATTCTGGAAAATTAAACCTCCCTCCTATGATGGAGAAAAAGAAGAATATGATGAGGCATGGCTTCTAAATATGATAAAGTACTTTCAAGTTTACGAATATGAAAGTAACTTAAAATCTAGGCTGGCTATTTATCAGCTGCAATGAAAGGCTACCTTCTGGTTGTAGGTTTAACCCTATATAGAAATTATCTACTAACGAATCTTAAAACAGAAAATAAACATCAACGAGAGCATAAAAAATAAAACAGATAAACACAGAGATTTTCCCCTAGATCCCAAATCGGGATGACCAACTTCAATTTTCATTATATTCCTTTTAGTGTTACAACACATATATATACATGCTAAAGCATACATAAACCCAAATCCATTAACCCTGGACTAGAAAATAATCGTAGTTCCCTTCACCGGATCTACAAAATACCAGTATTCGAAAACCATTGTACCCCAAAACCATGTGCAAACCCATGCAAAAAACCATGGGCGGATCCACCCACAGGAAAATAAGGACCAATTTTTTTTTTCCAAGGTAGCGCAAGGGGGGCTACCATCCCCCCTGTGACCCCCCCCTCCCCCCTGATGTTGCACCCAGCGCAATGTACAAGGGAGGCTATCGCCCCCCCTGTGACCTCCCCCGCGTGTGATTAGTCGTGGAAAGAATATAACACAAACCCAACATTCTACCACTTGTTGTTTTCTTTCTGCAGGGGGCCACAGGAGAGCTGAGTCATTAGCCCAGCTTTGCAACACCCATTGTTTCTCTACACCAAGAGAACTTATGAGTGCTCACAGAATTTTTCAATGCATCTGCAAAATTCTTCAAAGTGTCCACCTTTACCAGCAACACCCTTTTAGCTTCAACCATGTCTCTCACAAAGTGATATTGAACATAAATGTGCTTTGTATTTGAATGATAAGCAGGGTTCTTAGCCAATAAAATTTCACTTTGGCTATCATAATCTATCCCTATAGCTTGCTACACCGACCCCATACTTGAACAAAATATCCGCAACCAAATTTCTTCCTTTCCTGCATGAGTGGCTACTATGTATTTAACCTCTGTAGTTGAAATATCCACTACAGACTGTCTTTTACTCATGCAACTAACTCCACCTCCAAATAGGCTAAACGCATACCCACTTGTAGATCTTCTTTGGTCGAGATCTCCATCCTAGTCTACATCAACAAAACCATGAATTTCCAATGTTCTTTCCAATCCCGGTCTTCCTTGGTAGCACAATCCATAATCACTAGTGCCATGTAAATATCTGAAAACCTGCTTCACTGCTGTCAAATGCTCCTTCCCTGGGTTTGACATAAACCTGCTCAATAATCCCACTGCATGTGCAAGGTCTGGTCTAGTATAGACCATTGAATACATCAGGCTACCCACTGCACTTGTATATAGAACACGAGACATATCCTCCTCTTCTTCTTGTGTCTTGGGACACTATTCAGTAGACATCTTTGTACCTACAGGAATTGGAACATTCACCGGTTTACTATCCTACATATTGAACCTCTACAATATAGTCTCGACATACTTCCTCTGGTTTAACAAAATCTTCCTCTTTGCCCGATCTCTGTTAATTTACATGCCCAAAATATAGTTTGTAGCACCAATATCCTTCATGTCGAATTTCGAGAATATCTGGGCCTTCAAATCTTGGATAATTTCTCTGTCATTTCCAATCAACAACATATCATCCACATACAAGACCAAATAAATAACACGGTCACCAATTATTTTAAAATAAACACAGTGATCCTCCTTGCTTCTGGTGAAGCCAAGTCCCCATATATAGGTATCAAATTTCTGTTACCACATCCTTGGTGATTGTTTTAACCCATACAGAGTCTTCTTTAACCTGCATACTAGTTCTTTCTTCCCCTTCACCATAAATCCTTTAGGTTGTTTCATGTATATCTCCTCTTCTAGATCCCCGTGAAGAAGTTTTATCTTCACATCCATATGTTCTACCTCAAAATAAAATGCAGTAGCAACAGATAAAAGTAATCTAATAGAAGTAACTTTGGCAACAGGAGAAAAAATATCACCAAAATCAATTCCCGGCACCTGGGAATAACCTTTTTCTACCAACGGAGCTTTGTATTTCTCCACCTTGCCTTCTATGTTCATCTTCTTCTTAAACATCCATTTTCTCCTGATAGGCTTCCTTCCAACCAGAAACTCCACCAGATCCCATGCCTCATTTTTATGCAAGGATTCCATTTCATCAACCATGGCCTCCTTCTAGAGTTTTCCATCCTCTTAATCTACTGCCTCCCTAAAATTTCTTGGATCATCATTAATTATAGTCAAAGAAAAATTTGAACAGAAAGCAGATGGACTATACCTTTCTAGTTTTCTTCTTTCTTGAACTGATATTCTAACAGCTGGAGTTTGTGGCTCTTCCTCTTCTGAGTCTTCTTCTGTTGTAGAGTCTGATTCATCCTCCTTTAGCTCAAACTCTATCTTCTCAGGTTCCTTTGGTAGGAATTCATGTTTAACAATATTTTTCACCTCTCTAAACACCACATCTCAGCTATACACAACCTTCCTTGTTTCTGGGTTCCAAATCTTGTAACCCTTTAAACCATCCTTATACCAAATAAAGATGCACCGCTCAGATTTATTATCCAACTTGCTCCTTTTCTCCTTTGGAACATGTACATATGCATCACATCTAAATACCCTCAGATGTGAAAGAGAGGGTTTCTTACTATTCCATAACTCATCTTGAGTCTTATCCTCCAACGCTGATGAAGATGATCTGTTAACCAAGTAACATGCAGTCTCCACTGCCTCTACCCAGAATTCTTGTCCTAACCCGGTACCACTGAGCATGCTTCTTGCTTTTTCTACCAGTGTTCTGTTCATTCTTTTTGCAACTCCATTTTGCTGAGGTGTGTATGGAGTAGTATTTTTCCATGTTATAGCACACTTCTTACAGAACTCTACAAATTCCTTCTTACGGAACTCCCCACCATTCTCTGTCCTCAACACCTTTATCTTCTTCTCTGTCTGGTTTTCCACCAGAGCCTTAAATTATTTAAATCTGTCAAAGACTTTAGATTTATTCCTCAAGAAATATATCCATGTATTCCTTGAGAAGTCATATATGAATGAAACATAGTACATAGACTTACCCAGTGATGGAACCAACACAGGTCCAAACACATCACTATGCACAAGCTCTAATATCTTATTTTCCCTCTTAGCACCAGAAGGAAAACTCACCTGATTATGCTTCCCATATAGACAATGTTTACAGAAATCGAAATTCAAAGAGCTATTAGACACACCTTCTACCATACCATTTCCATGCAGTATACGAAGGCCCTTCTCTCCAATATTTCCAAGCGTTTGATGCCATAGCATGGTATTTTCTCCAGAGACCACTACGCTTTCCGCTCCACTTTTGGGAACCACAGAACTATTGCACCTAGTAATAACAATGTTTCCCTGAAGCTTGTACAGAGTTCCAATCCAAACTCCCCGCATTAATACCAGTGCTCACCGAACCATCTTACAGGTATCTTTCTCGAACAATGTTTTTACACCTGCATCATCCATCTTGCTTACAAAAATCAGATTTCTAGCCAATGCAGGAATGTACGGAACACCAGGAAGTGTTCTAATCTTTCCACCTTGCTGCTTCATCTTTACTTTTCAACGTCTGACGATTCTGGCCTTGCTATCATCACCTTAGAAGTCATCACCACCATCATATTTCTCATACTCGCAGAAAAACTCCCTATGGGGAGCGAAGTGAAAGGATGCACCCGAGTCAATCAACCATGACTCATGATCTACATGTGTATTTGAAGAAGAAGCCAAATACACATCCCCACCTTCATCCAAGGTGGTTTTTTCCTCTGCAGAAGGAGCATCAACAGATTCCTTTCCTTTCTCAGGAGCTTTAGATCTGCAATCCTTTTTGTAGTGCCCTTCCTTTCCGCATTTCTAGCACACCTTTACAAAATTTCCAGGAGATTTAGATCTCCCTCTAGATTTATATTTCCCACTCGAAACCTTATTCTTTTTTATGTTCTGGGACCTTCCTCGTACAGATAAGGCATCCCCATTCTAACCCTCCATATTTCTCCATCTCATTTCATCCAATAGCAAGGCTGAGACAATCTCATCAAAATTCAAGGTAGTTGTATTGCTACCTATTGCAATAACTAGACTGTCTCACGAGTCTGGTGGAGAACACAACAAACTGATTCACTTATCTTCATATGAGATTTTAATATCAATAGATGACAACTGACTTACCACAATATTGAAGGCGTTCAAATGCTCTGTCGCCGATTCTCCATCCTTCATCCTTAGGTTATACATCTTTTTCCATAGGAACAATTTATTCACTAGAGACTTACATTGGTACAAAGTCCCTAGCTTGTCCCACTAGGTCTTCGTCGTAACTTCCCTAGATACATTCTAACATACTAAATTTTGAGATGCACAATCATATTGTAATCTTTGCCTTCCGATCTAGCTTCTTCCAGTCTTCATCTGACATTTCTGTTGGTTTCGTACCCGGATCTATCGTGATCTACTAATCGATATCCACCAACAGATCCTCCATCTTGAGCTTCCACAACTCAAAACTCTGACCATTAAATTTCTCGATCTCTATCTTCCCGCTGCTCGCCATCTTCTTTCACCGTAAGAATCAATCCCGTAGATCTCCCACTGAACAGGGTCTACCTCAGGCTCGAGCAAAAAAACCCTCAACAGCAAAGGCGTCCCCTTGAAGCTGAAAATGCTCTCATACCAAATGTAGGTTTTAACCCTATATAGAAATTATCTACTAATGAATCTTAAAACGGAAAATAAACAATAGTGAGAGCATAAAACATAAACTAGATAAACACATATATTTTCCCCTGGATCCCGAATCGGGACGACCAGCTTGATTTTTCATTATATTCCTTTTAGTGTTACAACACATATATATACATGCCAAAGCATACATAAACCCCAATCCATTAACCCTGGATTAGAACATAACCATAGTTCTCTTCACTAGATCTACAAAATACCAGGGGTCGAAAACCATGTGCAAACCCATGCACAAAACCATGGGCGAATCCGCCCACCGGATAATAAGGACCAAAAAAAAAAATTTGGGGCATAGCCCTAAACCCCGACAGGGGGGTCTACCGCCCCCCCTGCCCCCCCTCGACATTGCGCCCAGCGCAACCTACAAGGGTGGTTATCGCCCCCCCTGTGACCCCCCCACACGTGATTAGTCGTGCAAAGAATATAACACAAACCCAAAAGTGGTGGGAGGAAACAAACATGGTTCATGCCATTGATGAAAAAATGGTGACTTGGGAGGATTTCCAAGTCAATTTTAAAAATCAATACTTGAATGAATGCTACTATGAGTACCAGGCAAAAGAGTTTCATGAACTTAGATTTTGATAGCTCACAATTGATGAGTTCACAAATTTGTTAGGTTATGTACCTTCTATAAAAGAAGAGAAGGAAAAGGTACAGAGGTTTCTAAAATGCCTGCCTACTATTTATAATGAAAAGATAGACTTTGATAACCAAAAAACAATTGATGAGGTAGTAAGGAAGGCCAAATTATGTTACCAGCAATTCTGGGGTAAGCTGGAACCAGCAAATAATTTTCCAAACAAAGTTGATTTTAGTGGAAAGAAACAAAAACCATCCTATTTGTAAAACTTTGGTAGAAACCACCAGAGAAAGAAGTTTAGTAAAGTGAGTGAAAATCAAACTGCTCAATCTCAAACTGGGTCAAAACCAATGAATGGGAATAATAAGAAGGAAGGGACTATTAAAATGAGGGAACATTTGAAGTGTTGGGGTTGTGGAGAACTCATTTATTGAGGGACTGCCCACATCAAAATTTTCAGAGAGTACCTGTACTGCGAGAGGAAACTACAGTTAATGACGTAGCAAGGAACATCCCCACCATCAGCGCTACCCTAGAAAACTGGCAACCAAAACACTAGTCTACTATAGTTGAAATGGAAGGTATGATTGCTAACCAATCTGTTACATTTTTAATAGATCCAGGTGCATCTTTGAGTTATATCAATCCTCAAATAGTATAAAAATGTAAATTAAAGATAGAGAAGTTTCAGCATTCTTGGTTAGTCCAATTCGCCACTAGTACCAAATGAAAGACAACTCATAAGTTACCCCAAATAGCCAAGAATTTGAATTGATATCAAACAGAATTAAATTTAAATATTTTTCCATTAAGGTCTTATGATATACTGATAGGGATGGACTGGTTATACAAGTAGAAAGTTATGATGATTTTTTTAGAAAAAACCTTACACCACATTGATAAAGAGGGAAAACTAGTAATAATCAAAGGAAACCCTAAACCCATATCTATGAGGTAGATCTCAGCTCTTAAATTAAAAATAATGGCTAGAAAATGGTATCAGGTGTATTATGTACATGTTGAAGAGTTAAGATAACAGACAAAGGAAAATTCGCTAGAGACAATACCAGTGATCAGAGAATTTAAAGAAGTATTCCCTGATGAAATTCATCATTTCCCCCTCAAGAGAGAAATCAATTTTTCAATTGATCTAGTGCCTGGCGCAACTCCAATCTCTAGATCCCCATATAGAATGAGTACCCCTGAATTAATGGAGCTAAAAATGCAACTACAAGAGTTGTTGGATAGAGGTTACATCACATTGAGTGTCTCTCCCTAGAGAGCACCGATGTTGTTTGTGAGAAAGAAGGATAGTACTTTCTAAATGTGTATTGATTACTATCAGCTAAAGAAGCTGACAATAAAAAACTGATATCCATTACCTAGGATAGATGACCTCTTTAATCAAGTTAGAGGGGAAGCAATGTTTTCCAAGATTGGTTTAAGGACTGGTTACCATCAGTTGAGTATTAAAGATGAAGACATCAACAAGACAACATTTAGAACCTGGTATGGACACTATGAATTTGTAGTCCTACCATTTGGGTTGAAAAATGCACCTTCCACTTTTATGTGTTTGATTAATAGTGTCTTGAATAAATAATTAGATAAGTTTGTGCTAGTATTTATTGAAAACATTTTAATCTATTTAAAAAGTGAAGTAGAGCATCAAGAACACCTCAAAATTGTTTTGCAAACTCTCAAAGAAAATACTTTGTATGCTAAGTTTGGTAAATGTGAGGTTTTCATAGATAGAATTCAATACTTAGGGAATATAATTTTAGAACAAGGGCTAGATGTTGACCCCGAATAGATAAAAGCAATCAGAGAATCGCTGACACCTACTGATGTATCATCAGTAAGATCCTTTATGAGGATTGCAGGATACTATAGAAGGTTTGTAGAAAGATTTTCAACTTTAGCCTATCCCATAACTTCATTGCAAAGGAAAGGAGTAAAATTTGAATGGACTGAAAAATGCCATAATAGTTTTGAATAGTTAAAACTAAAACCTACTACAAAACCTATTCTAAATATTGCAGATCCAAATCAGGAGTTTGTAGTATACATAGATGCTTGTACGGAGGGATTAGGGGGAGTACTGTTACAAGAAAATTTTGTTATAGCTTACGAGTCTAAAAAAATTTAGAAACATGAACAAAATTACAATGTGTGTGACCTTGAGTTAGTTGCTATAATACATGCTCTCATGATTTGGAGACATGTCTTCTAGGAAAGAAACTTGTACTGATGACATATCACATCAGCCTAAAGTATTTCTTCACTCAACCAAACCTGAATGCTAGACAAGCTAGGTGGTTGTCTTTCTTGAGTGAATTTGACATGGAAATAAGACACATCAAAGGTAAAGGAAACAAAATTGTCGATGCCTTAAGCAGAAATTCTTGGAAAAATATAAGTAACATTGGGATTGGTGTCAACTTTGACTTGGAAGGACCGGTTCAAAGGGTAGTGGATCAAGACCAAAACTATGAAAAAATCCAGACTCAAATGATGAAAAAAGAAATAAAAGGGTATACACAAAATCAGAAGAGGTTGATTTGTTATAGAGATAGATTGTACATACATAATGTAGACTCCTTAAAGAAGTAAATTCTGGATGAATATCACAAAAATCCTTATTCTGGACATCCTGGATACCAGAAATTACTCCCAGCTTTGAAAAATAATTTATTTTTTCCTGGAATGAAAAAGGATGTAGAAATTTACTTGGCCAGATGCATTGAATGTCAAAAATTAAAAATTAAAAATCAACATCCAGCTGGGTTGGTAAATCCTTTACGGATTTCGAAATGGAAATGGGAAACTGTTTCTATGGATTTTATCACTGGTTTACCAATAACCAAATATCAAAATGATTCAGTGATGGTGGTAGTGGATACCTTGACTAAGGTCGCTCATTTTATACCTGTTCAATCTAATTTTGGGACAACCCAAGTAGCAAATGTGTTTATGAAAGAGATTGTAAGGTTACATGGGGTTCATAAAATGATAATTTCAGATAGAGATGCAAATTTCACTGTAGCCTTTTGGAGGAGCTTATTTGGAGGCATGGGCATTAATTTGAACTTTAGTACTACCTATCACCCCCAAATGGATGTCCAAACCAAAAGGACAAACCAAATTCTGGAAGACATGATAAGAATGTATGTAATGGATAGGCCAACCAAATGGGAAGACTATTTATATTTAGTAGAATTTTCCTATAACAACAACTACCAAACTTACATAAAGATGAGTCCATTTGAAGCACTTTATGGTAGAAAGTGCCACACTCCCTTAAGCTAGAGCCAACCTGAGGATAAATTAGTACTTGGCCCAGAAGCATTGCACGAAATGGAGAAAGTTGTGAAACAGATTCAGAAGAACATCAGAATAGCTCAGGACAGACAAAAAAGTTATGTAGACAAAAAGAGAGTTCATCGAGAGTTCAGTGTGGGTGATCATGTATATCTGAGGATTAAGCCTAAGAAGAGAACTTTGCACACTGGCACTTGTGCAAAATTAGCCCCACGATATTTTGGACCATTGGAAGTGCTGGAAAGAGTAGGACCAGTGGCCTATGTACATGATGCTTCTCACGTTATTGATTGGAATGTGATTCAGGTGGAACCAGAAGGGGAATTCCTTCCAGAGCCACTTCAAATCTTGGAGTGGGAAGAAATTTAACTTCAGAATCAGACAGTAGCTAGATTAAAATTGCATTGGAGGCACTTGACAGCCAAAGAGGCTACTTGCGAACGAGAAACTAAGATGATGGAAAAATATCCATCATTGTTTACACAGTGAGTTGTTTAAGTTTATTTTGTCAACATCAAGGATGGTGTTTGCTTTTAGAGGGGGAATATGTAATACCTCTAGTTTCTATGCTTTTTAATTAACAATTGAATAAGTCCAAAGGGGAAGTGGACCCCAATGGAGAACTAGTGTGTGGATTTATTTGAACTTTAATTAATAAAAAAGTAAATGGAAAAGTTATGTGTGAAATGACTGGATTGAGAATGGAGATCTGAAACCTAAATCCATGAGGATGTGGATAAGGTGATCAAACTTTCCTACCCCTTCCAGAAATCCTTGGAAGGAACGTTACTAAAATTTGATTTGGAGATAAAATATCAAATTCCCCAATGAAGAGGAAAGTAATTAGGAAGAGGAAGAAAAATTTGTAAAAGAGGAAAAGTCAGCTTTAAAGTACCTCAATGAAGGAAAGCCTAGGCAAAGTAGGAAGAAAGCATCCTCAAATTTCTAGACGCAGAAATTAGACACAGGCTTGGGAAAGCACGGCTTAAATAATCTTCTCCAAGATAGACAAAGGGTTGTCTATCGCTGGAAGAAGAAAAAAAGGTCTCATCTCGGGGGTGAGTTACGGAGATAGAAATTTAAGGTTAGGAGGACTAGTCATAGAAATTGGTATGCGCATTGAACTAGTTTATTTCAGATTTATGTAAACTTAGCCTATGGGTAATTAAATTCTCCAAATAAAGAATGAGTAAGGACCAGGAAAAATTGATTTTTCTCAGGTAATTAAATTCCTTTTTTCACTAGCTAACTAAATTCTGATATACTGAGTTATCAAGTACCCATACATTTAACAGATTTTGATAAGGCAGAAATACTACAATCTGTATAGTTGTATGGGAATAGTCTAGTGAGACCCATCTACCAGAATGTCTAAACCTGTGATAGGTTTAAATCTCGAGATCGGTATCTCATAAAGAAGTTATAAATTATGTTTAGTAAGAGAAAATTCTATTAGTAATTGTTTTAAATTTTATATATATATTCATGAGAAATCTAAACTTAGATGCAGAACATAAACTTGATAGTAGAATTTAGCACTGATATATTTGGTTATTATACTACTGTCATAATTATTTCGTAGAAGATACAATATCAAACAGGTGAAGTTTGTTTATAAGCCATTATAGTACCATAGAAAATAATCGAGATGTAAAATAGAGAAGAAAAGTAAAATTATGTACATAGTTGATATACCATTTATATAGCAGTACTGAGTCATAGAAAAAATTATGCAAAGATGTAGAAAATTTCCATAATGTAGAATGTAAATAATAAAAAAAGATTTGTATGTATATATATATATATATATATTCATTTTGCAGATATACTAAATCAATGAAAAGTAACCATTTTCATTATAATCTTATCAATATATTTTCACAGCAGAAATTTAAAAGAAGAAAAATAGGAACTGACAAATGAATCTAATTATGATTTAAAGTTGATAGTCCAATATACCATGTATAGTATGAATCGATAACTGGTATACTAATTCAGGAAAATATTAAATCTTGCTAGAACTCTATGGTACATAAATAGTAGAAGTGAGAGATTCTTATAAAATCCTATGGAAAATGGTGTAAATATATGATTAATATAGTGAAGTGAAATATAGAGAAGTAGTGAATGTATACATGTAACCATGCCAATCATGGAAAATAAATCAAATTCAGAGTCCATTTATACATGAAAGAAGAGTAACCTGACGGTTAAACGAGTTTCAATTTTTAGGTCAACCTCAACATAGCCAAATAGGCAAATAGAATTAAACGAGTCCTAATATACATGAATATAAATAATCAGGAATCCAACTAAGGTCAAGTGAAACACTTCACTCCGCACAAATTTTGAAGACCAACCTGTGTAGTAGCAGTAAATTATGTTCATAAACTGGAAGAGTTACAAAGGAAGAATGTCAAATTCGATGTGAAAAAAAGGGAGAGATTTCTTACTTTCACATTTCAACATGGGAATATTAGCTGAATTCCTATGTTCATATTCAGATATAGGAAAGCGAAAAAATGATAATACATGGGTAACACAGTAAAACAAAAAAACATTGAAGAGACGAAATAGCGAGGTTACCTGATGGAAACAAATATGGGAAAAATGGAACAGAGGTCGAAGGTATTCGATCTTCCAAGACCGTGCTTCATTTCTAGGCCTACGTTATCCTTGAACCTCGATGTGTGTGTATATATATATATATATATATATATATTAGGTTTACTGGAATATTTTGGACAATAAAAATCGAAACCAAAACAATATAATGGAGACTATTCTAAATTTCATAGATGAGAAATCGAATGGTTGCCAGGAATGATATCAAGCGTTACCTTGTAATACGGTGATATATATATATATATATATATATATATATATATATATATATAAACCATTGCCTACATTTCCAACCATAAATAACTTTGCAACGGAATCTTCCACAGAGGGCACAATTAGAGAATACGAATTCCTCTCAAGGGAGCAATACAAGGCAAAATGACATTTTATTATCGGTAGAATTCCAAAAAAAAAAATGAAGACAGTTTGAGATTTTAAATCGAGGAAGAAGATTTAACCAGTGGTTAGTGGTTGAGTAATGATATTGCAATTTGGTGAGACGCATAAGCTAAATAACGTATTAGGAAAACATAAAACCAGTATAATTTTACAGTGAATATAAATTAATAAATATTACCAGGCAAAAACCAGACTATGAGGTATGGAGATACTCCATAGCAACTTTGCATAAAATTCTTGAAGAGGGGACGAAACTCAAATGAACAGAGAACGGAAAGAATAGAACTCATCGTGAAAATCCACATTTAAAATCTCACTACCATGGAAAACCCCTAACTCATCTCGTCCATACAAGTGTCAACAGATGAACGCATATCATTCGGATCAATGAGTCAAGGGTGAATCACCCGAGACATTTCAAATGCATACAAGATGAATTGAATGAAGAAATATCATTCTCATAAATGCCATAAATGTAAGAGAGTACCTTCGGATCTGCTTGGGATTGCACTAGGCTCGAGGATTCAATTTTAAGATATGGCCTCATTTAATAGCTATTAAACCTATCATAAAAGTTCAGACCTACATTGAATCCATTATACTAGAACAATATGACTTACCATCAAGGATCATGCGTTGATCCTTCTCAGAATGTGTATTCTAGGCCAACCCTAAAAGTGGCTTAATTATTAACCATGAATTACTTTAAAACCTAAATTAATAAAATAGAAACCATATCAATTGAACTGATATTACATTAAGGAGGAGATAGCAATGATAGTAATGTTAGTATAAAGGTTAAAAAGGATTTCATGCATATATGTGAAATTTGAAATTATACCTCTGCATAGAAAGATTTCACTTAGGAAATGTGTTAGATGTGGGTCTTAAGGCCTGGAAGAATGTGTAGTGATAAGTTGGGTTAAAGTAAGAGTATTAACTTTAAATACTTCTAGTGCACATATATATATGTATGTATGTATGTATGTATGTATGTATGTATGTATGTATGTATGTATGTATGTATGTATGTATGTATGTATGTATGTATGTATGTATAAACCCCACAATTGTTACTTGATGTAAATAATGAGGGAGGGGGGAATCTATTTTATAAATTGTTAAGGGTGTTAAGTTGTGGGCTATAAATTAAGGTTACAAGGATTTTGTAATTACTAACCATTAAAAGAGGAAACTAAGAAGGTTAGTAGTTAATAAACCTTCTGTCAATGTTAATTGAAGGAGAGTTTAATCATTTTGTTTAGTAGTAATAAAAATTCTAGTGATTCTAATAGGTAAAAGATTTTATTTTTTTTTGTGTGAATGAGAGACATTAGAATCTAGTTATTCTCATACGAAGGATTTGTTTGCAGCTCCCAAATCCTTCGTTTCAAATGAATTTTCCAATTTTATTTTGATCACATTTATTTCTTGTATGTTAGACCCTGCAACAAGCATGTCATCTACATACAATAACAATATAATATAGCTTCCATCATTTTTCTTTTTCAGATAAACACAATGATCAGAGTGACATCTAGTATAACCTTGTTCAAACATAAACCTGTCAAATTTTAGATACCACTGCCTTGTAGCCTATTTTAAGCCATACAAGCTCTTCCTTAACCTGTAAACTAATTTTTCCTTCCCTTTGACCTCATATCCTTCTGCCTGTTCCATATAGATCTCTTCCTCCAAATATCCATGGAGAAATTTTGTCTTTGCATCTAACTGTTCAAGATGTAAATCTTTCGTTACTACAAGACTTAAAATAGTTCTAATTGAAGTCATATTAACAATAGGAGAAAATATTTCATCAAAATTAATTCCTTTATTTTGTGCAAACCCCTTCACCACAAGTCTATCTTTGTACCTTTTTTTTCCTCCATATTCTTCCTTCAGCCTGTAAACCCATTTATTCTGTAATGTAGTTTTACCTGCAGGCAACCTGACTAAGTCCCAAGTTTGGTTATGCATTAAGGAGCCCATATCTTCTTCCATGGTTAGCTCCCACTTCTTCCTTCTTTCAACCTGCATTGCTTCTTCATAACATTCAAGTTCACTAGAATCAGTCAACAATAAATAATATAATGAAGGAGAGTATCGTTCAGTGGGTCTACTTATCCTAGTAGATATTCTAACAACACTTTCAGGTGTTTGAGGTGCATGTTGTTGTTTTGGTGGTTTCTGTTGCTGTGGCTGTTGATTATTATTATTTTCAGGCACCTTTACTTTTTTTGTGATCTCATCAAGAACTGTGTATTATTTGTTTTCTTTTTCCTGTTTCTTTTCCTGCAATTGATTCTTATACAAGACCTTTTCATTGAATATTACGTCTCTGCTCCTAATGATTTTGTGATTTTCATAATTATATAAGCGATAACCAAAATCATTAAGACCATATCCAATAAATCTACATGTCTTTGATTTTTCCTCAAGCTTTATTTTGTTTTCTTTATTAATATCGACAAAGGCCTCACAACCAAATGGCTTTAAAAAAGAGTAGATTACCTTTTTACTTTTCTGTGCTTCCTCTGGAATACCACCATCGAAGGAACTTGAATGCCCTTTGTTTATTAGATAAACATCAGTATCTACAGCATCTGCCCAAAATTGTAAAGGCAATCCTGCATGCAATCTCATGCACCTTACACGCTCCATGATTGTTCTGTTCATCATTTTTGACACTCCATTTTATTGCGGTGTTCTTGGAACTATCTTCTCTCTACGCATTCCATTTTCTGAACAATACCTATCAAACTCTTTGTTGCAATATTCACCTCCATTGTCTGATCTAAGACACTTCAACTTCTTTTGTGTCTCAATCTCAACCAAAGCTTTCCATTTATTGAAAGTACCAAATACATCATATTTATTATGAATACAACAAATATAAGTTTTTCTAGTTGCATCATCAGTAAAAGTAACATAATAACGAGAGCCACTGAGAGATGATACCTGAGCAGGTCCCCATACATCTGTATGCACAAGATCTTATTTTTTTCTTTTCTTTTCTTTCCCAACTCGGAGAAATATTACTCTCTTTTGTTTTCCATAAATGCAATTCTCACAGAAATCCAAATCAATATTCTTCAAACCTGGCAACAAATTTCTGAAGTGAAGAATCTTCATCCCCTTCTCACTCATGTGTCCGAGCCTATGATGCCATAATGCTGCATCAGCTCCTTTGGAAGTTAAATCATTAACAAAGTTAGAAATACCATTGCATAAATACAATGTACCAACCTTTTCGCCTTTTGCTATTACCAGGGCTCCTTTGGTGACCTTCCAAGTTTTATCTGTGAAAGTTGTCACACATCCTTCACCGCCCAACTACCCTATTGAAATCAGATTTTTCTTCAGATCTAGAACATGCATTACCTCCTTTAATATCCATTTCTTTCCATTCTGTTGTTTTACAAGAACCTTAACCATTCCAACAATTTTACAAGGTTTATCATCACCCAAACAGAGTTGTCCAAAATATCCTTCAACATAGTCATGAAAATATTTCTTATCAGGTGTGGCATGGAATGAAGCCCCTGAATCTACCACCCAGGAATCAGTAACATTTTTGAAAGAAATAATCAAGGCATATTGTAACACATCACCCGTCACATTTTCTTCATGACTATTTTCTTGTTGTGTGTCTCCTTCTTTTCCCTTGCCAGATATGCACTATTTCTTTAGGTGTCCTTTCTTTCCGCATTTCCAGCACACTATACCCGATCTTGACTTGGATCTGCCTTTCCTTGATTTACTGCGATATCCTGAGCTCTTTCCTCTTTCCATTCTTCTTCCCCTAGACTCTGCACTCAAAGCCTTACCCGATGTCTCACAGGAGATTTTCTATCGCATTTCCTCGCTAAGGATAGCACCGACACATCATCAAACTTTAAAGTACTAGATCCAGAGGCAGAGTTACTAATTTCCATAACTAAACCATTCTAGCTTTCTAGTAATGAGCACAGAAATAAAAGAGCCCTAACTTCATCATCAAAGTTTACCCCCACAGAACTTAACTAATTGGTAACTATATTAAAATCATTTAAATGGTTTACAATAGATCCATTCTGACATCTTCATATTAAATAAACGTTTCATAAGAAATGCCTTGTTTGAGGCCGAGGGTTTTTCATATAATTTCTCCAACACCTTAATCAAACCCTTTGTTGTTATTTCCTTTGAAATACTGAGGGCTACCAACGATGCGAGGCACAACCGTACTATCCCGACGGCCTTTCTATCGAGAATCTCCCATTCTGCGTCTGTCATAGTTGTTCACAACACATAAAACCAGAGAGACATAGATATATGTAGTTCACCCATTTTGGGTTACGTCCACCCCGAACAACCATTTCTTCCTTTATATTATCCAATAAAATGAAGAGACACAACCTACAAAAGATCTGTTGCAATATCCTATGTTCTCTCTCACAATCTCCATATCTGTTTCTCGCTCTGAGAATACGCATACAATACACAGCCACAATACAAATAACCTCATAAAAGGGAGGGGTTTCCTTCTAGGGAAAAAATCCATAAACTAAACATAACTTCTACCGTCAGATCATTTGCATAATGAACGACCAAGATTCAATAGAAATTACTATACTTTTACAAGGAAATTATATATTTGTTTAAGCTTCGGAGGTGCTACCCTCGAAACCAGCCGCCAAGGGGGGCTCCATAAAGTCATAGTCACCCCCCCTGGACCGCGCGGGCAAAATTTAATTACGGGCGGTGTTGCCACGCCATTAAGGTATGGGGGTCCAATGCTGTGATACAAAATAAACAAGATAATCAGGATCTACACCCAACATGTGCTAGTATGAGTCTGCACCAATACAAGATTGTAAGAAATTTTCTATATAATAAATATTGAAGACCAAGAAGATAAAAACAATGTTTTTTTCCCACATTGGGTTTGCACCTTAAATCTTGATGTTTATGTGTGTTTCTTATGTGTGATGTTTTATTATTTTCTTACAACACATGTTTAGTGCTTACTAAATGTCTCGTGAATCAATGATGCACTAGTGAACAAAAATTTACTGAAGATTTATCTGAATAATATAAGTTCATTGGGCATACGCTAGCCTCCTTAATGAAAGTCACGTACACACGGTAGTTGTCTTAGTTAAATTCATGTATAGAATTCAATACATAAAAGTAAAAATTTGTGTGAGTTTTAAATACTGATTCACCCCCCCCCTAGTATTTTTCCCAAAAACTCGTCCATCCAAATAAAAAAGGTACATACTTGTTTTCATATATGATGCCACAAAATAGTTATAAGCTAAACCTATTTTATTTGCAACTGAAAATGTTGTAGTTAAATTTATTTTTGAGGATATATTTACTCTTTTTGGTGTTACAAGAGAAATTATAGTAAATCAAGGTACCCAATTTACATCCAAGTTGGTACAGAAGATTATGGAGTTGTATAGAATAATGCATCTAAAGTCTATCATCCAAAAGCCAATGGGTAGGTGGAATCTAATAACGAAGTGCTTGAAGAAATTCTTACCAAGACTATGAATTTGCATATAAAGGATTGGTAAATAAACATCCAAAAGCATTATGGGCATACCGAACTACATAGAGAAATACAAATGGACATACTCCTTATGCTTGTCTATGGCAACCAATTTTTGTTTCCAATATAATTCTAGGTGGAGACCTACATAACAACTTCTAAATTGGGCCTTGAGATATCAAAAGCTCGTAAGAAAATACTAGCACAATTGAATGATCTAGATGAAATTTGACAAGATGTTGTTGAGAGGACTACTGTTGGTGTCCGGATATGAACAATATTCAACCCTTTTCCACATAAATTATCAAACCGAGGGCGTTATTTATTTCAAGACTAACAACACAGTATATGCAAGAGAAATCACATGACCTATTGTAGATCACAGGATTAAATCCATAAACACACAGACTATTGTAACAACAACTAAAATAGACCGTAGAATTAAAAAGACATTCACAGCAATTGAAATATTACACCAGAACAACAGTAACGAAATCAAACTAAAACATGAAAACAATGAAAAGAAAGGGAAATGTAGCACCTGATCAGAAGAGTGGGCCCAACTCTCTGATCAGGGTTGTGGTGAACTCAAAAGTTACAAGTGAAACAACAAGATGTTGTGTATTCAATTAATTGCATAATATACGGTTACAAAATATGTATGTAATTGGGCTTAACATCGATTCATAGCCCATAGGTCCTC
Source organism: Pinus albicaulis (assembly GCA_034641835.2). Lineage (NCBI taxonomy): Eukaryota > Viridiplantae > Streptophyta > Pinopsida > Pinales > Pinaceae > Pinus > Pinus albicaulis. Next base: position 990,769,076 of record CM076577.1, on the reverse strand, counting down.
CTTATACAAATGTTCCGGAAATCATAGATTCCCTTCAGAAACAGAATATTTATGAAAATATACTTTGTTACAACAGAAACCTAGTTTCCTAGAAGGAAACCATGAAAAATCCTGAAATAATGCTGGTGTGAAATAGTGTCTGTTACGTTGTAACATCAAGTGAAGATAGTGCTGGAATTTATGGGATTTTCCATGATTTCACAACTGTAACCTTCCCACTTTGGCTGAATCTATAGAAATATCAGAGTTAATATTTCAAAAAGGTAAAACCTCCATGACAATTACTTCATTAATCAAATATCCCATGAAAGATAAAAGAAAGGGGTTTACCTCATGTGTTTAAGAACAATAATGGTATAAAGAGATAGAAAGATGGAACAAGATGGGAGAGAAAAGTATAAAAATATGGTACCCAACATCTCCCCCCAACTGGTCTATCTGCATGTCCTCATGCAGCTCGTCATCTCCTCAGATCTGGGATGGACTAACTGTGTCTGGCATGAAGCTTTGTGAGATAATATTCTTCAACCATTTATGTCCCAGGGGGTTTATAACCTTCCGTCAGAACAACATCCTTCCACCAATCTAGGTTAACGTTGTATGCGGGAGTATATTTCTCAGCTGGCAACCAAATAAGGGGAAACTGAAACCTCAACCCCATCTATCTGACCCCATAGGTCTAAATGCATGCTACGAAATGTGGCATCGTCTCTAGAGCCCGTGCAAAGTTAGGTGCCCCAAATGGTTCTCGTTCTCTGACGGCTGAGGATGACAAAATACACCTTCTCTAACAACTGTCCATCACTTACTTACTGAATAGTGTAATATTTCTGACACATAGGTCAGCACACCATTTCTAGGTTGCCAACATGTGTTCTCTATGGTCCTCAATATGTATAAATGTGTAACACTTGTTATAAATGTTTGAGGATTGGCCATGCTCCTTTCTCACCATTAACGACCTTCCAACTTGGTTTTATTCAAACATATCCTAGGCCTTTCCCCACTTAATCTGATTGATGGTATAGGAGGTGAACGTTATTAAATCAATGTCCCACATGAATGGAACGAGGTTAAAATATTGATCCTACCTCAAGAAGTACCCATGCATGTAGAGATCGCACATTAAGTGTTGTCCTATGATATCATGAATTTTTAATATACAGAGAAATTGAATAAGGTCCTCAATCTCATACCAAATCTACTTATATATACTTTCAATAGAAAAGAAAAGAAATTATTCATGAAGGAATAAAGCATAGCTATGTGCAGGAGGTCTGTAGGCCATTACCTATTGCGCCAGAGAGAACATCTTCTCCTTATCCAATTGCAGCAACTACACTTGTTCTTCCAATTCTTCTATTCTTTCCTTTTGTTTAGCTCGCTTCAGCCGCACCTTATCTAACTAGTATATGTATCCTATGACAATTTTCACAACCTATTCTTGGAGCTGAATTGTTTCTTTCTTATGGTGACTCACAACAGACTGCCACTTCTGGATCTCAGCGGCCAAGAAAAATTCTCGGCTTTTGACCAACTCTTCAATCAGGCCAGTATGTGTAGCTGTCAAGGAGACCTCAATTTTTTGCTTTATTGCCTTCCATTTGTAGATTTTTACCTTATTTTTCAACCGGTAAACTTTCCTTTTCAACTCCCAAACCTCCCTTTTCAATCTCATGGGTTCATTGAACTGAAGTTGATACCTATTATTGAGAGGTAATATTATTTTCTCACACTATTCAATCCATTCTTTTTTTATAATAAATTCATTTTCTAGACCTATGATAGGCTCAGGCGGTGGTGGAATGCAACCGGGATTATAAGTTGATTCATTTGTTAAGCCTTTCTAGCTAGGCTCCCTATCTTCAGGGGCTTCTTCCTTTATATTCCCTTTAAGGACTCCTACCATATGGTCAACATTTCCATCAACCACTCTGTGTTCTATTGTTTCTACAAGAATCCTATCTTACTTGCGAGCCTCTGAGTGCCCCAACAAAGATTCGACAATGACTGGGTTGATCCTAGTTATGTCAAAAATTTAAGCACTAGTGGAACAACTACCTCCTCCATTAATCTCTTGGGTGAGCGAAATCCCCTTGCCCCTCTAGGCATCATGGACTAGAATGGAGAATGGGGGAGAGATTCATCATCCTCATTTCCGGCTAAGCTGGAGCTTCATGCATTACCACCTCAGTTGGGGTCGATGCTAGTTCTTGTGGGTCAACATCAATTTCGAAGCTTGTTTCCCTTTTTTCCTCCCTCTTTTTATTCGTCATTTATTCTTCTAGGGTCAATACTAGTTCTTGTGGGACAGTATTGACCTCCTAGTTTATTCCTTCCCTACCTTCTTGTTCCTCATGAATTTCTTCTTTTTCCACAGTCAATACAAGTCCTTGAGGTACAGCGTATATTTTACAGGCTGACTCCTCCTTATCCCCTTGTTCTAGCTGAATCGAGGGTGGTTCTTGTGTGGCACCCCCACTTGTTTCAACATCCATATCTGCTTGGGCATGTGATGTTATTTCTTGCAAAACAGAATCACTTTCCATTCCTCTATTTTCCATTTCACTCCCCTGTTCTTCATTGACAAAATTCGACGACTGTATGACAGTCTCAACTTCATGCACGATATCCATAATTCCTTCATCTATGGGCTCTTCAAGCAAGGTTGGTTCTTGTGTGGCAGCCTCGACTGTGTCACCAATAATCTCCTCTATTCTCATTTATTCAGGATCTTCCTGATCAACCCCCATTTCCACTTCTTTGGGTTCCTCCTGGTCAACCTCAATTTCCGTTTCTTCAGGTTCCTGTTGATCAATTCCCTCCAAATGTTCTTCTTCTGCTAAACTAGCCAAAGAGACAGGTTCCTCTTCTTTGGAAGAAACAAAAACTGTTATATATTCTTTTTAGGATCCACAGAGTTCCACCTAGGAGACCCGAACTCTATTTATTGCATGTATGACCAGTAAGCAGACCAATCCATGGTTGGATATCACTTCCGGCATCTGGCGTGAACGCTGAGCGGAATGTGCCCTATACTGCAACTGTTTCAATATGAAGAAGGGAATATTCAAGGCATGCACCAGAGACAGTGGAAATCAAAGGTGCGTTAGAATTTTAAAATGATACTTAAACAGAGTTGTGGCCCAGCCTTCACAATTTATTTATTTCATTACAAAACCTGCGACTTTGTTCCAAGGATATGACACATTCTTACACTCATATCCTCTACCATATTGAACGATGCTTTCCCTTACCTGCAAGAATAATTCAGGAAAATCGTGGAGAGAAACTCTCTTAGCAAAGCATTTCTTCCCTTGCTGTCTCAGCCTGCTAAACTCTGCAATTACCACTTTTGTGATAGGAAATTTTAGTCCTCTGAACTGCGAGTGATTCTCTTCTAAATTAAGTGCAAATTCCATTGTAATTACCCTCTCAAACCCCTACAATCTATCGAACCATTTTACAGGTATCTTTCTCGAACACTGTTTTTAAACCTGCATCATCCATCTTGCTTACAAAAATTAGATTTCTATCCAATGCAGGAATATGCGAAACACCAGGAAGTGTTTTAATCCTTCCACCTTGCAATTTCAGCTTGACTTTTCCACATCCGATAATTCTGGCCCTGCTATCATCACCTAAGAAGACATCACCACCATCATATTTCTCATACTTGCAGAACCACTCCATATGGGGAGTGAAGTGAAAGGATGCACCCGAGTCAATCAACCATGACTCATGATCTACATGTGTATTTGAAGAAGAAGCCAAATACACATCCCCACATTCATCCAAGGTGGTTTTTTCCTCTGTAGAAGGAGCATCATTAGATCACTTTCCTTTCTTAGGAGATTTAGATCTGCAGTCCTTTTTGTAGTGCCCTTCCTTTCCGCATTTCCACTATACCTTTACAAACTTTCCAGGAGATTTAGATCTCCCTCTAGATTTAGATCTCCCACTCAAAACCTTATTCTTGTTTCTGTTCTGGGACCTTACTCGTACAGATAAGTCATCTCCATTGTGATCCTCCATATTTCTCCATATAATTTCATCCGACTGCAAGGATGAGACAATGTCATCAAAATTCAAGGTAGTTTTATTGCTACCTATTACAATAACCAGACTGTCCCATGAGTCTGGTAGAGAACACAACAAATTGATTCACTTATCTTCATCTGAGGTTTTAATATCAATAGATGACAGCTGAATTACCACAGTATTGAAGGCATTCAAATGCTTTGTCACCAAGTCTCCATCCTTCATCCTCAGGTTATACAACTTTTTCCACAGGAACAATTTATGCACCAGAGACTTAGATTGGTACAAAGTCCCTAGCTTGTCCCACAAGGTCTTCGCCGTAGCTTCCCCAGATACATTCAACAATACTGAATTTGTGAAACACAATCATGTTGTGCTCTTTGCCTTTCGATCTAGCTTATTCCAGTCTTTGTCTGACATTTTTGTTGGTTTAGTACCTGGATCTACCGCGATCTACTAATCTTTATCCACGAGCAGATCCTCCATCTTGAGCTTCCACAACTCAAAACTATGACCATTAAATTTCTTGATCTCTATCTTTTCGTCGCTCGCCATCTTCTTTCACCACAAGAATCGATCCCGCAGATCTCCCACTGAACAGGGTCTACCTTAGGCTTGAGCAAAAAACCCCTCAGCAGTAAAGGCGCCCCCTTGAAGCGAAAAATTCTCTCATACCAAATGTAGGTTTTAACCCTATATAGAAATTATCTATTAATGAATCTTAAAATGGAAAATAAACAGTAGTGAGAGCATAAAACATAAAACAGATAAACACAGATATTTTCCCCTGGATCCCAAATCGAGACGACCAACTTGATTTTTCATTAAATTCCTTTTAGTGTTACAAAAAATATATATACATGTCGAAGCATACATAAACCCCAATCCATTAACCCTGGATTAGAACATAACCATAGTTCCCTTGACCAGATCTACAAAATACCAGGGGCCGAAAACCATCGTACACCATAACCATGTGCAAACCCATGCACAAAACCATGGGTGAATCCACCCACCGGAAAATAAGGAACAAAAAAACATTTCTAGGGCACACCCTTGAACCCTGACAGGGGGGTCTACCGCCCCCCCTGTGTCCCCCACTATGTTTCACCCAACACAACGTACAGGGGCGGTTATCGCCCCCCTTGTGACCCCCCCACACGTGATTAGTCGTGGAAAGAATATAACACAAACCCAAAAGTGGTGGGAGGAAACAAACATGGTTCATGCCATTGATGAGAAAATGGTGACCTGAGAGGATTTCCAAGTCAAGTTTAAAAATCAATACTTGAATGAATGCTACTATGACTACCAGGCAAAAGAGTTTCATGAAATCAGATTGAGACAGCTCACAATTGATGAGTTCACAAATCTTTTACGTTATGTACCTTATATTAGAGAAGAGAAGGAAAAGGTACATAGGTTTCTAAAATGTTTGCCTACAATTTATAACAAAAAGATAGAGTTTAATAACCCAAAAATGATCGATGAGGTAGTAGGGAAGGCCAGATTATGTTACTAGTAATTCTGGGGTAAGACGGAACCAGGAAAGAATTGGCCAAACAAAGTTGATTTCAGTGGAAAGAAACAAAAACCAGCCTATTTGAAAAACTTTGGTAGAAACCACCAGAGAAAAAAGTTTAGTAAAGTGAGTGAAAATCAAAATGATCAATCTCAAACTGGGTCAAAACCAATGAATGGGAATAATAAGAAGGAAGGGACTGTTAAAATGAGGGAACCTTTGAAGTGTTGGGGTTGTGGAGAACTAATTTATTGAGGGACTTCCCACATCAAAATTTTCAGACAGTTCATGTACTGCGAGAGGAAACTACAGTTAATGACGTAGCAAGGAACATCCCCACCATCAGCGCTGCCCTAGAAAACCGACAACCAGAACACTATTCTACTATAGTCGAAATGGAAGGTATGATTGCTAACCAATCTATTACAGTTTTAATATATCCAGGTGCATCTTTGAGTTATATCAGTCCTCAAATAGTATAAAAATGTAAATTAAAGATAGAGAAGTTTCAACATTCTTGGTTAGTCCAGTTAGCCATTGGTACCAAATGAAATATAACTCATAAGCTACCCCAAATAGCCATGAATTTGAATTGATATAAAAAAGAATTAAATTTAAATATTCTGCCATTAGGGTCTTATGATATATTGATAGCGATGGACTGGTTAGAAAAGTAGAAAGCTATGATGAATTGTTTAGAAAAAAACTTTACACTGCATTGATAAAGAGGGAAAACTAGTAATAATCAAAGGAAACCATAAACCCATATCTATGAGGTATATCTCAGCTCGTCAATTAAAAAGAAAGGATAGAGAATGGTATCAGGTGTATTATTTACATGTTGAAGAGTTAGGACAGCAGAAAAAGGAAAATTTGCTACAGACATTACCGAGTGATTAGAGAATTTAAAGAAGTATTCCCTAATGAAATTCCTCATTTGCCCCCCAAGAGAGAAATCGATTTTTCAATTGATTTAGTGCCTAGAGCAACTCCAGTCTCTAGATCCCCATACAAAATGAGCACCCTTGAATTAATGGAGCTAAAAATGCAACTACAAGAGTTTTTGGATAGAGGTTACATCACACCGAGTGTATCCCCCTGGGGAGCATCGGTGTTGTTTGTGAAAAAGAAGGATGGTACTTTCTGAATGTGTATTGATTACCGTCAATTAAACAAGCTGACAATCAAAAACTGATATTCACTACCTAGGATAGATGACCTCTTTAATCAAGTTAGAGGGGCAACATTTTTTTCCAGGATTGATTTAAGGACTGGTTACCATCAATTAAGGATTAAAGATGAAGACATCAACAAGACAACATTTACAACCTGGTATGGAAAGAATAAATTTGTAGTCCTACCATTTGGGTTGACAAATGCACCTGCCACTTTTATGTGTTTGATTAATAGTGTCTTGAATAAATACTTAGATAATTTTGTGCTAGTATTTATTGACAACATTATAATCTATTCAAAAAATGAAGTAGAGCATCAAGAACACCTCAAAATTGTTTTTCAAACTCTCAAAGAAAATAAGTTGTATGCTAAGTTTAGTAAATGTGAGTTTTTTAAGGATAAAATTCAATACTTAGGAATTTCATTAGGGAATACTTCTTTAAATTCTCTGATCACTCGGTAATGTCTGTAGCAAATTTTCCTTTTTCTGTTGTCCTAACTCTTCAACATGTACATAATACACCTGATACCATTCTCTATCCTTTCTTTTTAATTGATGAGCTGAGATATACCTCATAGATATGGGTTTAGGGTTTCCTTTGATTATTACTAGTTTTCCCTCTTTATCAATGCAGTGTAAAGTTTTTTCTAAACAATTCATCATAGCTTTCTACTTTTCTAACCAGTCCATCCCTATCAATATATCATAAGACCCTAATGGCAGAGTATTTAAATTTAATTCTTTTTTATATCAATTCAAATTCATGGCTATTTGGGGTAGCTTATGAGTTATATTTCATTTGGTACCAATGGCTAACTGGACTAACCAAGAATGTTGAAACTTCTCTATCTTTAATTTACATTTTTATACTATTTGAGGACTGATATAACTCAAAGATGCACCTGGATCTATTAAAACTGTAACAGATTGGTTAGCAATCATACCTTCCATTTTGACTATAATAGACTAGTGTTCTGGTTGTCGGTTTTCTAGGGCAGCACTGATGGTGGGGATGTTCCTTGCTACGTCATTAACTGTAGTTTCCTCTCGCAGTACATGAACTGTTTGAAAATTTCGATGTGGGAAGTCCCTCAATAAATTAGCTCTCCACAACCCCAACTGATCCGGATTTTATGCAGGAACGCAACAGAATACATAAATAACCATGAACATAGAGATGCAGCAGAAATAATGCTTCATTTCATTAATATCAAATAACAGAAATATGCTTACAGGCATAATGGAAATAAAATAGCTAGGGTGCTGGTAGCGAATCTCTAAGAAGAGATGTGATGGCTACAGACCTCTGAACTGTGTTACAATGAGGCTCGAGGGCCTATTTATTGTTGAGAAACAATGTAGAATCTAAAACATCCAAAAACCTAACCGTAGGAGATGAGGCGCCAAAACTGTGGGCGCCCGTTTGGGTAAATTGGTGGTTCAACTTCCCGGGGGCATAACTTTGGCACCCGATCTCCGTTTGACGCATTCAATAGCTCGTTAGAAAGATCTATCCGAGGACTACAGCTGTCGGGACGAATTTTATCAAAAAATTCGCTGGCGCTTTCATACCCAAAAAACGTCGTTTAGGGCCTCAAAACGGCTCCGGAAGTTCAGGACCCGAAAAACTGCTAAAAATAGTAAGTTTTGTTGCAACTTGAAAATTGAAAGAACCGAAGATGGGGGTTCAAATGGAATAGGTGGGTGGCCACCAATATCCACCTGGATCATTAAGCCCCCAAAATGGCTCCGAGAGTGGAGGACCCGAAAACCTGCTAAAAATAGTAAGTTGTGCTGAATGTGAAAATCTGCAAGAATTGATGGTGCTGGTCCCGATGGAATAGGTGGGTGGCCACCGATATCCACCTGGATCATTCCTCCCTCCTTAGGAAGCAATGGTCCCCATTGTGTTGAGATCCTCCATGAGATGAGGCAAATTCTGTTGAACTAAGTATTAGATGTGTTGAAGATGTCATGGACCTGCGGGTGGACATGCTGGATGCATTTAGTAAATTTGGTTTCTTTATCAGCCTCATACAGTACATGTTTGGATTCTCAGAGGTAGAAGCCTGTGAGGCTACAAGCAACATCGTGGTGGTGCATCGGGAGTCGATCAATGGAGTGTTTGTCCCGACAAAGTGGTAGAGGAACCTCTATGAGTGAGGAGAAATTGTCATCGTATTCCTCCATGACTTTGTCCATCCGTCGCGGTACCGTGAAAAGGAGCCTCGTTTGAGGAAAGACACGCTAGCCACAATATTCTTCTTTCCTGTGAGCGAGTCGTAAGGAAAATGAATTTCCTGGTCTGGGAAACAATCTTACTGCGTTGTTTTGCAGTAGTCAAAGAGATGGCAGGAGGCGGTACTACCTCCGGTATCCTGTACAAGTTATTTCCCAGAGTAATAATAACAGCACGAGGCCTAGACTCATACGCAGCATGTCGCCTCCACAAGTATGGTTGGCCCAATAATACATCAGCTACATCAAGAGGAGCAACATCACACAATACCTCATCCGTGAATGGCTTGATACTGTATGGAAGTCGGCACTGCTGGCGGATGCGGAGATCTCTCCCTGGGTGGAGCCACCCGATGGTATACGGCTGCGGGTGTGCTATGGTTGTTAGGCCGAGCCGCTTCACGACGTCCGCTGAAATGAGGTTCTTTTGGCTTCCGCTATCGACGAGAAACTGCAGCGGAGAACCCTTCACCCACATCTGCGACTGGAAGAGGCGCTCCCCCTCCTCTGGATCCTCTGGACCCTCCTTCTGGATCTTGGTGGTGGCAACAATGGCACTGGGATCCGCATCAATGATCCGCTTCCCTTTGTCATTGCCTTTGTCTGGTTCTAACTCAGGATCAGAAAATGCATCTGATTCGGGTGCCTTTAGTTCAGCCACCAAAGACTGTTTGGCCCGACACTCGTTTGTGCCGTGAGTGGGGCTGTTATGAAATTCACACCACTTCCCTGTGTCCTTCTTTTTTTGGATTTAAAAGGTGTTACTACAAGCAGCCAGGTCTTTATCTCTTGTTCTTCAGGGACATTCTGATGATCAACCTCGCATTCGTATCCAAAGTCTCGCTTCTTCTAAATTTTCTTCGTTTCTCGTATCTGGCGATAGCGATATGCCGTGCCAAGCGATGTAATGTCGAGGAACTCCATTTCCTCCTGAATGTGTTTGTGCAGACAACCGCGGTACTTGAGCACCAAATGTCTCTCTGAATCTTTAATACCCAACTTTGTGCGCAAGGTATGGAACAGATTCGTTAGTTCGTGCACATGTTGATCCTTTTGTTGCCGCAGCATGGTCCATTGGATGTATTTGTCCTCATAGCTCCCCACAGGGTAATATTGTTCCTTGATGCTGTCTCGGAACGAATTCCAAGTGGGTGTGGTCGAGAACAGAGAGGGTTCTCTCCCCCTCTTGCTCACGGTAGTTTCCCCAAGGCCTTTTTGGACATGGGGGCGCTTTGAGGAGTGTGAAAATAATCTTTTTCTCGTCTTATAGTCATGGGATCGGTAGTGTCCCTTCAAACAGATTTAATCCTATCCGTCTGTCTGATCCATCTATTTTTCCTTCAAAAATAGCAATGTCAAAGTTTACCCGTACTTTGAAGGAGTAGCACCCGCAGTGGGCTGTTGGATGCGTATGCGCCATATGTGGGCGCCGTTGAAGGATTTACGAAAGTTACCAATCCGCGCACCTTTGTTTCTCGAGGGCCTCCTCGGCGTGCGCATTTTGATGTGATCTCCGCTCCCCGTTTTCTTTTCTTCCCACAGGCGGGGAGGTCGTCGGGGTCATAGGCTGATCTTGCAAGGGTTCAACCAGATCGAGCCCTAACTCCTTATACCCTGACCGCGTTGGGGACATGCAAAGAAAAACAAAGAAAGAGCAGACCCGCTCTGATACCACTGATCCGGATTTATGCAGGAACGCAACAGAATACATAAATAACCATGAACATAGAGATGCAGCGGAAATAATGCTTCATTTCATTAATATCAAATAACATAAATATGCTTACAGGCATAATGGAAATAAAATAGTTAGGGTGCTGGTAGCGAATCTCTGAGAAGAGATGTGATGGCTACAGACCTCTGAACTGTGTTACAATGAGGCTCGAGGGCCTATTTATTGTTGAGAAACAATGTAGAATTTGAAACGTCCAAAAACCTAACCGTAGGAGATGAGGCGCCAAAACTATGGGCGCCCGTTTGGGTAAATTGGTGGTTCAACTTCCCGGGGGCATAACTTTGGCACCCGATCTCCGTTTGACGCGTTCAATAGCTCGTTAGAAAGATCTATCCGAGGACTTCAATTTTTGAACGAGCAACATCGGTCCATGGATCCATGTTGCTCTCCGTTTTCCCAAAAAATGTCGTTTAGGGCCTCAAAACGGCTCCGGAAGTTCAGGACCCGAAAAACTGCTAAAAATAGTAACTTTTGTTGCAACTTGAAAATTGAAAGAACTGAAGATGGGGGTTCAAATGGAATGGGTGGGTGGCCACCAATATCCACCTGGATCATTAAGCCCCCAAAACGGCTCCGAGAGTGGAGGACCCGAAAACCTGCTAAAAATAGTAAGTTGTGCTGAATGTGAAAATCTGCAAGAATTGATGGTGCTGGTCCCGATGGAATAGGTGGGTGGCCACCGATATCCACCTGGATCACCAACACTTCAAATGTTCCCTCATTTTAACAGTCCCTTCCTTCTTATTATTCCCATTCATTGGTTTTGACCAGGTTTGAGATTGAGCATTTTAATTTTCACTCACTTTACTAAAAAAATTTCTCTGGTGGTTTCTACCAAAGTTTTTCAAATAGGCTGGTTTTTATACACAAAATCAGAAGGGGTTGATTTTTTATAGAGATAGATTGTACATACATAATGTAGACTCCTTAAAGAAGGAAATTCTAGGTGAAAATCACAAAAATCCTTATTCTGGACATCTTGGATACCAGAAATTACTCCCAGCTTTGAAAAAAAAAATATTTTGGCGTGGAATGAAAAAGGATGTAGTAAGTTGCTTGGCCAGATGCATTGAATTTCAACAATTAAAAATTGAACATCAACATCCAGCTGGGTTGCTAAATCCTTTACCGATTTCAGAATGGAAATGGGAATCTGTTTCTATGGATTTTATCACTAGGTTACCAAGAACCAAATATCAAAATGATTCAGTGATGGTGGTAGTGGATACCTTAACTAAGGTCGCTCATTTTATACCTATTCAATCTACTTTTGGGACAACCCAAGTAGCAAATGTGTTTATGAAAGAGATTGTAAGGCTACATGGGGTTCCTAAAATAATAAATTCAGATAGAGACACAAAGTTCACTATAGCCTTTTGGAGGATCTTATTTGGAGGCATGGGCACTAAATTGAACTTTAGTACTTATTGCCTATCACCCCCAAACGGATGGCCAAATCGAAGGGACAAACCAAATTCTGGAAGACATGTTAAAAATATATGTAATGGATAGGTCAACCAAATAGGAAGACTATTTATATTTAGTATAATTTTCCTATAACAACAGCTACCAAACTTCCATAAAGATGAGTCCGTTTGAAGCAATTTATGGTATAAAGTACCGCACTCCCTTAAGCTAGAGCCAACCTGAGGATAAATTAGTACTTGGCCCAGAAGCTTTGCACGAAATGGAAAAAGTTGTAAAACAGATTTAGAAGAACATCAAAACAGCTCAGGATAGACAGAAAAGTTATGTAGACAAGAAGAGAGTTCACCAAGAGTTCAGTGTGGGTGATCATGTATATCTGAGGATTAAGCCGAAGAGGAGAACTTTTCACACTAGCAGTTGTGCAAAATTATCTCCACGATATTGTGGACCATTGGAAGTGCTGGAAAGAGTAGGACCAGTGGCCTATGTACATGATGCTACTCACATTATTGATTGGAATGTGATTCAGGTGGAACCAGAAGGGGAATTCCTTCCAGAGCCACTTCAAATCTTGGAGTGGGAAGAAATTGAACTTCAGAATCGGGCAATAGCTAGAGTAAAAGTGCAGTGGAGGCAATTTATAGCCGAAGAGGCTACTTGGGAACGAGAAACTAAGATGATGGAAAAATATCCATTATTTCTTACACAGTGAGTTGTTTAAGTTTATTTTTTCAACATTGAGGACGATGTTTTATTTTAGAGGGGGAATATGTAATACCTCTAGTTTCTATGATTTTTAATTGACAATTGAATAAGTCCAAAGGGGAAGTGGACCCCAATGGAGAACTAGTGTGTGGATTTATTTGAAATTTAATTAATAAAAAAGTACATGGAAAAGTTATGTGTGAAATGACTACATTGAGAATGGAGATTTGAAACCTAAATCCATGAGGATGTGGATAAGGTGATGAGACTTTCCTACCCATTACAGAAATCCTTAGAAGGAATGTTACCAAAATTTGATTTGGAGATAAAATGTCAAATTCCCCAATGAAGAGGAAAGTAATTGGGAAGAGGAAGAAAAAGCTGTAAAAGAGGAAAAGTCAGCTTTAAAGTACCTCAATGAAGGAAAGCCTAGGCAAAGAGGGAAAAAAGCATCGTGAAATTTCTAGACGCATAAATTAGAAACAGGCTTGGGAAAGCACAGCTTAAATAATCTGATCCAAGATAGACAAAGGGTTGTCTATCACTGGAAGAAAAAAAAAGGTCTCTGCTCGGGGGTGAGTTACAAAGATAGAACTCTAAGGTTGGGAGGAATAGTCATAGAAATTGGTATGCGCACTAAACTAGTATATTTCATATTTATGTAAATTTAGCCTATGGGTAATTAAATTCTACAAATAAAGAATGAGTAAGGACCATGAAAAATTGATTGTGCTCGGGTAATTAAATTCCTTTTTTCACCAGTTAACTAAATTCTGATATTCTAAGTTATCAAGTACCCATACATTTAACATATTTTGATAAGGCAGAAATACTGCAATCTGTATAGTTGTATGGTAATAGTCTGGTGAGACCCATCTACCAGAATGTCTAAACCTGTGATAGGCTTAAATCTAGAGATCAATATCTCACAGAGAATTTATAAATTCTGTTTAGTAAGAGAAAAAGCTATTTGTAATTGTTTTAAATTTTCTATATATGCTCATGAGAAATCTAAACTTAGATGCAGAACAGAAATTTAATAACAAGAATTTAGCACTGATATATTTGGTTATTATACTACTTTCATAATTATTTCGTAGAAGATACAATATCAAACAAGTGAAGTTCGTTTATAAGCCATTCTAGTACTATAGAAAATAATAGAGATGTAAAATAGAGAAGAAAAGTAAAATTATGTACATAACTGATATAACATTTATATAGCAGTACTGAGTCATAGCAAAAATTATGCGAACATGTAGAAAATTTCCATAATGCAGAATTTAAATAAAAAAAAAATAGTTGGATATATATATATATATATATATATATTTTTTTTTCATTCTTCATATATACTAAATCAATGTAGAGTAACCATTTTCATTATAATATTATCAGTATGTTTTCACAGCATAAATTTAAAAGAAAAAAATAGGAACTGATAAATGAATCTAATTCTGCTTTAAAGTTGATAGTCCAATATACCGTGTATAGTATGAATCGATAACTGGTATACTAATTCAGGAAAATATGTAAGTTTGCTAGAACTCTATAGTACATAAATAGCAGAAGTGAGAGATTCTTATAAAATCCTATGGAAAATGGTGTAAATATATGATTAAGACAGTGAAGTGAAATACAGATAATTAGTGAATGTATACATGTAACCATGCCAATCATGGAAAAGAAATCAAAGTCAGAGTCCATTTATACATGAAAGAAGAGTAACCTAACGGTTAAACGCGTTTCAATTTTTAGGTCAATTTCAACATAGCCAAATAGGAAAATAGAATTAAACGAGTCCTAATATACATGAATATAAATAAGCAGGAATCTAGCTAAGGTCAAGTGAAATACTTCAGCACAAACGTTGAAGATCAACCTATGTAGTAGTAGAAAATTATGTTCATAAATTGGAAGAGTTCCAAAGGAAGAATGCCGAATTCAAAGTGAAGAAAAGGGAGAGATTTCTTACCTGCACATCTCAACACGGGAAGATTAGCTCAATTCCTATGTTTGTACTTGGATATAGGAAATCGACAACATGATAATACACGGGTAACACAGTAAAACAAAAAAACGTTGAAGGAATGAAATAGCGAGGTTACCTGATGGAAACAAAGATGGGAAAACTGGAACAGAGGTCGAAGGTATTCGATCTTCCAAGACCGTGCCTCATTTCCATGCTTGCATTATCCTTGAACCTCGACATATATATATATTAGGTTCGCTGGAATATTTTGGACAATAGAAATCGAAACCAGAACAACATAATGGAGACTATTCTAAATTTCATAGATGAGAAATCGAATGGTTGCCAGGAATGATATCAAACCTTACCTTGTAATACGGTGATATATATATATATATATATATATATATATATATATATATATATATACATATAAACCATTGCCTACATTTCCAACCATAAATAACTTTTCAACAAAATCTGCCACAGAGGGCACAATTAGAGAATACAAATTCCTCTCTGATGCAAGGGAGCAATACCAGGAAAAATGACATTTTCTTATCCGTATAATTCCAAAAAAAATAAAAATGAAGACACTATGAGATTTTAAATTGAGGAAGAAGATTTAACCAGTGGTTATTGGATGAGTAATGAAATTGCAATTTGGTGAGATGCATAAGCTAAACAGAATATCAAGAAAACATAAAACCAATATAATTTTACAGTGAATATAAATTAATAAATATTACGAGGGAGAAACCAGACTGTGAGGTATGGAGATGCTCCATAGCCACTGTGCATAAATTTCTTGAAGAGGGGAGGAAACCCAAATGAACAGAGAATGGAAATAATAGAATTCATCACGAAAATCCACATTTAAAAACCCACTGCCATGGAAAAACACTAACCCATCTCATCCATATAAGTGTCAATAGATGAATGCATATCATTCGGATCGATGAGTCAAGGGTGAATCACCCGACACATTTCGAATGCATACAAGACGAATTGAATGAAGAAATCTCATTCTCAAAAATTCCATAAACTTTAGAGAGTACCTTCAAATCCACTTGGGATTGCACTAGGCTCGAGGATTCAATTGTAAGAGCTGGCCTCATTTAATAGCTATTAACCCTGTCATAAAAGTTCAGACATACATTGAATCCATTGTACTAGAACGATATGACTTGCCATCAAGGATCATACGTTGATCCTTCTCGGAATGTGTATTCCAGGACAACCCTAAAAGTGGCTTAATTATTAACCATGAATTACTTTAAAACCTAAATTAATAAACTAGAAACCATATCAATTGAATTGATATTAAATTAAGGAGGAGATAGAAATTATAGTAATGTTAGTATAAAGGTTAAAAAGGATTTCATGCATATATGTGAAATTCGAAATTATACCTCCACATAGAAAGATTTCACTTAGGAAATGTGTTAGATGTGGGTCTTAGGGCCTAGAAAAATGTGTAGTGATAAGTTGGGTTAAAGTAAGAGAATTAACTTTAAATACTTCTAGTGCATATATATATATATATATATATATATATATATATGTATGCATATATATATATATATATATATATATATATATATATATATATATATATGTCCATAAACCCCACAATTGTTACTTGATGTAAATAATGAGGGAGGGGAGAATCTATTTCATAAATTGTTAAGGGTGTTAAGTTATGGGCTATAAATTAAGGTTACAAGGATTTCGTAATTACTAACCATTAAAAGAGGAAACTAAGAAGGTTAGTAGTTAATAAACCCTTTTTCAATGTTAATTGAAGGAGAGTTTAATCATTTTGTTTATTATTAATAAAAATTCTAGTGATTCTAATAGGTAAAAGATTTTTATTTTTTTTGTGAATGAGAGACATTAGACTCTAGTTATTCTCATACCAAGGATTTGTTTGCAGCTCCCAAATCCTTCATTGAAAATGAATTTTCCAATTTTCTTTTGAGCACATTTATTTCCTGCATGTTAGACCCTGCAACAAGCATGTCATCTACATACAATAACAATATAATATAGCTACCATCATTTTTCTTTTTTCGGATAAACACAATGATCAGAGTGACTTCTAGTATAACTTGTTCAAACATAAACCTGTCAAATTTTAGATACCACTGCCCTGGAGCCTGTTTTAAGCCATACAAGCTCTTCCTTAACCTGCACACTAATTTTTCCTTCCCTTTGACCTCATATCCTTCTGGTTGTTCCATATAGATCTCTTCCTCCAAATCTCCATGGAGAAATGTTGTCTTTACATCTAACTATTCAAGACGTAAATCTTTCGTTGCTACAAGATTTAAAATAGTTCTAATTGAAGTCATCTTAACAATAGGAGAAAATATTTCATCAAAATAAATTCCTTTATTTTGTGCAAACCCCTTCAACACAATTCTAGCTTCGTACCTCTATTTTCCTCCATCTTCTTCCTTCAGCTTGTAAACCCATTTATTATGTAATGTAGTTTTACCTGCAGGAAACCTGACTAAGTCCCAAGTTTGGTTATGCATTAAGGAGCAAATATCTTCTTCCATGGCTAGCTCCCACTTCTTCCTTCTTTCAACCTGCATTGCTTCTTCATAACATTCAAGTTCACTAGAATCAGTCAACAATAAATAATATAATGAAGGAGAGTATCATTCAGCGAGTCTACTTATCCTGGTAGATCTTCTAACACTACTTTCAGGTGTTTGAGGGGAATGTTGTTGTTGTGGTGGTTGCTATTGCTGTGGCTGTTGATTATTATTATTTTCAGGCACCTTTACTTTTTTGTGATGTCATCAAGAATTGTGTATTCTTTGTTTTCTTTTTCCTGTTTCTTTTCCTGCAACTGATTCTTATACAATACCTTTTCATTGAATATTACATCTCTGCTCCTAATGATTTTGTGATTTTCATAATTATATAAGCGATAACCAAAATCATTAAGACCATATCCAATAAAGCTACATTTCTTTGATTTTTCCTCAAGCTTTATTCTGTTTTCTTTATTAATATCAACAAAGGCCTCACAACCAAAAGTCTTTAAAAAAGAGTATTTTACCTTTTTACCTGTCCATGCTTCCTCTGGAATACCACCATCCAAGGAACTTGAAGCCCCTCTGTTTATTAGATAAACAACAGTATCTATAGCATTTGCCCAAAATTGTAAAGGCAATCCTACATGCAATCTCATGCACCTTGCACGCTCCATGATTGTTCTATTCCATTTTCTGAATAGTACCTATCAAACTCTTTGCTGCAATATTCACCTCCATTTTCTGATCTGAGACACTTCAACTTCTTTCCTGTCTCAATCTCAACCAAAGATTTCCATTTCTTGAAAGTATCAAATACATCAGATTTATTCTGAATACAAAAAATCCAAGTTTTTCTAGTTGCATCATCAGTAAAAGTAACATAATAATGAGAGCCACCGTGAGATGATACCTGAGCAGGTCCCCATACATCTGTATGCACAAGCTCTTATTTTTCGCTTTTTTTTTCTTTCCCAACTCGGAGAAATCTTACTCTCTTTTGTTTTCCATAAATGCAATTCTCACATAAATCGAAATCAATATTCTTCAAACTCGGCAACAAATTTCTTGAGTGAAGAATCTTCATCCCCTTCTCACTCATGTGTCCGAGCCTATGATGCCATAATGCTGCATCTGCTCCTTTAGAAGTTAAAGCATTAACAGAGTTAGAAATACCATTGCATAAATAAAATGTACCAACCTTTTTGCCTATTGCTATTACTAGGGCTCCTTTGGTGACCTTCGAAGTTTTATCTGTGAAATTTGTCACACAACCTTTACCGCCTAACTACCCTATTGAAATTAGATTTTTCTTCAGATCTGGAACATGCCTTACCTCCTTTAATAGCCATTTCTTTCCATTATGTTTCTTTAAAAAAACCTTACCCATTCCAACAATTTTACAAGGTTTATCATTACCCAAATGGACTTGTCCAAAATATCCTTCAACATAGTCATGAAAGTATTTCTTATCAGGTGTGGCATGGAATGAAGCCCCTGAATCTACCACCCAGGAATCAGTAACATTTTTGAAAGAAATAACCAAGGCATCTTGTAACACATCACCTGTCACATTTTCTTCATGATTGTTTTCTTGTTGTGTGTCTCCTTATTTTTCCTTCCTAGATCTACACTCTTTCTTCAGGTGTCCTTTATTTCCGCATTTCCAGCACAATATCCCTGATATTGACTTGGATCTTCCTTTCCTTGATTTACTACGATATCCTGAGCTCTTTCCTCTTTGCATTCTTCTTCCCCTAGACTCTGCACTCAAAGCCGTACCCGATGTCTCACAGGAGATTTTCTGTCACATTTCCTCGCTAAGGATAGAACCGAAAACATCATCAAACTTTAAAGTACTAGATCTAGAGGCAGAGTTACTAATGACCATAACTAAACCATTCCAGCTTTTTGTCAATGAGCACAGAAATAAAAGAGCCCTAACTTCATCATCAAAGTTTACCCCTACAGAATTTAACTGATTGGTAACTATATTAAAATCATTTAAATGGTCTGCAACAGATCCAACTTCCGACATCTTCATATTAAATAAATGTTTCATAAGAAATACCTTGTTTGAGTCCGAGGGTTTTTCATATAATTCTCCAATGCCTTAATCAAACCCTTTGTTGTTGTTTCATTCGAAATATTTAAGGCTACCAACGATGCGAGGCACAACCGTACTATTCTGAGTGCCTTTCTATCGAGAATCTCCCATTCTGCGTTTTTCATAGTCGTAGGCTTCTTTGTTTTTCCGCTCAATGGTAGGTACAAATCTTTCTGATAGAGATATTCTTCTATTTGCAGTTTCCACACCGGGATGTTTTGGCCATTAAAATTATCGACCCTAAAATTACCGTCTTTTGCCATTTCTCCCACTCGAACCAGGAACCCTTCTTTCCTACAATTTTATCAGCCAAATAGACCTTCGGCTCTGATACCAGTTGTTAGAAAATTATATATTACAGAGCAATGGGGAGGTTCACCCATTGAGACACAAAACACATAAAACCAGAGAGACACAGATATACGAGGTTCACCCATTTTGGGTTACGTCCACCCCGAACAACCATTCATTCCTTTCTATTATCCAACAAAATGAAGAGACACAACCTACAACATGTTAGAGTCAGTCTTTGCATCCCTCCGTCAGAGATCATTTCTCTTATTGCATTTCATTTTTAGGTGTCTCATTCAGCTCATTCATATGCATTCCGATAGGGCCATCATCTGACGAAAGGGCTTGTCACTCATTCTCCCTCATGTTTGTACCTGCTGGTCGGTCAAAATTTATCAAAATTCATCAAAGTGAATTTCAGTCATTTACAGTCATAGATGGTATTTTGGTCGAAAAAGAGCCATTTCAGTTTCTAGGTCTAGGGTTTTGGTCTTCAGAATGTCAAATAATACCAGCAGACCATGGGGAGGTTCTTAATAAGTTTTCATTTCAATATTTTCATCATCAATAATGCTCAAGGATGATTTTTCTTCAAAACCCTGTTTTGAAGAAGAAATCGTCAAAATTTATTGTTTGTAATGAATATGTATTTTTTTTTAAGTTTTCCATCATGAAGTACTTCAGATGTAGCCCTGGTCATCTTTTGCCGAAATCCAATGCCACCATCCCTGCAAAAAATCAACCAAGAAGCCATCGTTTTAGCCAAAAAATCAAAGAGGAAACTTGAAAAAACAGAGTTGTATTAAAAGTGAACACTAGTAAAAAATGGCTAATTAGTTACTAAAAAAACGACTAAAATTTGCATATAAACGACTATTTTTCGGTTGGTGACCAATAGTAGCTAATTTACAGTATCTTATAACGCGACCAACTTTTAGTCATTTTTAGCTTAGTCATTAATTAGTTGTGTCAAATTTATTATCTAGTAGTATATTTAGTCATAAATTTGGTCATTGATTTAGTCATTGATTTAGTCATTAATTCTCACAATTAACGACCAAATATACAACAAAATATATAACTAAATGATAATCTGAGAAAACCAATTAATGACCAAAGAAATATGACCAAAATGTTGGTCGTGTTATAAGATACTGTAAATTAGCTACTAATAGTCATATATATACAAATTTTAGTCATCGTTTGAAACAAATTAATGACCAGATAAATATGACTAAATTTTGGTCATGTTATAAGATACTATAAATTAGCTACTAATAGTCATATATATGTAAATGTTAGTCATTGTTTGAAACTAATTAATGACCAAAGAAATATGACTAAATTTTGGTTGTGTTATAAGATACTGTAAATTAACTACTAATAGTCGTATATATGCAAAATTTAGTCCTCATTTGTAGTATTTATTTATTTATTTTTGGTAGTTTCATATTCATTATATAAATGACCACTTAGTAATTTATATTCATTTCATTTACTTTCATTAACAATCATTATAAGAAACTAATTTATTCGTATATTAATTTTATTTATGTTCATCATTAATAAACATAAACCACTAATTTAGTAGTTTTAGATTGCTTTTATGTGTTCATTATTAATCAACATAAATTAATTAGTATGATTTTGCAACTAAATTTAAAAAAAAATTGGCATACAATTTACTTGTTCACATAATATGAAAATGCAAAGTTACATATGCTAAATACAATAGTAAGTAATATCAAGTGAAACTATAAATAATTTCAACCACATAAATTATATTATATAAAATACCAAGTATTACAATATGAGATTCCAACTTAATATTGGTTGGAGTACAATTTACACATGAAATATTGTTTCATCACTTCAAAACATTATCATTGTGTTTCCAAGGCATTGCAGGGAAATTCACCAACTCTGAATACTTGACCATCAATCTCCATGTGTGTCTTATGCGAGATATTGACTCTACAGGTACCACTAAACCAGTTCTCTTCTCTCTCTCTTTAATTTGCATTTTGTCGCTCCATTGTGATTGTTCTCCTCTTTTTTTAATTCATGCTTCTTACCATCAATACTGAGTTCATTTCCTGAAAAAGAAAGAAGATACAATGCAGAATATATGACATGAAAGACGATGAACACTGGAATATAAACTAAAGTATACTATAAAATATTTATACGATATATACCTCAACATCAGCAATATTGTCAATGTCATTTTTCCCCATAAAAACAAAAAACTCGAATAAGTTTTCTTCAGTTGGGCAATAGTGGGTTCTATGTGGCCAAATGATGTGTATAAACAAAGAAAATAAAACGTCACCATAGAAAATAACACCTTTGTAAAATTAGTATTCAACATTGAAGTAAAGATTATGCACAATCATGCCAACTAAGTTATATGATGAATATATCAAGTTGTGGATTACTTATACAATGTGGGAGTGCAAAAAAAACTCCTAGAAATTGTCAAAGCTAAGTCTAAAATAAAATCAAATGAAGTAAAAAGTATACACTAATAGGATAGCCTCGTATACATGTATATAACTGGATAATTTAGAAGGCTAAGTGAATAAATACAGGGCTAGAGGTCGATGATGTCAAGAATGACCAAGTATGATGAGCATTTCTTCAGATAAGAACTACTATTTGGGTCCACTATCACATATGAATAAGCCAACTAGTCTATATCCAATTATTAATGTTTTTCTTATGTTTATGTATCACTACAATATAAGTGGATAAATTTCAAATACAATTATGTTCCCATTGTGTTCCTCACTTGTGGTACAATATATTAGCTGTGATTTGGAGCAAATTTCCAACATCGAAAATATGTAGCAATCACCACTAGTAATCCCCCAAAAATGATTATTTTGAAATGTAACTTTCAGATTCCAGTTTCTAAATGATTCTTCAATGGAAAATCCACACTGAATTCCAACACCAAAATTCTAATTTGAGGGTACACATGTGGCCATCCTCAATCACTCAAACTCGAAACATCATTGATCATTATAATAAAAAAATAAAATAAAAGTAGTTTTGATATGTTTTGCAGATTTACATGCAAAGCACCAATAGTTTTCCCATATTTACCATACTTGTAACTTCCAAGATATAACACATTGATTGATCTTTTACAGTAAATACTTGATCCAATAAAAACAATAATTTAACATATTACAACAATACCATCAATGTTTGATCCTCCATTAGTTCAAAATAGTTAGCACAAAAACTTCAAGAAAGAACAACAAGTATAAATAAAAATTCAATCAATTAATAATCAATCAAAAAAGGACAAGCTTTTCACTGAAGCTTGATAAACAACTATAACACTGCAACTAGTGGTGTTGTTCAAAGAGAAATACTACCTAGAGAACTCATCTTCCAAATTTTTTGCTCTATCCATGAAGTTTTTTTATATCCTCAAAACATAATTCACATTCAATCTTTTAGGTTTACGAAGCTACGCAAAGGCCTTGCCAAATGAAATAGTGAATTTCATTGATTTTCATAAAATTCTTATGGTACTAAAAAATAATAGTTTGGCCATGTGATAGACAATTCAAGCATGTAAAAAATTGTGTACGGTATTTCTTATAAGACTTCATGTTAAAAGGAAAACTTGCATATTTCAGATAGAAAAAACATGTTTAGAAGAGAAACATTATCACAATGAACTATATTTTGTTGCATGGGTTATTCCTAAAATAGGGAGATACCCCAACGGACATGAATGTTTGCTTAGCAGATGTGCATGAAACAAGTTCCTTGACAATCAATCGGACAACCATCCCACTATTCCTTCTAATAGGTGCAACCATTGACTTAGAAAAATTGTACTAAAACAAAATTCTAATCAATGTAGTGAAACGGTTGGACACAAAAATCTTTGCATACAAACCTAAGGATGAACGAATCAAAGAGGCTTGAAGGTGTCACATATCCAAAAATATTTGAATCCTCTACCATCTTAAGAATCACCCTTCTCGCAATGTCACCAAGATACATTCTCGAAACCAGTTTCTCAAAACCCTGAAGAAAGCTGCAAAGAACCATTACAACTTCTTCAAACTATATTTCAGGTACTCAATAACCCTACAAAGTTGAGCAATGAAAAGTTTCATGCTAGAAATTAGGAATTTTCCTGATCACCTGGATTCAACCTATCTGCATCTAAATAATTGTCATAACGAGTCTGTGGCAGATAAATAGACCGGAAATTTCCCCATTCCATGTTGATTACCTGATCAACAAAGCCAATTCCAAATAGTTCTTACAGTCCAAACTCCATAACATTAACTAAAGGTGAAAAATAAATATTCATTGATATATTTAGCAAGTATCCTTAGCGAGCTCTACTAGGGTTTCATCAGCTCAGTCGTAACCTTCTGTATCGTCAATCCTCTGCTCTACCCCCGTCATGCACTGCTTCTGCAAGGTTCTGAACCCTTCCAAGCCCAAGTGGAAGCGCCCATGTCAAGCCCCTCGCCACAGTGGGAGGGACCATAGTCCTACCGCGATGCAGCAAACCGAACCCCCTTCGTGCAAGGCCAACCTCTCAATGGATCGAACAACTCCTCCTCATTCATGGAAAACCCAATGATGGGGGCACAGTGGCAAGCAAAGCGTGGTAGAAGTCGTTGCTTCCTAACGCAGCAATCAACCCCAAATTTGTCATTCCTAACAACCACCTGGAAAAAGCTCAACAGTATATGAAAGTTCATGCAATGATCTGTAAGTTTTTGGGGATCTAGCCTAGAGAGCAAGATATTTTGGCCTGGATCCAGAACAAGTGGTCCCCAAAGGGAAATATCGAGCTTCGAATTAGGGCCAAAGGGTTCTTTAATATGATCTTTGAAGATCTAGAAGATCGCAAGCAGATCTTTGAGAACGAACCATATTTTATGGGAAGTGCAAGCCTCTTAATCCGCTATTGGGAGGAATGCTACAAGACATACAAAGAGGAATTCACTGCGGCTCTTGTCTAGCTTCGGCTCTACTCCCTCCTCGATGATTTCTGGGAGCCTGATATCCTGGAGGAATCGGAAACTCAATAGGCGTGTTTGTTAAGATCTTGGAGATCACCAAAAGCCGATGGCATGCAACCTATGCTTGGATCTGTATCCATATGAATATATCCCAACCGCTGCCGAAATCTATCAATCTGGTCTACGACTCTACATGGACACAACCATTGGATTATGAACATGTTCCTTTAAAATGCCACAGGTGCCATGAGTATGATCATCTCTTCCGCGACTGCCTGTTAACAGTAGTAGAAGAGGCTTGTGCAGCTGCGCTGGCTAAGGATGGTGATAGCTTTCAATCAATTCAAGGGCATCGATTTAGGGCCACTCAGCCACAACATTCAAATCAGTAGTCCAATCCTCTTGATCGTTCGGGCCCCCAATCGCATGCCTGCCCCAGGCCCCATCCTCCTCCCCTAAGTCGGTGCCTCCTGAATCTAAAAACTCCTTCGCGGCCCTGACCGATGAATCCCTAGCCCTCGTCCATTCCCCCCCCCCCCTCCCAATCCCTCTCTTCATCCCATGGAGCTCCTCAATCGATGGACATTGACAAGCTACTCTCCACCCTCGGAGACAAACTCTCCTCCAAGAGAAAGATCCCTGAGCACATTGAATCAGATCATCGCATCCAAAAGGTCCTGAGGTAAATGAGTAGGATCCTAAAAGCTAAGGAGCGACACAACATGCTCAGAACAGAGGAGAAAAAGTTTTTGGAAATATTCAAAAGCTCGAGCAAGACAGGCATCAAAGATATCCCAGGTAATCAACTGAACCATTTTGGCACCCTTTTCAACAAATGGACGACTCGTCCTAGACGAGCAGACTCAGGTCTCCACTATATGGGTACAGAGGGAAACCCCCTTATCATAACACTCCAAGACCCTAAGGGATATGAGAAGAGCAAGAAGGGTAGTAAATCTACTAAAGAGCTTATTCGTGAAGCCGGAGAACTTTTGTTAAACTCAGGGCAGATGGGACAATTGATGGATTTCTTTCCCAGATCTGTCACTCATTCCTCATGAAGATCATGTCATGGAATATCAAGGGCTTCAGCAGCCCGGGGAAGATCCAATCCCTTAAGGACAAAATAGGAAAGTACAAACCTTAGATAGTTATTCTGCAGGAGACGAAGGTGACTACCGACAAAGTTAAGGAAAAAAGCCAGAGATGTTGGAGGAATAGCTAAGCCATGACGATAGAAGCCACCAGAGCTGTCAAGGGCATAGAAATTCTTTGGGACCCAGGACGTGTTATCTTGGAAGACTGGGTCGGCAACAAATTCATGTTGTCGGCCTCAATTCGCTTGACAGGTGAACACTGGTGGAGGAGCCTAACTGCAGTCTACGGGCCAGCTATGCCTCGTGACAAATCAATTTTCCTCATGCATCTAAAAAGCCTTAGCAGGTTATGGGCTAAGGAAGCTTGGATCCTGGGAGGGGATTTCAACTTGATTCGAAACGTGGAAGAAAAGCGTGGGGGAGTATGTCGATTAGACCCATCCTCACATGCCTTCAACGACACTATTGAGGATCTATGCCTCGTTGATGTCATCCCCCGCTAAGCACTTCATACCTGGAACAATTGACGAGGGGGAGAGAACCAAATTTCCTGCAAGCTAGACAAGTTCCTCTTCTCGGAGCACCTTATCATGACCGACCCTCGACTCTCCTCTTAGATCCTCCCCTCCATCGGCTTGGATCACTGGCCTATTAGTGTGGATCTATCCTCATCTACCCCCCACCCCCCCCCAACAGAGACGTTCATTCTGGTTCGAGAGTTTTTGGTTGGACACCCAGGATTCGTGGATCAATTAACTTCATGGTGGACAGCCCTAGGTACACCACCTAGTAACAAAATGCAATCTTTCCAAAAGAAGCTACAAGGCCTCAAAGGCCATATCAAAGCATGGAACTGGGAAACTTTCTGGGATATTCTTGAGGAAAAGAGGAAGTTGGAAGCCAACCTGGAGGAAGTAGAACAACGAATTATCCAGGACGACCGCACGGAAGAGCTAGCCAAAAAAGAAGATCTCTTGATCAAGGACTTGGAGGAACGGAAGAAACAAGAGGAAATATTGTGGCGACAAAAATTCAAAATTCAGTGGTGGAGAGAAGGGGAACGAAACACAAAATCCTTCCACCAATCGATGATCCAACATTGGGAAAGCAATAGAATCACCCACCTGCAGGCGACCGACGGCTCCTGCCTAGACCGCCACGAAGACATTGCGATGGAACTACAAGCATTCTTCTCTTCCCTGCTGCACGATGAAGGTTATGACAGATCGGAGGCTCTGTGTAAAGCTACCTAGAATATCCCCTCTTTGATCTCGCAAAACCAAAATGAAGCTCTTCTAAGCCCAATCTCCCTTTCGGAAGTAGAGGAAGTTGTGAAGGCCCTGCCTTCAAATACAACCACAGGACCGGACAACTTTACTGCAGAATTTTTCAAGGCTGGATGGTCCTTCCTTAGTCACGACATATGGGAGTTTGTGGAGGAATCACGAAAGCTCAGACAGGTATGGTCCGACCTTAATGCCACCTTCATCGCCCTCATCCCCAAATTGAAGGAGGCAACAAGACCGAGGTACTTCAGGCCTATCTCCCTCTGCAATGTGATTTATAAGATATTTTCCACCATCATGGTCTGCAGGCTCAAGCCACTGCTTCGCCGCATCATTAGTGATGAGCAGTCGGGGTTTGTGGAGGGACGTCAAATCCTGGATGGCATTGTCTCCGCGCATGAGACCATCCACTCTATCAAAACGCATAAGCTTCGCGGAATGTTGCCGAAACTAGATCTCTCGAAAGCATACGATCGCCTCAGCTGGGATTACCTTCTAGAAACCCTGCAGGCATTTGGTTTTGCAGCTGAATGGATTCAATGGATTAAATCCATGATCTGCACTATGTTTTTCTCCATTCTCATAAACAACACACCATCAGAAACTTTCCGGTCCTCGAGGGGTATTCGTCAAGGGGACCTGCTCTCCCCCTTCCTATTTATTATTGTTGCCGAAGGGTTGGGACGCTTGCTCAAGGCCGCTAAACAATCCAATCAGATAACAGGGCTTCATCTGCCTGGATCAAACATTGACATGACTCACCAATGGTTCGTGGACGATAACCTCCTCTTCAATGCCACAACTCTGAAATAAGCCTCCTAGCTCAACATCATCTTGGAGGACTTCCAAGAAGCCTCAGGTATGCTCCTCAATAAGCTTAAGTCTGATATATATTTCTTCAACACTCCCCGCCCAGTTCAAGCTTGCTTAGCCAGAACCTTGGGTTTCAATGTTGGCTCTCTCCCCTCCAAGTACCTGGGAGTTCCCCCAAAAGCCTCCAACCTAAGAAAATATTTACAATGTTACAAATATCGTTTCGGAAAAATATCAGAAGGTTTGGAAACAAACTTCTCAGAAACACTCGAACACCAGGGAAAATATTGGAAAATATCAGCAAGCATAAACTTGGGACCTGAAAAAGTCGGAAAACTTGAACCAAGATATACAATCTGTGCATCGCAAATTGCCCAACAAGAAACAAGATTTCTACTGTATACAGTAAATCTCCAACCCCTTCAAGCCCTACAGCTATTTGACTGAAGGCCTAAAGGGTTAGCATGCTTGTTAAATCACCAATATATAGGGTTTGTTTTCAGAGAATTACAAAGGATCTAACCATATACCCATCACAACCTAGATTTGGCAAGACGTAAAAGATGCAGAGCTGCAGAAGATTAAGAATTATAAACAATGGATAGTAAGGAGAAACAAAAGACAGATGGTGCAGGAAGCATAATGTCACAAGAAATTAACTTTAAGTAACAAAAAATATTCCATTTTTCATTTCTGTTTTTCCATTTTTCATCACTCCAGAGTCCAAACTAGATCAAATGCCTCCTTCAGTTTCATTGAATGGACTACCCTGAGCGAAGGTTTGGTTTTGACATGGTGGATCCCATGTACATTTCAAGGTGAAATTGATGAACATTTTTTCTGAATCAAATCATTCACCAAAAAAGTTACAGCTAAGACTCAGATTAGAAACATAAATGATAGCAGGTTTTATCATTACAAGAAAAATAAACTGGCAAATCAAATCAAAGGAAACAAAAATTGTTTAACAAAAAAAAAAAAAATTCGTTGAATTTTTCTTAGACCCATGTGTACTGGCACCCTTTAGCATACATTTCGATGTGAAAATTGGTGTTAGTTTACCTGAATTGCTTGGACAGTGCTCCAGCTACAACACTTTTTCCTTGAGTAGAGCAATTCATACAACAGAGTTTGGAGCTGTACTATTAATTTTTGTTTTTCAAATTTGATAAAACTACAGATTATGTATTGACTGGTTCAATTAACGTGTCTGTTGTTTTATTTATAAGCAGTACACGTTTGTAACTTTAGGTACTCCTGAGACTCAACGATAGTGAATTGGAAAATCTTAAAGACACAGTTTTCTTTTGCAAGTGAAAAGGATCATCAGGAAGCATAATTGTATTGTACTTCAAAGACAAAAGAGTTGGATCTTATTCTAGGATACGTCTATGATAAAATGTTAGATATGGAAAGAGCCATAATAAGAGATTTGGAATTGCAGCTTTAACCTTTCTCAATGCATTTGCATATGACATCAAAGTTCATATGGGAGCGAGACTGCATGCTCTCGTTGGAATTAGTTGCATAAGAGTACATGTATGTCAGGCTAGTGCTCACTGCAGAGTATGCACTTGAGATAAAAAAAGGCAATCACTCATTTTATGTAGGGAACAATGCCTTTTCCCTCTCAGAAACCCCTGCAAGCATTGACATACTGCCTGTACAGAACGTTGATGGAATTATTGTCCCTATGATCAAAAGGTTAATACATCAGAAATTGGAAACTAAGAAATCTAATCTATCCTGGACTGGACTGGTTTTCCGTTGTTTGAAATGTTTTTGGAAATTTCTATAATTTGCACCAACATATGACGATATCTTTACTCACGTTGTTCCTACCCTGTCTCTAAGCGCCCTCCTTTTTCCACTTTAAAGCTTGCAATGACATTTATTGTGTTCCAATGCTGATGGTGCATGCTAACTTGAGGTGCGTAGAGAGGGTGTTTCGTGCCAGGAGTGTTGAAGGTCATAAAATAAAAATAATTGTTACTAGAAAATGTGGGAATTATGTCTAGGTCATGACATTTCTTTAAAAAAATTCAAGTCTGCAATTATTTTTTTGAATTTTAATGTTGTCCTTTTGAAATGAGTAAATTTCTTCCAATTTTGTTCCCTCAATATTGGGAAATTATTAGAGTTTTAAGATTTCTATGTTTTGTGTGAGTGGACTGAAAAAGCGGATTTTCCACAGTACTAAAAAGGCAACTATAGAAGTTTCCAATGCCAAAATACATCCATCAAGACAAAAAAAAAGGAATTAAATACTTTAAAATGACATCTATATATCAAAGAGATTCCTAAATGAGATGGGATGGAGAAAGATAGAAATTCCCAAATGAGATAGGATGGAGAGAGATAGGTAGAAGAAACTTAAGTAAACAAGTAAGCAAGCATTGGCATCCTGCCTGTATAGAATGTTGATGGCATTATTGTCCCTGTGATCAAAAGGTTAATACATCAGAAATTGGAAACTAAGGAATCTAATCTATCCTGGACTGGACTGGTTTCCTCTATGTGCTAAAGAGGGCAGACCCAAATTTTTGTTGCATCGCCACTGTTAACATCTAGAGGCCTCTATTACCCTTCATTTTTAAAACAGATTGGATGTAAGGTGAAAATCGGACTTCTTACAGCTCACACAGTTGTCAAAGAATATGAATATTGTTGCATGAAGAGAAGGCCTGACATTAAAGAATATCAGGTATTTGTACATTTTTTGTCAAGTGACCCAACCCTCCCTGAACAATGTTGGATTGGGCTTCTCCAAAATCATATACTTCTACATACATGTGTGCTCTCAAAGGACTACAAGCTATTTCAGGATGGAACTCAATCAATAGCCATTGGATCAATTGTGCTACCATATCTATATGAAGTCAGACCAATTATTCTCCAATCTAGCACTTTGGATACAACCCCAACAAAGTTTCAGCATGGAAACCCTTACACCCAAATAACAAAGAAATGAATTCATTGGATACCAACACGTCTTGTTGCATCATGGTTCAATTGGGAATACAAGATTTTAGTTTTCTTTAGGGCCTTGCAATACTGATTTTGTGTGAGAAATACCATGCAAAATCATTACCATCATCCAGCTCCTACATCTACATTATAAATGGAAAACTATATCAAGATATCCATAGAAATGTACACTCCAGGTTGCTCTCAAAACAATACTTTTATGACAAAGAAATGCTTTCCTGCAAATTTTGTCTAGAGATCTTGTAGATAATTTTATGAGCAGTCACTTTAGTGTTATCAATCTTGGAACAAGTTCTTAAGTTTTATTCGGATGATCGCATAAAGAATGAAATATTTTTATTTATTGCACCTGCGCTTTGTATGTACTGCAACATTTTTGGAAATGATAACTCTGATATTCCTAATCATGATGATCTAATAGCTACCTTTTTAGTAATTGTTGGAAGCCTTGAGTATTGGCTGGCTTACAGGTTGTTACTTTCAAATGTCCCAAACAACAGGTTGAAGCATGCTAAGCATTTGGACAAGTGTTTGGAATTTTTGAATGAACAAGAGCATTTGGTGGTTTGTGCATGTGCTCATGAACAACTCATTTCCATGAAGAACACTGAAACTGATGTGCAAGTTCCTGCTGTTGGGGACCTTCTTGCTATGCTACAACAAGAGATGCTTGTAAACACTATTGAAATGAAGGAATATGACACCGCACCAATAAAATTTGACAGGGTTTCGGAATCTCATTAAACAAATTTTTGAAAATCGATGCTACAGGTTATGATGCCTTGCAAATTTTTCAAGTTGATAAGCATCCAAGTAGCATGGGAATTGGCAAATCCAAGGAAGGATTTTTGTTATTTGGCATGTTTAATAAGTGTGTCATTGCCATGGGCTGATGTAATTTAAGGACTTGGTTCTTAAGGCCTATATTAGATCTCAACATTTTGAATGGACGTCTCAACACTATACCAATGCTCCACCATTGTGATGAAATGATGCAAGCCTAGCACAACAATATTCCACATCTACTTGATATTTCGGTGTCTAGGTTATTTTTCAACATTGGATGATTGGACAACAATTTCAAAGAGTATGAGTTCCATTTTACATACAAGGAAAACTTTTGAAATTGGGATTTCAGAGAGCATGCAGGAATGATCAATTTGAATATTGTAAGACAAGATTTTACATGCATTACAATTGAGATTGTCCATATATATGAAGTTTGAACTGATAAATAGAGTCTTTGACTTTAATTAAACCAATAGAAATAAATATGGAATGATGATTTCATCCAGGATTTGTCTAGAATTGGATGAATTGAAGGAAATATACGAGGACTTGTTTGAGGAGATTTCAACACTTGAGCTAAAATGCCTCCCATGCCAAACTAATAATACCAAACACGGGTCCATTATGTATATACCTCAAACTGGTTACAATTGTGCCTTTCTGGACTAAAACTCGACAATAGTGAATTGGAAAATCTTAAAGACACAGAGTTTTCTTTTGCAGGTGAAATGGATCATAAGGGACTGTACTTTTATCGTACTTCAATGACAAAAGAGTTGGATCTTCTTCTTGGAGACGTCTATGATAAAATATTAGATATGGAAAGATCCATAATAAGAGATTTGGATTTGCAGCTTTAGCCTTTCTCAATGCATTTGCATATGACATCAAAGTTTGTTGAGGAGCTGGACTGCATGCTCTCGTTGGCATTAGTTTCACACCAGTACATGTATGCCAGGCTAGTGCTCACTGCAGAGGATTCACTTGAGATAAAAAAAAGGAAATCACTCATTTTCTGTAGGGAATAATGCCTTTTCCCTCTCAGAAACCCCTGCAAGCATTAACAGCCTGCCTGTACAAAATATTGATGGCACTATTTTCCAGTGATCAAAAGGTAAATATATAAAAAATTGGAGACTCATGAATCTAATCTATCCTGGACTGGTTATGTCTAGATTTCTTACAGCAGAAAACCATCATACAATGAAGAAGGGGATCCTATAAATTTTAGCCTTGGAGTATTAGCAAATAGAAAAGTGGAAACAAAGGAAGTGGAAGATGTCAAACAAAATGTCACATAGGAAAATGTCAAACATAATGTCAGGGTACCAAAAGCACATGTCTGAATTAATGGCAACTTGGAGTTAATGATGATCATCCATATATATGCTCAATCAAATAAGCCTAGATTATTTATTCCCTGATGGACTCTTATGTGCTACAATACAAAAATAGCTTTCTATCAAGAGTCAAGATAGTATCAACACCTATATCTACTCAATCCTGAGAAGGGTCCTAGAAATCCACAATAAAAGAGGTTGTGGCTCCAAAACTTGACATGTTGGCTAAGTCCTCAAAATATATGTGGAGGCTTTTGTAATACAAAATTCGATTCAAAACTTGTTCCTGTAGTAAATCTGGGCAATTGTATTTGTACTGTTTTCAAAAAAATTGTTATTCCTATAGTCCTATGTCAGACAATAATACTTTGCAATGCATTTATAGCATCTTTTCATTTACACATTAATTATTGCATCATGCCATTTCCGAGTTTCCTACAAATTTGTAAACGACATTTTTAAACATGTACCATTTCCCAATACCGTATGCACTTCTTGATTCCTGGTGGCAAGAATCACATTAAGTGGCAATGTTTTGTTGTTTAATTGTGTTTGTATGGTGAAGTGTGGACCTTAAAAGTGTATATATGTTAGATATCCATTCTTCCGAACCCAAATTGCCCTGCAATAATATTGTACCACCAATTGATTCTATAAAGAAGGTCAATCTAGTACCACAAAGATGACACCATAGTTCATGGTTTTACTAATCATATTCTAACTGAAATTATATCAAATCATAGAACACAGTCATAGGTTGAAGTACTTTTTCCACTTAAAAAGCATCTGATACTAGCCAACAGGATGGAAATTCACTAGTGAGGTCGATGAATGTTAAGCCACCACCAGTGTTCCATTCTTTTAATGCTCTCAATAACTGATTTGTTGGAGAAGGGCTATTTTATAGGAAAGGGGCAAGAAAACTTTAGGAAAGATTATCAGACCATGTAGCACATATCCCGGTCTTCGCTCTCAAAAAAGACTTTCATTTTTTTTACTAGCATAACTTCCCATTACCTCGAAGGAAAACACTCTAATTACTAAATGAGAGTTATAAAAATACTGAGACACATTAGAGGACAAATCATACAGAAAGACGTGTACCTATAGAATTTCGTTCTTTAAATAGAGAAAAATTTCCTTCCATGTTTTCGACAATAATGTAACTTCCCACTACCTAAAGATACAGTACTCTAATTACTAAATGGGAGTTACAAAACCGATTGGACACATTAGAGGATCAAACATATTAAAAGACATGTCCCTATGAAAGGAGATAGTAATGGACCCAAAAAATTCTTATAATCTAGATTAAAACACCCATGATCTTCTCCCTACTCGGTGAAATTGTCTCAACTTTTGAAAAAACAATTTTCACCATATTTACAGACCATCAAAAGTCATAGAACAATCTGAATCCCATTCTGATGTAATTGGATTGATACAGATAGTAGAGACAACTTCTTTCCAAATTGTTAAATGGCCTTTATTGGTTTTTGAAGGAGAACAATGATATGCTGCCAGTGGTCCTAAGTACAGGAAGGCATGAATAGCTTGAATGTGAGTTTAATACGAAAAAAGAAAATATTCAAATATTCAATATAACCACTAGACATATTATTAATATCCATGATAAGGGAGGAGTCCCCTGACAGAATGATCTTGGCAATGTTGGTGTTTGTCAAGACCCACAAGGGTAAAATATAACAACAAACAGTTGAAAAGAAAGCAGCCAATCCTTTCTGCAATAGAACTTTTCTAAGCCTAGACATATACTCACAACAAAGGAACCAATCTTCAAGTTTTGATGCCAAACCAAATATGAGCTGAGATGAGAGCATGACTAGAACTGCACACTTCAACTGTCAAGAAACATGTCTTGCTAAAGATAACCACCAAGGTTTAGCAAGATGATGTTGGTGCCATTGATTGTTGAACTTCGTTGATGTTGGTGGTATTGATTGTTGAACTCGTCTACCATGGCCCTAACAAAAATGTATCCTTCACTCAAAGGAAAATAATTGGTTTGGAATGTTAAGCTTTTTCTACCACATTATAAGGTTGAGGGGATGAACCCTTCACTCAGACCAAAATCATTGGCTAGGCATATTAAAAGGTTGAGCAATCCAAGTCTGAAGACTTTGAGCTAGATGATGTTTATGTATCTCTTTTTGATGATTCCAGTTCTAGTAGTGTTGAATCAATGATGAGTTTCACGAGTGGTCATGTAGATCAGTGATTTGTAGTTTTGATGTCTAGTTTTGCTGCTACTACTACCAATACTATTGAGGTTGTAGAGGAATCTTAGGAGTCCTCAAACTCTAAGCCAGATTATTTATGTAGCCCATGTTGATGCTCCCATGTCTAGTAGTGGTGATGAGTTTGATCATGATGGGGAGTGATCATGTTGATCACTGATATGTAGACTTGTAGTAGGTAAGTAGCCCCATAGCTTGTAGCATTGTTTTTGGACTCTAAAGTCCATTTATAGCCTCATTGATTATGTTTTTTGTTGTTGATATGTATTGCACTCGGTTCCATTTTGATATATTCACCTTTTCATGGTATATAGATGAAAACAATTTGCTTATTTTATCTCTATTGGTTTGGAATCATGGTTTTAAATCTTAAAAATAGTTTTTTCATTAAAAAAAATTATGTCATGTATTTTTTAAAGCCCAATTCATTGAGGTCTATTAAAATTGGAAACTAGGGCCAAATTCCACCATTGAATAGCTCATTTGTTGGAGATTATTATTGCATTGAACTCCTCATTTCAGAGGACCAAAATCGACCTAAAGATCATCAAATTTGGACAAGTAGAAGTGTGTTTTTGAATTTATGCCCACTCATGTTCAAATTGTCAAGGTTGACCTCATCGTAAAAAAGCCCAACGGTCACATATTTTGACCTTAAACAATTTGTATATATAGAGGGGCCTTCAACCTCATTTGCTACATCAAAGGGATCCAATTTATATCTAAGATAGTTGAGCTCTTGAGGAGGACGCAAGGTTTTCTAATTTGGGTTTCTTT
The DNA here is from genome assembly GCA_034641835.2 of Pinus albicaulis. Lineage (NCBI taxonomy): Eukaryota > Viridiplantae > Streptophyta > Pinopsida > Pinales > Pinaceae > Pinus > Pinus albicaulis. The sequence goes on along the minus strand of CM076577.1, from coordinate 990,732,960 downwards.
TTAAACAACTAGGGACGATATTCATTAGATAAACAGCTACATGACTTGATGAAATTTTAGGGTAACTTGTATGGGTAATCTTGCCATTACAAGTTTGAACTCGACCTCGGAAATTTAGGTCATGTTTGGGTACTAACTTCAAGCCGACCTATGATCAATTTAAGGAAGAATTTCTCCCTTTTTTTGTCCACACTTCAGATCCATTACTCCAAGTAGGTCCGCAGGCATGCACAATGTTATATAGAGGGGCCAACAAACCTATCTTGGGTTCAAATCGGTTCTAAGGGCCAGCGATGGACAACCTCTTGCTTGCCAAGGAAAGTCGCAGTTGAAAGGAGGGTTTTTTGATCAGTTGAATGGAATGATAGTGGATTGTAAGAAACCCTAGCCATATCTTAGCTGACTATTATTGACAACATGATGATATTGCAGTTTTCGGCTATTCACTTTTCCAAGGGAGGTCATATTGGATATTCAAATTGGCAAGTCATTTTGACTTTAAACTATAGTACTCTCTCTCTTTGTTGAACATTTGATATTAGGCACCTGTCATTGTTAGGCACCTCACATGGTTTTGAATCCATCGTACCTCTTTTGGCTCATCGCATATGTAATTTTGCACTCTTAGCACATTGGCACATAAAATATGTCTCCAGCAATATATTTAAAGAGCAGGAAATGTTTTAGTATGACAAAACCATATAGAAATCAATGTATGGTTTCAGATGTGATTATTGCATATGGTATTGATGTCATCTTAGCCGTGTAAAATTATCCACATTGTATGCATAAAATAGATACTCTAATTATAATAAGACATTATGGTATTGCGTATATGTATTGACATGGTTTCTGCAATATGTGCATGACATCATATTTGCAGGCAAAGCAATATTGGCGTCAACAATCAACATATATACATACATTCAGTCAATATTGGTATATGCATGGCATTCTTGCAAGACCTGAAACAATTATGGTATTTTAAAAAGCTATTAAAGTATGGAAATTCTAATCAAAGTTATGATCAGTCATGGCCTTGGGCAGTATGTTGACATTTGTTTCTTATATCTCTCTGTTGAACTTCTGAGTTTCTCTTCCTCTCATAGCCTATAAAAGAAGAACCTTAGTTTACTATTGTTCTAGACACAACTACAACTCAACTCATAAAGAAAAAGAAGCCAAGGCCCCTATGTTGATGGATCATTAGTAAGGCTCCAGAGCATTAATGCATATGTACATCATACAGTGATAAACGATGAATGTGAACCAAGTCTTGCACACTCTACAATGACATGATCTATACTTCTTATATCAATTGAGCCGACTTTTGGAGATTTTCTGACTTACATAGCTATAGGCATCAAGCGATGAAAGCATTCAATATTTATAACACAGTTAACCATCTTTCAGTTTTTCTATACTAAGCCTTAAGTAGCAAAGAAGAGCTTTTGTTGAAGACATGTTTGTAAGCAAAGATCTAGGATCATTCGAAAGGAATCATGCTCCTGGAAGTTTGAAGACCTGAAGCTATCATAGAACCATGTAAAGTGAATATTGTTGGTTAACTCACAATGATATATGGCACAGTTCTACTATGTGTGACACTTCTCTACAACTCGACATCATCTATGATCTCTTTTCAAGTCCAGTATTATGCATGATATTACTACAATAAAGTAGCCATAATGATATATTGTAGCCCCAGTAAATTGATGATTGTATTATAGCCTTGTTCACTATCGAAGTTGTGAAAAATATATATGGAAACATTGGATAGCTTATCTTTTGAAGAAGCTACAGGGATCTTCACGTAAAAGAATTTGCAGCACCTTAGATTTTGAAAATGGGTGCAACACTCTTGAAACCCTTTTTTTAAAAGAACAACTAAGTGAAGAAGTGCATGGGAATTTGGAGCATATCTCTATAACAATGCTTATCAACATGAAAACTGAGGTTCCTTGAAGAAAGTGCATGACAAATTCTATACGAGCACAATAAGCAGATGAGATGTTGATTTTGACATTTGTCACCTAGCGATGGAGGATAATTCAGATATTTTAAAATAATATCATAGGAGGATTTCTTCTACCTAATTAAAGAAGAACCATGACGATTCTTCAAAATTTTCCTCTTTGACCTTGAGATTCCTTGAATTTTACTGTTGCAGTTGCCTCATGAAAAAGGCTCATCCCTTGCTTGAGAAGCTCGTAATTGAAAGCTAGATGATCACATGAAACAAGTCTTAAGAGGGAGCTATAGAATCCCTGGCAGTATGACCTGATGACTCTTCTTGCCAAATGTTTATTGATAAGGGAAATAACTCAGATATATCCCTATTATTTGAAAGTCTGCATAGAAGTTGCATGATCATGACTTTGGTTATATTTTGGCAAGGTCACTTTTCTATGTATATCTAGAGTAAGTTACACTGAGCCATAAAGGTGTAGATATTGATGATATATGATTGATGACCCTCTCAAAGTAAGAGGGATTTGACCTAGCCTTGATAATCTATTTCATGCACTTAAGATCCGATGAAGAAGTTGCGAGTCTGCATATGCATATCTTGTGGGATCCCCGATGTCCTAGATAAATTCCTCGCTATGAAGACTCTATCTATATATTTATAGTTGCTTAGTAAGATATCTCAGTGACTATATTGTCTATAATTTGAGGTACACAAATGAAATCCAAGATTCCATGAATATTCTGATGTTGGATTGGTTGGCAGTATGGTGGATGGAAAGAGTACATCTAGTACTATATCTCTTGATTTGGTTGCTCTGAAAGCACTATTGAGGTTGATTGTATAAAGCAACAAGCATGTATTATTATGAATCCGTTTTGGTTGAAGAAGTTCTTCAGTGACCCATTTGAGCACATGTTATATTTTGATATTCTTCAGAGAATCTGTATTCCACATAAATTGGGTACCACTTTACAATACATTAGAAAGCTACCTAGATTCATCATTGTTGAATTAACAGATTACTTTGTTCAGAGAGAGGCTGGGAGTTGTGGATAGACCTTGCTAGGAGGTTCATGGTTGAACATTGAGCTTTGGGAGCTCCTGTGGACCTAGGGTACTTCTTGAGAGCTATGAGTGACCATATGGTGAGTGGTTCACCTTCCCCTATTGGTGCATTATGTACAGGGTGAGTGGTTCACCTTCCCCTATGATACCCCATGATGGTTGACATGTGATTAGGGTGAGTGGTTCACCTTCCCCTATGATTGATGAGATATGCATAGGATGAGAGGTTCACCTTCTCCTATGGCATAAGAGTAAGATGAGTGGTTCACCTTCTCCTATGGATACCTAGTGAGAGATGCATTCAAGCATCTGCTTTTCGATATGTCGATAATACGTGGTTCATCCTTTCCCCACATGTAGGATGCTCATTCCCTATGATTGATGTTGACATGTCGCTGAGACATGGTTCACCCTTTCCCCACATGTAGGATCCTTCTTACGATTATTGATTAGCATGCATGTAGGACGTGGTTTATCCTTTCCCTACTCTTGGTTTGCATGCGTGTAGGATGTGGTTTATCCTTTCCCTATGTATGGTTCTGACATGTGTTTGTATGATGTGGCTTCTCCTTTCCCTATGTATGGTTGTGACATGTGTTTGTAGGATTTGGTTTCTCCTTTCCCTACGTATGGTTGTGAAATCTTTTTGTAGGATGTGGATTCTCCTTTCCCTATGTGTGGTTGTGAGCAAGAAGTGACATATTCTTTCCCTGCTAGTGTTCCTGCATCATCCTACCCATGTAGTCCAGGACACATGGGAAGTACCTCTCATCTGGCCAATGAGTTGGGAAAAGTGGTTGGGACCATAATACTACTGATGGACGCATCATGTACTGTCACACTCCCTATGTCTAGGATGAATTATGTTCAACAAACTTGATCACTTGAGATCAAGTCTGATTACAATTTTACTTCTGGTTATATGGAGTCTGGACTGACTTTTGTCAGTGGAGAGCGGTAAGGTCTTGTGACTCACTCTCGATCGATTCTTCTTCATTATTCTTATCAATGTTCAATAGAGTAGAGAATAGATAATATACAGAGATGGCACATGATGTCAAGATATTTCATGATGACTGAATGGCATGATAAGCTATCAAGTGAAATTCTCCCTAGTTGAGAGGGAGTGTTAAAATTAGAAACTAGGGCCAAATTCCACCATTGGATAGCCTATTTGTTGGAGATGATTATTGAATGAACTCTTCTTTTCGAGAGGACCAAAATCAACCTAAATATCATCAAATATGGACAATAATAAGTGTGTTTTTGAATTTACGCCCACTCATGTACAAATTCTCAAGGTCAGCCTCATCATCATAAGTCCCAACAGTCATGTATTTTTTCCCTTAAAAATTGTATATATAGAGGTGACTTCAACCTCATTTGATACATCAAAGGGCTCCAAATTATATCTAAGGCAGCCAAGCTCTTGAAGAGGACAAAGGGTTGTCTGTTTTGGGTTTCTTCTTCAACAACTAGGGCTACGATTCCTCAAATAAACAGCCACAGGACTTGATGAAATTTCAGGGCAACTTGTATGGGTAATCCTGTCTTACAGGTCCGAATTCAACCCCAGAAAGTCAGGTTATGTTTGGGTATTGACTTCGAGCTTATCTATGGTAAATTAAAGAAGAATTTCTCCCTTTCTGTGTCTGCACTTCAGAGGCATTACTCCAGATAGGTCCGGGGGTCGAGAATCCTATCTTGGGTTTAAATCAATTCTAAGGGCTAGCGATGGACAACCTATTGCTTGCCAACGAAATTTGCAGTTGAAAGGAGAATTTCTTGATCAATTGAATGGAAAAATAGTGGACTGTAAGAAACCCTAACCAAATCTTAGCTGACTACTGTTGATAGAATGATGAAATTGCAGTTTTGGGCTATTCAATTGTCCAAGGGCAGTCATATTAGATCTTCAAATTGGCAAGTCATTTTGACTTTAAATTATTGTACTTTCTCTCTTTGCTAAACATTTGATATTAATAATAAGATGAATTGATCAAGGGTTTTCCATGTCTTGGGGTTTTTTCCCTGGCTTGTGCCATATCCTTGTGTACTCTTTTCTTGGCTTGTCTACTCCATCTTTCATCTATGTTCTTTCTTCAATTATTGTCATTATAACGATGTATTATGTCATTGCTAATGGAAAATCGGGCTTGTCTACTGCATCTTTCATCTATGTTCTTTCTTCAATTACTGTCATTATAATGATGTATTATGTGATTGCTAGTGGAAAATCAGGCTAATATGGATCCTTGAAGTAACTTCCCTAAGAAAATAACATGTTAACCTAAAATTAACGAGATCTAACCAATCCTGGTCTGACCGATTCTAGTTTGAAACCCAGTTTGATATGTGGACTAGTCCGGTCACTAGTTCCGGTTTTGAATACTGTGTTTTGGAGAATGTAATAAACTAATAGTGCCAAATAGAAATAGTTTGAAATAATCTAGATCCATTACCTATCTTTATGTGTTGGAAATTTTCAAGATTGAGAATCTGTAGTGTTTCTTTTGTCACAGCACAGTGGAGCGACACAAGGTCACTTGTCGAAAGAAAACCATTAAAAGTATCCATCTATTTGGTGGCTGGAGGGGAATATCTGCACCCTCTCACAACTTTTCCCTTCACATAAAGGAATTTTAAAATCACACTCATGTCCCCAAGCATAGGAAAAGAATTATGTAAATGCTATACACATTGAGATAACGTTGGTCGTGATATAATTCCTATGAGTGCAATGTTTCTAGATCCATAATTCTAAAGCCAAAGAAACGCTCCATGGCTTGAAATGTTTGGTTAGTGCCTGTCCTTCTGAAAAAAATCATGGAAGGTCATTGAAAATTACCCTTGGGTAGTGTTAATTTAAAGATAATGTTTGTTAGGGCATTTTCATAAATGTACACAGATCCAACATTCAAATGCCAAAAAAAAAATTGATGTTATAGAATGTTTTTTTGGGTTCATTAATTCTCAAATGCCACTAGAGACTTGACTTGAAAAATTATTTATTCAGAGGAGAGTGTTCTAAAAAATACAAAAAAGTTATCAATAATGCATACCTCTTCGCAATCCTAATAGAGGACTATCATCTTGGATGCCAAGATCTTTGTGGTAAGAGCGTAGGCCTAGGTTGGTCAGCCAGTGATCCTGAGCATGAGACCATGGCGGTGGGTACCTTGGCACTAGAGCTGGAGCGATACAAGCCAACTGGAACTGGAAAAGCGTTGTTTCAACAACAAGCACGTGTGCAACAATTCCATCACAATATCAACCACCTCCTCGGCTCTGGTTGTGTCGACATGGAGCTGCAACCCTAAATCCGTGGTGAGGGTGGAATTGACGGCCTTGTCGGACAAGCCGAGGCAGAGGATCAACTGCCATGGTTGAAGCCTCCTCTGGGCGTCCCGAGGAGATAAGCGAGGGAATGAAGGAGCACAATCATGGCTGATTCTATGTGTCCACATACTAGACGAAGGCAATGCCACCGAGGGTTTCTTCGTCGATTCTACTATCATTCAGGAAATTCATCGTGGTCGCCAGAGGAAAACCACTATCGGATCCCTATCCACCGCCTTTCCATTGTTGTTCATGGCCTCCATCTTCGTCATATTTTCTGAAGCCGTTGTGGAATAATGGTGGAAATCAGAGGATTTCATGGAGGCATACTATTAGGGTCCGGTTTATCGAAGTCCTGAGGGTTTAGATGATTTCACTGATGTAAAGTCGTGGACTGAGATTATGGAGGGAAATTTGAAAATGGAAACAGGGAAATTTGAATTTGTTGAGGAAAATTATTTATATGAAAGTGTTTGTGATAATATTTATTTTTTGGTTGGTTATTTTCTTTTTATTATAAAATTCAGAGAGATTTTTACTATTTTATTTATTTATTATTATTACAGTTTGTAACTTGTTGATTGATTAAATTTTGGTTTATTGAAATTTAAAATGTTGTATACTATATATATATATTTAATTTATTTAGAGTGTAAATTATAATGAAATGTTGAGTGTAAAAATTTAGCTTAACCAAAACAAAAATTAAGTGGTTTTTGATATGGGTTCCATGTTTTTCTAAGAGTAAAGTCATTTTTTATTTTGTTTATAATACAAAACTTTGTGTGTGTTTTTAATTGTTTATCATGTGTTTTGTTTGAAGTGGATTTGTAACCATGATTATTGTTGTCTATGAAAATATTAATCTAGGTTTCATTATTTTGGTATCAAAGTAGGTTTAAGACCTACATATAAATTGAAGAACAACGTCATCAAAAAAAAATTGTTTGGTGGATCTATAATAAGGAGAATTGCAAAAGAGCACATAAGGAATTAGGAATACAAGCATAGGGTAGAGGGAAACATAGCTACAAATAAAATCACCTAGATGTTGAGGTCCATGTTAACTATAATGGATTCCATGAAGGAAGCTAAGAAAATAGGGGTTGTAGATATTCATGATGTAAGTAATGAAGAGTTAAAATTAGAGGCCCCATGGGAGATAAGACTATATGATTTATTAGAATGGGAATATGGAGAAATCCCTAGAGTTTGAGAAATTGAGGACCCCAAGAGAGTGAAGCATATATTCACAAATTTGAAAGGGCATGCATCCCTTCAGTGGGATAATGTATTTTGACAAAAAAATAAGAAGGAAATATTAAATTAAGACTTGGGAGGAGATAATTTCCAAACTAAATGGTATTCCACAATTTATAGTTGTTGGCTTGAAAACAATTATCCGCCACAATTAAAAGTTATTAACATAAATGACTAATTCATATACTTGTTGTTCTTGTTATTTGGTCATATTTTTTATTATTGGACTATAATAGCCATTTATGTTAATCATTATTAATTCTGTCACTTATTATCTAGTCATATATTTTAGTCATAGACTAAATTAGTCATTTAAGTTAGTCGTTTTTAGTTTAGTCACTTATTATCTAGTCGTATATTTTATCTCTAGACTAAATTAGTCGTTTAAGTTAGTCATTTTTAGTTCGGTAACTTAAAATTTCTTAAATTTAGTAGTAATTCACTTGAAAAAATTGCGGTGACTAAATTTTTTAGTCACCTAGTCACTAATTTCAGCATTTTCTACTAGTGGAAAAAGTGCCAAGCCAAAACATTACAAAGTTGGTTTTTGAGAAACAAAAACTAAATCCATCACTATTTGAGATATTTTCATTGTTTGAATATCCATTTTCATCCAGGAAATCGATTGAAAGTCGAAGTTTAGTGGTGAGAGGGCCAAACTGTAATTTTGAAGCCAAGAATGTGTTTAGAGTGCGCGCAGCCACAGTGCATTTTTCAACTGGCGCGGCGCACTGGGCTTGTGCGCGGTGCACAGAGTCTCCAAGACAAAAAGTCATCACGGCTTCAATAAAAGCCAAAATAATTCCATTTCTTCTACTCCAAGTAAGTTTGAAAACTCTTTCCCATTGATTTTAATCGTATTTGGTGCATTTGGAGGAAACGATATGAGAGTTTTTATTGGTGAAATATAAACCCTATGTCCATACCAAAATCTGCTTCTTTGGGTTTTGAAATTGGTGTTTTGAAATTGTAATTTTGCTGGTAGGACCCCTTTCCCATTTGTGATCTTTTCCCTTTCATAATTCTATCATTATAGTTTATCCCTTGTGCCCTAAACTCCCAAACTACTCATATCCTTTCTTCACATTTTCCCTATCCTAAACCCTGACATACCCTATCATGTTCCCTCTCCCATATCATTTGTAGTAAATTCCCAAACCCCATATTCCCAAAACATAATCAAGTGACTGTCATTGTATTAATTGCACTTGAAAAACCTCCACTATGCCCGATGTTCATACTTACCACAGCCGTTCATTTCCCTTTGGCATATTTGGCATTGAAGAAAAAACACCTATTTCTCATTTTCAAACCAATCAAACATACACTTTCTATACACATTGCAAAACACCATGACAGAGACAGATTCATCATATGAGCAAGGATATGAGCAAGACAGTGACTCAACCACAAAGCTAAATGTACCGAGGAGGCCTCATAAAAGTGGCAAGCACCTCAGAGAAGAGCCCACTTCCTTAACTAAATTGCAGGCTTGCCCGCTTGCAATGGCATGCTTTCAACAACATTCATGTTTTCAGTATTGTGAGATGATTGCTCAAATTCAGCATCATAAGGAGTTGGTTCGCTTATTTTTCCTACATTTGCGTGATGGTCATGTAAACCTTGTTAGAGTGAACTTCACCTTGACACCAGAAACCATTTCTCAAGCGACTAGGATACGGAACATAGGTGAAGAGTGGAACAAGAGGCAATAGCTGGATAGAGCATATTATGAACCTTACATCAGAATTGGCTATTTGAGGCAGCTCAGCAGGGTATTCCCATTTTGGTTTCTGAAGGATTCTTATGCGCCATTGATGAAACTCATCATCAGATACTTCAGCTGTGAGGGTTGGTTCTCACGCCTTTATGCATACCACATCAGACTTTTGATGCATTTCACGAGAGTGAGACTGATGAGTGTTCCATATTTCATGTGTCAAAACATAGAGCGAATGACTACCCTTGTGCAGAAGAAGACTCTAGAGCAGCAGCATAACAACATTTATCATTATGCGCTCATCAAGATCATTGTAGTACATCATCTTGGATTGCAGGGCATCGCATGGGATGATTTCATTTCCCGTGACATTTTCACAACCCCTCAGCCTCCTCTGAAGATTTTTCATGATACAGGAGAGCCTTCACATCAGTTTGAGGTTCCCCAGACAAAGCCTATCAGTGTTCCATTATGTGTTACCTATCAGAGAGGCCCCAGAGCCTTACTTGCAGCAGCGACGAGTACTATCTCCACCAGGGGTGGAAGGGGTCCCGTTACCTTCATCAGCAGCGCGAGTACTATCTCCACTTGGCGTGGAAGGGGTCTCGCCTTCGAAATCAACATAGGTACAGGTTCAGGATAGAGGCAAGAAGCCTATGCAGGATGACGGCCCCTCAGGAGGCCAAGATACTTATTTTATATTCATCGATGTTGATTCGAGCTCTCCCAGCTCAAAGCTAAAAGAAATCATCCAGGAGCAGAAAGATGAGATCGACACACTGACCAAGAAATTGCAGAGAGCTCAGTGGGTTATAAATTACTTGGAGCAGCAGAATAAACAACTAGAGGATCAGCAGACACTCACGGAGTTGCAGAGAATCCGTGAAGATCGAGAATTGGCCCGAAAGAGACCAGGTGACATGACACCATTTGAGCGGGAGATTTTCCTTACGATAGTCAAAATTCATCTTGAGAAGCTATTGGAAAAATCAAACAAGGACAAGGACATGCTCAGACATATGAATAACCACTATTGGGCCCGCACACATTTTTGCAAAGCGAAGATGAAGATCCTGAAAGTGAGATTGAGGAGAGCACTGAAATGTCGGAAAAGCCTGATCCACTCCAAATATTGGCCTAAGCTTCTTTGGCTGAGCATGGGACATGATGGGAGACCTCTACTCCAAATTTCAGAAAATTTGGAGTAAATTTTGTCATTTTTGAAATTATGGTCGCAAAATAGTTTTTTTTGCCCAACGCGTCGCGCCACTTGGCGCGCGCTTATGATTGGGACATCTTCTGGAGGAAAACTTGATATTTTTGGGTTTTTTATGATGAATTTTTCATGCTCAGGAATGGCTGAGAGATTCCATAATGTTCTGGATCATTTAAAGGGTCAAAAATACTCCAAAAATGGCCTTTCTGCCACTTTTTGCATCAGCAGGAACCAGTCTTGGGAGATTGCAGTTTTGGAGGGGAAAATGAAATCCAAATTGAAAAATTCCACTTGGGTTGGATAGTAGAGAGACAAGGATTTCCAACGAGCTATCATGAGCTCAATTTTGACTTTGAGAAGTTCCTCAAAAATAGGCTCAAAATGGCGCAACGCATTGAGTTTTTGGGTGCGGCGCATAGAGAAATTTGGCCTCATTTTGACTCTTCAGCTCAGAAATTCGCCCAGGTTTGACTAGTTTTACATTTTGATGTAACTATTGATCTATATTGATGTAATTTTATGACTATGATGTAATTTTGGCTCACATTTACTTTTTCTATAGGATTCATTCACCAAAAAGTAAAAATTAAATGAATGAACCAGTTTCCTTCCATATAGAGGCAAGTTGTTTGATTGCCTAGATTTCAGTTCCTAGTTTAGAATTGGTTGAAAAAGCTCCTAGAAGGATGAGAAATACCCCTAGAGGCATGGGAAGGAGTTAGGATGGTCTATATCATGTATTTTCTGAGACATTTTCAGGGTTGGACTCTTGGGAAAAGTTTGGCACCTCATTGTATATTCATTTCAGATTTTTGGCAAAGGAAAGACCAGAGGTTTTGCAGCACTTGTTGGGATCCTTGTGGCTATGAGTTTTGATGATGTTTTTCTCCATGTATCTGTAAGTTTCATTAATTTTATATGTATGCCATTTCCCTTCTCTTTTCTTCTAAATTAAACAAATGAGTAACTAAGGAAGAATTCATTATTTTGTTGGTGCTCTGCCTTAAAATTTTGTTTAGCTTTATATGTTTTCTCCATTTGAAGAGGATCCTTGCACCTTATTGCCCTCTTTAGCTCCTCAACAGTCTTTTATATCCATTCATTGAATCTAAGACATCAAAGCCATTTCCTTCCCTGCCCCAACTTGAACTCTGCAAGAATTTGGCCTCATTCCCAAGCCCAAAATTGCCTTTACCTTTTTTCCAACAAAACCCCTAAAAATCATTCCAAAATCCTTGATTAATATACCTAGCCTAAAATTAGCACTCATTTCAGTCATATCAGGGTCTATTGATACATTTTTACTGAGATTAACCCGGAGAGAGCCCTCTCCTGTTCTGTTAGGGCTAGCTACCAGACTGAGCATGGTTTGGTGTTACCCTGAATCCCGCCTTCCTTCAGCCTAAGGTGGATTTGGGCTATAACATAGTGGTGACCATACTGGGGAAAAATGGTTTGCTTGTTGGTGTTATTTGTTTCATAAGCTACAGACGGAGCCTAAAGTTATGCTAGGTAGCTTTCGAAACGCTTTTGCTTTGCATTAGCGGAAGTAGATAAACACTGCTTCAGTGAATCTCCGGTCTATCTTGTGGACGTGACACTTGACTTGTGAATTACCCAAATATATCAGATCATTATGGACTTTTGGGTGATTGAGTCTAGAACTTGATAGGCTGAAATAGATCGGTCGTGTCCCTTTGATTTTTGAATAGATCAACACACTGGCTTCCAGAAGACATACTAGAGCTAATCATGATCCTGATCCACCTCCACTGTATGAGAATCCCAATCTGATTTCAAGAATCCTCCGTCAAGAAAGTCCCGTTATCCCTTCATTTAAATCTCATTCATGCCCTACTGTATTTGAATTCCTTAAAGATATTTAGTTTGATGATCAATTCGAGTTGTTGTTGTTTGAAACTAAGTTTGAAAGTGCTACTGGTTCTAGTGTCATAAATCCCGAGTTTATCAAGTATCTTGATATTGAACAAGCTAATAGATCCATTGATAGTTACATCTTGAACATTTGAAACTCTATTGTGGCCACGAATATCCCTTAATTCATAGAGTCTGCATCTGAAACTCTTGGTCCATCAGCACTTACTTCTGATTCACAAGTTCACGCTGAGCCTTCTTTCATTCCTACCATTCCTATGCAACCATCTCTTTCTGATCAGCAATCTGCAGTAGTTCCTCCTCCATCCCCACCACATACACCTCGTACATCTACTGCTCCTACTCCACCCGTTTCTCCAAGGCAGATTATAAATCCACCAAGAGAAATGGCTGTTAGATTTGCACCTCTTGTCTTGCCCCAGAACTTGGATCCCATGCCCGCTGATTATCATAGTAAAATCCCTTTGTTTGATGGTACTCCTCAAAGTGTGCCCGCTCAGCAGCATATTGATAGAATGACATACTTCTTTGATCTCCATGAAATTCATGAAGAGAATGTCACTATGAGATTGTTTGTGCAAACTTTTGGAGGTGAGGTACATAAATGGTTCAAAGCTTTGCAGCCCATAAGTATTAATACATTAGACGAGCTTCAGAGACAATGTCTATATTGGTGGGAAATGAATAAAGATCCACTTCAAATTACTTCTGAATATACCAAGATCAAGCGCAATCCTGGTGAGTCTGTCCAAGACTATATTATCAGATTTAATGCGGTTTATAATGCAATTCCTGATGATTTAAGGCCATCTAAGAAATCATATTTTCTTAAGTTTCTAGATGGTTTTGATCCAGAGATGGCCTATTCATTATGAGACAGAGATCCGCCCACTTTAGAGGACATGGAGAAAATTGTCGTTAGTGTTGAAGCTAATTTGAATGACAAGAGAGATAGATTAAGAGCTGAGAAGAAATTTGTAATAAAGGAAGAAGCTTCTACATCTACATCAAATCAGCTACTCCGTAAGGTGGAGAGAATGATTGTAAAGCTCACACTTGATAAGCCCGAACCAAAGATTCGAAATCCCAACTTCCGTGGTCAGCAGCAGCCACAATTTAGGATTAAACAACGAGAACAGCAAGCACAAGAACCAGCAGTCCAGCAGCAAGTAAAGACACCTCTTCAGAAGAATTTTTTTGGTCAGGATTCAGATTATGAAGATGATGTAGTAGGGGAGGAAAATCACTTCTTTACTCCTGATGATTTGCCCATTTATATCACCGAAGATGAGGAGTATGCAGAAAGTTCAGCAGTACAAAGAGATGAGGATTTTATCTTGGCCAATGATGCAGCTCTTGAGGAAGAGTCGGATGAGTATCACAGAGGTTATATGAATGCCTTGTCAGCCCAGTAGAAGCAATATTCTCTTAGAAATAGAGATGTGCCTGTCAACCCAATCCAAAAGAGAAAGGAATTTTCAGCACCTAAAAACAATTCACCTGTTGCACAAATGAAAGCAAAAGAGATAGTTGATCCCGCTGCCACCAAGTCATCATCAGCAGAAAAATCAAATCAGCCAATTACCTCGAGGGAGAAGGCTGAAAAGAAAGATGTTCCATCCAAAGAGATCGAAAAGACTTTAGCCTTTAGTTTGGAGAATGAGATTTCTAAATTAAAGGTATCCATTCCTTTGACTGAACTAATGAAGAACAGTAGTTATAAGGGTCAAGTTTCTAAAATTTTAAATTTTGATCCCATGTCTGATATGGTGAACATTGAATATGATCAACCTGAACTGATATTTGGACCAGCTTTAGATAGTAATTCTCTGAATAGCGAAGTGCATCCTTTTTATATCAGTCTTCGATTGCATGAGTTTGTATTTCATAATGCCATGTTTGATTCCGATGCTTCCCATAATCTTATGCCAAAAGAAATCATGGAGAAGTTGGGTTTAGACATCACCAGGAAGTACCATGATCTTTATTCATTTGACTCTAGCAGAGTGAGATGTATTGGGCTCATTAAAGACTTGGTTTTCAGTTTGGATCAGATTCCAACAAAGCATGTTTTGATGGACGTTTTTGTGGCAGACATTCCTCCCAGGTTTGGTATGTTGCTTTCCAAATCTTGGGGGGCCAAATTGAAAGGGACATTACAATTAGATTTCTCCTATGCAACGATTCCCGTGTTTGGCCAAATGATAAAGTTATACTGAGAACAAAAAATGAAGTATGTGATTACAACCAAGGAGAAACCAGTTAATCATCCGATTAATTATGTACATACATATTTAGAGTCTTTTGTTTTTTTTTCCGATAGTTTAAATGATGTAGATAGTCAGTTAGTTCAAGCAGAAGATATTCCACAGATTACCAAGAATTTCAGAGAATTTTTGCAGAAAGAAAGGCCAAAACCGGAAAGCATAGTTGAGCAATCAGCTGAAGATAGTGGACTAGAGCTAGCACAATTTCAGCACTTAGAAGATGATGAAGAGGGTCTTTGGACCATGGATTTCGATGGTGCAGTGGGAAATGATGGTGCTGGAATTGGTATTTGGGTACCCAGTCCTTTTTCCGCTCCAAACAAGGTACCAGGCAACGTACGGGTATGTTCTTACAAGCTAGCATTTGATTGTTCGAACAATGAGGCTGAGTACGAAGCTCTGATTGCTGGCCTAAAAATTCTTAGAAAGCTGAATGCTAAGAAAATTGCAATCTATGGCGACTCCGAACTGGTGATTAAGCAAGTAAAGGGTGAATACCAAACGAAGCATCCCCGAATGCGGGCTTAACGGAATGTTGTCCTTGATATTTTGAAGAAGTTTTCAGATTATACCTTGACTTGTATTCCTCGCATTCAAAATGGAATTGCAGATGCACTTGCTAAGGCAGCGAGTAATTTGAAGATCCCAATGAATTCAAGTAATAAGTTCGAAATCCATGTGAAGCACCGTCCTACCGTCCCGGATAATCAAAGATGTTGGCAAATTTTCCAAGATGATGATGAGATTAATGATTTTCTGCAAAACAAAGGTAAGTTCAAAGATACCTCAATTGATGTAGAATATGATGATGGTGAAGCTGATGTGCAAGTAAATCAAATGGAAGTGTTGCAGCTGAAAGATAACATTATTCCTAAAGGCTTGATACCTTTAGAAGAGCTCTTCGATCAGGATGATGTAGCTAAGAAACCAACCTTACGGCCAACTGAAAAGGGTGTTGAAGATGTAAATATCGGAACAGCTGAAGACCCAAAGATGGTGAAGTTATCTAAATCATTGCCACCAGAGGTAAAAGCAAAATATGTGAGTTTTTTGTCTTCTTTTTCTGATGCTTTCGCTTGGGACTATTCAGATTTAAAGACGTACGATACGAATATAATTCAGCACACTATTCCAATCAAGCCTAATCAGAAGCCTTTCAGACAGAAGCTAAGAAGAATCAACCCGAAGTTGCTGCCATCAATTGAGAAGGAGGTAAACAGATTATACAAGGCTGGAATAATTGTTCCCATCATATTTTCTGATTGGATTTCTAATTTGGTGCCTGTTCGCAAAAAGACAGGTGAGATTCGGTTGTGTATTGATTTCAGAAATTTGAACAAGGTTTCATTGAAGGAAAATTATCCATTGCCTAAGATGGACCATATACTTCAGCGAGTAGTTGGAGCATCTCGTATGTCACTACTCAATGTTTATTCTGGATATTACCAAATTCTGGTCCATGAGGATGACCGAGACAAAACAGCGTTCACCACTCCGTGGGGGACATTCCACTATGCCAAGATGCCATTCGGTTTGAAAAATGCTGGTGCGACATTTCAGCGAGCGATGGACATGGATTTTGCGAATGAGAAGGATGTTTTTCTTGTTATATATCTTGATGATTTGACGGTATTTTCCAATTCATATGAAGAGCATATGTATCATTTGAAAGTGGTTTTTCAAAAGTGCAGAAAATATGGTGTGTCACTTAATCCGAAGAAGAGCTTGTTTTCCATGGATGAGGGCAAACTACTTGGTCACATTATTTCAAAAGATGGCATTCATATTGATCTAGCACATGTTGAAGCAATTCAGCAAATGGACCCTCCCAGGAAGAAGAAGGAGATTCAGTCTTTTAATGGTAAGATGAAATCTTTACGCCGTTTTGTGCCTAACGTTGCTGAACATCTAAGAGAGATAACAAATATGCTTAAGAAGGATAGCCAAGTGAAGTGGACTAAAGAGGCTGTAAAGTCCTTTAATTTGGTGAAGTTGGCACTATCTTCAGCTCTGGTGTTAATCAGCCCGGATTACACCCAATATTTTATTTTGTTTTCATTTGCTTCAGAGCATACCATGGCAGCTGTGTTAATGCAGAAAAGAGATGGGCATGAGAAGCCAATAGCTTTTTTCAGTCAAACTATAAGAGACACAGCCTTGAAGTACAACATCATTGAGAAGCAAGCTCTGGCACTGGTAAAAGCATTAAAGGATTTCCGGGTATACATTCTGCATTCTCATATTTTGGCTTATGTTCCTAACACTGCCGTGAAAGATGTTTTAGTACAAACTGATCCGAAAGGAAGACGAGGAAAGTGGATTGCAGCTTTTCTGGAGTATGATGTGGATATAAGGCCCATGAAGCTTATCAAAAGACAGGGGCTGGCGAAGCTTATGGCTGAATCGAATTTGCATGCATTAGACATAAATCTGATTGTTGCTATGTCTGGTGAGGATGAGGAGAATTCACCACTTCAGGTATCGGAAATTTTTGTTCCTTCTCCGTGGTATTCAGATATCGTGTATGTTCTTCAAAATTTGTCACCACCGCCTAGCATGACTAGAAACAAAGGTAGAACTCTGAAGTTGAAGGCTGCAAAATTTTGTATTTTGAATTCTGCACTTTATTGGAAAGATCCCGGTGGCGTTTTGTTGAATGGTTTGGTGGAAGAAGAAGCGAAGAAGGTAATGGAGGATTTCCATAAAGGAGACTACGGGGGTCACCTTTTTTGGAAAACAACAACCAATAAGATTTTGAGAGCAGGATACTATTGGCCGACATTGTTTGCTGATGTGTATAAGACTGTCAAAAGATGCCATGAGTGCTAGATTTTCGAAGGAAGACATAAATTACAGCCTTTGCCGCTTAATCCTATTGAGGTAAGCGCCCCTTTTCAACAGTGGGGTTTAGATTTCATTGGCGAAATTCATCCCGCTTCTTCAAGACAACATAGATGGATCCTAACAGCAACTGATTATTTCACGAAATGGATCGAAGCAGTTCCCACCAGACAAGCTACGGATGCGGTAATCATTTCCTTCCTTGAGAATAACATTTTGTCTCGTTTTGGTTGCCCAAATAAGATAATCACTGACAATGCAACAACTTTCAAATAAAAAAGGATGGTTGAATTTTGTAACAAGTATCACATCACTTTGGGACATTCAACCACCTATCATCCGCAAGGCAATGGATCGGCGGAATCTTCCAACAAATCTTTAGTTAACATCATTAAAAAGTTGCTGGAAATCAATAAGAAAGGTTGGCATAAAAAGTTAGTAAATTCACTTTGGGTGGACCGAGTAAGTCAGAAAAAATCCATTGGTATGTCTCCTTTTGAGTTGGTATATGGAATAGACACAGTGTTTCCTACCTCCCTTGTTGTTCCGGTGGTCAAGCTTCTTCAAGAAGTTGGGAGTGAAGAAAGTCATATGCAGAGAAGGATAAATCAGATGATTCACTTGCAGCAAACGAGAGAAGAGGTTTTCCAAAACACATTTAAGTTGCAGGAGAGGATCAAGAAAATCTATGACAGGAAAGTAAAGGCGGACAAGTTCCAATTGGAGGAAGTAGTTCTGAAGTGGGATGCTAGAAATGAGGACAAAGGTAAACACGGTAAGTTTGAAAATCTTTGGAAAGGTCCCTTTAAGATTGCTGCGTATCGTGGTCAAAATGCCTTTCTTCTGAAGGAGATGAACGGGGAAGATTGTCCAGGAGGGACAGTCAATGGTCGGCTGCTCAAGAGGTACCATTTCTAAGATGTTTTCTGCTGATCACATTGTCATTGTACATATCATTTGTTTCAATTTCATCGCAAGAGTGCAGTGTGATATTTTCTTCAGTTTGGGGCCTGAAGTGAAGGCTATAATTCTGAAGAAGGATTTCAGTTTTGGTCTGAGTCTGTCTAGTCGGTTTGGTTCAGTCATTTCAGTTTTAAAAGTTGAGTCAGTTTCAGTCAAAGTTTCAGTCAATAAATTGAGTCATCAGTCTTTTGTTGATTTGTCAAAATAATGGACCCCATAGCCCAATGGATGAAGGCACTGCCTACTCTCCCAGAGATCTGCCATTCTTGGCACCTCCCAGGAGCTACCATCCCCATTGGAGCCAATGTTAGAGTCGGTCTTTACATCCCTTCGTCAAAGATCATTTCTCTTATTGCATTTCATTTTTAGGTGTCTCATTCAGCTCATTCATCTGCATTCCATTAGGGCCATCATCTAACAGAAGGGCTTGTCACTCATTCTCCCTCATGTTTGTACCTGTTGGTCGGTAAAAATTTATCAAAATTCATCAAAGTGAATTTCAGTCATTTACAGTCATAGATGGTATTTTGGTCGAACAAGAGCCAATTCAGTTTCTAGGTCTAGGGTTTTGGTCTTCAGAATGTCAAATAATACCAGCAGACCATGGGGAGGTTCTTAATAAGTTTTCATTTCAAGATTTTCATCATCAATAATGCTCAAGGATGATTCTTCTTCAAAACCCTGTTTTGAAGAAGAAATTGTCAAAATTTATTGTTTGTAATGAATATGTATTTTATTTTAAAGTTTTCCATCATGAAGTACTTCAGATGCAGCCCTGGTCATCTTTTGTCGAAATCCAATGCCACCATCCTTGCAAAAAATCAACCAAGAAGCCATCGTTTTAGCCAAAAAATCAAAGAGGAAACTTGAAAAAACAGAGTTGTATTAAAAGTGAAAAAGTGCCAAGCAAAAACATTACAAAGTGGGTTTTTGAGAAACAAAAACTAAATCCATCACTATTTGAGATATTTTCATTGTTTTAATAGCCATTTGCATCCAAGAAATCGATTGAAAGTCGAAGTTTAGTGGTGAGAGCGCGAAACTGTAATTTTGAAGCCAAGAATGTGTTTAGAGTGCGCGCGGTGAATTGGGTAAGAGCACGACGCACATAGGCTGCGTGACGCACTGGGCCTCCTGCCACAGTTCATTTTTCAACTGGCGCGGCGCATCCACGAGGCGCGCACAGAGTCTCCAAGACAAAAATTCATCACAACTTCAATAAAAGCCAAAATAATTCCATTTCTTCTACTCCAAGTAAGTTTGAAAACTCTTGCCCATTGATTTTTGTCATATTTGGTGCGTTTTGAGGCAAATATATGAGATTTTTGATTGGTGAAATATAAAACCTATGTCCATACCAAAATATGCTTCTTTGGGTTTTGAAATTGGTGTTTTGAAATTGTAATTTTGCTGCCAGGACCCCTTTCCCATTTGTGATCTTTTCCCTTTCATAATTCTATCATTATAGTTTATCCCTTGTGCCCTAAAATCACAAACTACTCATATCCTTTCTTCACATTTTCCCTATCCTAAACCCTACCATACCCTATCATGTTCCCTCTCCCATATCATTTGTAGTAAATTCCCAAACCCCATATTCCCAAAACATAATCAAGTGACTGTCATTGTATTAATTTCACTTGAAAAACCTCCACTTTTCTTGCTATTCATACTTACCACAGCCCTTCATTTCCCTTTGGCATATTTGGAATTGAAGCAAAAAAACCTATTTCTCATTTTCAAAGCAATCTAACATACACTTGCTATACACATTGCAAAACACCATGACAGAGACAGATTCATCATATGAGCAAGGATATGAGCAAGACAATGACTCAACCACATAGCTAAATGTATCGAGGAGGCCTCACAAAAGTGGCAAGCACGTCAGAGAAAAGCCCACTTCCTTAACTCAATTGCAGGCCTGCCCGCTTGAAATGGCATGCTTTCAGCAACATTCATGTTTTCAGTATTGTGAGATGATTGCTCAAATTCAGCATCATCAGGAGTTGGTTCGCTTATTTTTCCTACATTTGTGTGATGGTCATGTAAACCTTGCTGGAGTGAACTTCACCTTGACACCAGAAACAATTTCTCAGGCGACCGGGATACCGAACATAGGTGAAGAGTGGAACAAGAGGCAGCAGCTGGATAGAGCATATTATGAACCTTACATCAGACCTGGCTATTTGAGGCAGCTCAGCAGGGTATTCCCATTTTGGTTTCTGAAGGAGTCCTATGCGCCACTAATGAAACTCATCATCAGATACTTTAGCTGTGAGGGCCGGTTCTCACGCCTTTATGCATACCACATCAGACTTTTGATGCATTTCACGATAGTGAGACTGATGAGTATTCCATATTTCATGTTTTAAAACATAGAGTGGATGACTATCCTTGTGCAGAAGAAGACTCCAGAGCAGCAGCATAACAACATTTATCATTATGCGCTCATCAGGATCATTGTAGTACATCAGCTTGGATTGTAGGGCATCGCATGGGATGATTTCATTTCCTGTGACCTTTTCATAGCCCCTCATCCTCCTCCTGAGATTGTTCATGATGCAGGAGAGCCTTCACATCAGTTTTAGGTTCCCGAGAAAGAGCCTATTAGTGTTCCAGTATGTGTTACCTATCAGAGAGGCCCTAGAGCCTTATTTGCAGTAGCACGACGAGTACTATCTCCACCAGGGGTGGAAGGGGTCTCAGTACCTTCATCAGCAGTGCGAGTACTATCTCCACTTGGCGTGGAAGGGGTCTTGCCTTCGACATCAGCACAGGTATAGGTTCAGGATAGAGGCAAGAGGCCTATGCAGGATGAGGGCCCTTCAGGAGGCCAAGATACTGATTTTATATTCATCGTTGTTGATTCGAGCTCTCCCAGCTCAAAGCTGAAAGAAATCATCGAGGAGCAGAAATCTGAGATCGACACACTGACCGAGAAATTTTAGAGAGCTCAGTGGGTTATATATTACTTGGATCAGCGGAATAAACAACTAGAGGATCAGCAGACACTCACAGAGTTGCAGAGAATCCGTGAAGATCGGGAATTGGCCCGAAAGAGACCAGGTGACATGACACCATTTGAGCAGGAGATTTTCCTTACGAGAGTGAAAATTCATCTTGAGAAGCTATTGGCAAAAGAAAACAAGGACAAGGACATGGTCATACATATGAAGAACCACTATTGGGCCCGCAGACATGTTTGCAAAGCGAAGATGAAGATCCTGAAAGCGAGACTGAGGAGAGCACTGAAACGTCGGAAAAGGCATGATCCACTCCAAATATTGGCTGAAGCTTCTTTGGCTGAGCATGGGACATGATGGGACACCTCACACCTCAAATTTCAGAAAATTTGGAGTAAATTTTGTCATTTTTGAAATTTTGGTCGCAAAACAGGTTTTTCTGCCCAACGTGTTGCGCCACTTGGCGCGCGCTTATGATTAGGACATCTTCTAGAGAAAAAATTGATATTTTTGGGTTTTTTATGATTAATTATGCATCCTCAGGAATGGATGAGATATTCCATCAAGTTATGGATGGTTTAAAGGGTAAAAAATACTCCAAAAATGGCCTTTCTGCCACTTTTTGCATTAGCAGGAACCGGTGTTGGGAGATTGCAGTTTTGGAGTGGAAAATGAAATCCAAATTGAAAAATTCCACTTGGGTTGGATAGAAGAAAGATAGGGATTTCCAACGAGCTATCATGAGCTCAATTTTGACTTCAGGAAGTTCCTCAAAAATGGGCTCAAAGTGGTGCGACGCATTGAATTTTTGGGCGCGGTGCATAGAGAAATTTGGCCTCATTTTGACTCTTCAGCTCAGAAATTCGCCCAGTTTTGACTAGTTTTACATTTTGATGTAAATATTGATCTATATTGATGTAATTTGATGAATATGATGTAATTTTGGCTCACATTTACTTTTTATAGAGGATTCATTCACTAAAAAGTAAAAATTAAATGAATGAATCAGTTTCCTTTCATATAGAGGCAAGTTGTTTGATGGCCTAGATTTCAGTTCCTAGTTTAGAATTGGTTGAAACAGCTCCTAGAAGGATGAGCACGACCCCTAGAGGCATGGGAAGGGGTTAGGATGGTCTGTGTCATGTTTGTTGTGAGACATTTTCAGGGTTGGACTCTTGGGAAAAGTTTGGCACCTCATTGTATATTCATTTCAGATTTTTGGCAAAGGAAAGACCAGAGGTTTTGCAGCACTTGTTGGGATCCTTGTGGCTCTGAGTTTTGATGATTTTTTTCTCCATGTATCTATAAGTTTCATTAATGTTATATGTATGCCATTTCCCTTCTCTTTTCTTCTGAATTAAACAAATGAGTAACTAAGGAAGAATTCATTAGTTTGTTGGTGCTCTACCTTAAAATTTTGTTTAGTTTTATATGTTTTCTCCGTTTGAAGAGGATCCTTGCACCTTATTTCCCTCTTCAGCTCCTCAGCAGTCTTTTCTATCCATTCATTGAATCTAATACATCAAAGCCATTGCCTTCCCTGCCCCAACTTGAACTCTGCAAGAATTTGGCCTCATTCCCAAGCCCAAAATTGCCTTTCCCTTTTTTCCAAAAAAACCCATAAAAATCATTCCAAACTCCTTGATTAATATACCTAGCCTAAAATTAGCGCTCATTTCAGTCATCTCAAGGTCTATTGATACATTTTACTGAGATTGACCCGGAGAGAGCCCTCTCCTGTTCTGGTAGGGCTAGCTACTAGACTGAGCATGGTTTGGTGTTACCCTGAATCCCGCCTTCCTTTAGCCTAAGGTAGATTTGGGCTATAACACAACAGATCTGCTATAATATCCTCTGTTCTCTTTCATAGTCTCCCTATATGTTTCTTGCTCTGAGAATACACATACAATACACAACCACAACACAAATAACCTCATAAAAGTGAGGGGTTTCCTTCTAGGGAAAAAATCCCTAAACTAAACATTTTTTTTACCATCAGATCATCTGCCTAATGAACTGCCTAGATTCACTAGGAATTACTATAATT
The DNA here is from genome assembly GCA_034641835.2 of Pinus albicaulis. Classification (NCBI taxonomy): domain Eukaryota; kingdom Viridiplantae; phylum Streptophyta; class Pinopsida; order Pinales; family Pinaceae; genus Pinus; species Pinus albicaulis. Next base: position 990,709,408 of record CM076577.1, on the reverse strand, counting down.
TTACAAGGAAATTTTACATTTATTCTTAGCTTTGAGGGCGCTGCCCTCAAAACCCCCCACCAGCGGGGGCTCCAAAAAGTCACAGCCACCCCCTTGGACCCCCCAGGCAGCGTTTAATTATGGGTGGAATTGCCGCCCCATTAAGGTACGAGGGTCCAATGCTGTGATACAAACTAAACAAGATAGTCAGGATCCACACCCAACACGTGCTAGTATGAGTCTGTGCCAATACAAGATTGTAAGCAATTTTCTATATAATAAATATTGAAGACAAAGAAGAGAAAAACAATGTTTTTTTCCCACATTGGGTTTGCACTTTAAATCTTGGTGTTCATGTGTGTTTCTTATGTGTGATGTTTTATTATTTTATTACTACACATGTTTAGTGCTTACTAAATGTCTCGTGAATCAATGATGCACTAGTGAACGAAAATTTACTGAAGATTTATCTGAATTATAAGTTCATTGGGCATACGCTAGCTTCCTTAATGAAAGTCACATACACATGGTAGTTGTCTTACGTAAAGTCACGTATAGAATTCAGTAAATAAAATTAAAAATTTATGTGAGTTTTAAATACTGATTCACCCCCCTAGTATTTTTCCCAAAAAATCGTCCATCCAAATAGAAAAGGTACATACGTGTTTGCATATATTATGCCACAAAATAGGTAAAAGCTAAACTTGTTTTATTTTCAACTGAAAATGTTGTAGTTAAATTTATTTTCGAGGATATATTTACTCTTTTTGGTGTTGCAAGAGAAATTATAATAAATCAAGGTACCCAATTTACATCCAAGTTGGTACAAAAGATTATGGAGTTGTATAGAATAATGCATCTAAATTCTATCATCCAAAAGCCAATGAGAAGGTGGAATCTACTAACGAAGTGCTTAAAACAATTCTTACCAAGACTATGAATTTGCATATAAAGGATTGGTAAATAAACATCCAAAATCATTATGGGCGTACCAAACTACATGGAGAAATACAAATGGACATACTCCTTATGCTTGTCTATGGCAACCAATTTTTGTTTCCAATATAATTCTAGGTGGAGACCTACATAGCAACTTCTAAATTGGGCCTTGAGCTATCAGAAGCTCATAATAAAATACTTGCACAATTGAATGATCTAGATGAAATTTGATAAGATTTTATTGAGAGGACTATTGTTGGTGTCTCGATATGAACAATATTCAACCCTTTTTCCACATAAATTATCAAACCGAGGGTGTTATTTACTTCAATACTAACGCCACAGTATATGTAGGAGAAATCACATTATCTGCTGTAGATCACATGATTAAATCCATAAACATGCAGACTATTGTAACAACAATTAAAACAGACTGCATAATTAAAAATACATTCACAGCAATTGAAATATTACACTAGAACAACAGTAACGAAATCAAACTAAAACATGAGAACAATGAAAAGAAAGGGAAACAAAACACCTGATTAGAAGATTGGGCCCAAATTTTTGATCAGGGCTGTGGTTAACTCAAAAACTACAGGTGAAACAACAAGATGTTGTGCATTCAATTAATTGCAGAATATACTGTTACAAAATATGTATGTAATTGGGCTTAACCTCGATTCACAGCCTGTAGGCCCTCCTTATACAAATGTTTCGGAAATCATAGATTCCCTTCAGAAACTGAATATTTATGAAAATATACTTTGTTACAATAGAAACCTAGTTTCCCAGAATAAAACCATGAAAAATCCTGAAATAATGCTAGTGTGAAAATAGTGTCTGTTATGCTGTAACAGCAAGTGAATATAGTGCTGGAATTTATGGGATGTTCCAAAAATTCACAACTGTAACCTTCCTGCTTTGGCTGAATCTGTAGAAATATCAGAGTTAATATTACAAAAAGGTAAAACCTCCATGACAATTACTTCATTAATCAAATATCCCATGAAAGATAAAAGAAAGGGGTTTACCTCATGTGTTTAAGAATAATAATGGTATAAAGGGATAGAAATATGGGATAATATGGGAGAGAAAAGTATAAAAATCCGGTACCAACATCTCCCCCCAACTAGTCTATCTGCATGTCCTCATGTAGCTCGTCATCTCCTCAGATCTGGGTTGGACTAACTGTGTCTGGCATGAAGCTATGTGAGATAATATTCTTCAACCGTTTTTGTCTCGGGGGGTATATAACCTTCCGTTAGAACAACATCCTTCCACCAATCTGGGTTCACGTTGTATGCAGGAGTATATTTCTCAGCTAGCGACCAAATAAGGGGAAACTGAAACACCAGCCCCATCCATCTGCCCCCACAGATCTGAATGCATGCAACGAAATGTGGTATTCTCTCTAGAGCCCGTGCAAAGTTAGGTGCCCCAAATGGTTCTCATTCTCTAACGGCTAAGAATGACAAAATACACCTTCTCTGACAACTGTCCATCACTTACTCACTGAATAGTGTAATCTTTCTGACACATAGGTCAGCACACCAATTCTAGGTTGCCAAAATGTGTTCTCTATGGTCCTCAATCTGTAGAAATGTGTAATGCTTGTTATAAATTTTTGAGGACTGGCCATGCTCCTTTCTCACCATTAACGACCCTCCGACTTGGTTTTCTTCAAACGTATCCCAGGCCTTTCTCTACTTAATATGATTGATGGTATAGGAGGTGAATTCTCTTAAATGAATGTCCTCCATGAATGGAATGAGGTTAAAATACTAATCCTTCCTTAAGAAGTACCCATGCATGTAGAGATCGCACATTAATTTTTGTCCTATGCTATCATGAATTTTTAATATACAAAGAAATTGAATAGGGTCCTCAATCTCATACAAAATCTAGTTATATATACTTTCAAGAAAAAAGAAAAGAAATTATTCATGAAGGAATAAAGAATAGCTATGTGCAGGAGGCCTACAGGCCATTACCTGTTGTGCCAGAGAGAACATCTTCTCCTTATCCGATTGCAACAACTATACGTGTTCTTCCAATTATTCTATTCTTTCCTTTTGTTTAGCTTGCTTCAGCCGCGCCTTATCTAACTAGTCTATGTATCCTGTGATGATTCTGGTAGCCTATTCTTGGACCCAAACTGTTTCTTTCTTATGGTGACTCGCAGTAGACTGCCACTTCTAGATCTCAACAGCCAAGAAAAAATCTCGGCTTTCAAACAACTCTTCAATCGAGCTAGTATGTGTAGCTATCGAGGAGACCTCACTTTTTGGCTTTATTGCCTTCCATTTGTATATTTTTACCTTCTTTTTCAACCAGGAAACTTTCCTTTTCAACTCCCGAACCTCCCTTTCCAATCTCATGGTTTCACTGAACTGAAGTTGATACCTATTTTTGAGAGGTGATATTCTTTTATCACACTGTTCAATCCATTCATGTTTGACAATAAATTCATTTTCTGGGCCTATGACAGGTTCAGGAGGTGGTGAAACACAACCGGTATTATAATTTGATTCATTTGTTAAGCCTTTCTAGTTGGGCTCCCTATCTTAAGGGGCTTCATTTCCATCAACCACTCTATGTTCTGGTGTTTCTATAGGAATCATATCTTCCATGCGAGCCTCTGAGTGCCCCAAAAAAGATTTGGAAATGACTGGGCCAATCCTGGTTATGTCAAAAAATTTAAGCACTAGTGGAACAACTACTTCCTCCATTAATCTCTTGGGTGAGCGAAATCCCCTCACCCCTCTAGGCATCATGGACTGGAACGGAGAACGGGGGACAGATTCATCGTCCTCATTTCTGGCTAAGCCAGAGCTTCATGCATTACTACCTCAGTCGAGGTAGATGCTAGTTCTTGTGGGTCAACATCGATTCCGAAGCTTGTTTCCCTTCTGTCCTCTCTCTCTTTATTCATCATTTCTTCTTCTAGGGTTGATATTGGTTCTTGTGGGACAGTATCGACCTCCTGGTTTATTACTTCCCTACCTTCTTATTCCTCATGAATTTCTTATTTTCCCATAGTCGATACAAGTCCTTGAGGGAAAACGTCTATTTTGCAGGCTGACTCCTCCTTATCTCCCTGTTCTAGTCGAATCGAGGGTGGTTCTTGTGTGGCACCCCCACTTGCTTCAACATCCATATCTACTTGGGCATGTGATGTTGTTTCTTGCAAAAAAGAATCAATTTCCATTCCTCCATCTACTATTTCACTCCCCTGTTCTTCATTGACAAAATTTGATGAATGTATGATAGTCTCGACTTCATGCACGATATCCATAATTCCTTCATCTATGGGCTCCTCAAGCAAGGTTGGTTCTTGTGTGGTAGCCTTGACTGTGCCACCAATAATCTCCTCTATTCTCATTTCCTCAGGCTCTTCCTGATCAACCCCCATTTCCACTTCTTCGGGTTTCTCCTGATCAAACTCAATTTCCATTTGTTTGGGTTCCTCTTGATCAATTCGCTCCAAATGTTCGTCTTTTGCTAAAATAGCCAAAGATATTGGTTCCTCTTCTCTAGCAGCAATAAGAACTACTATCTCTTCTTCTGAGGATCCACAAAGTTCCACCCAGGAAACCTGAACTCTATTTATTGCATGCATGACTAGCAAGCACACCAATCCATGGTTGGAGAGCACTTTCGGCATCCGGCGTGAACGCCGAGCGGAATTTGCCCTGTACTGCAATTGTTTCAATAGGAAGAACGGAATATTCAAGTAATGTACTATAGAATGTGAAAATTGAAGGTGCGTTAGAATTTTAAAATGATAGTTAAATAGAGTTGTGGCCCAGCCTTCACAAGTTATGTATTTCATTACAAAACTTGTGACTTTGTTCCAAGGATACGGCACAGTCTTGCGCTCATATCCTCTGCCTAATTGAACGACACTTTCCCTTACTTGCAAGAATAATTTGGGAAACTCCTAGAGAGAAAATCTCCGAGAAAACCATTTCTGCCCTTGCTATCTCAGCCTACTAACCTCTGCAATTACCTCTTTTGTGACAGTAAATTTTATTCCTCTAACCGCGAGTGATTCTCTTCTAAATTAAGCGCAAACTCCATTGTAATTACCCTGTCAAACCCCTACAATCTATCGAAGTAGGTATCCCATCCCGCATTAACAAATATTTTCCATACCTCTGGATTACTACAGACAGAAGCTATGTTTTCCGGCTCATGTCGCACAACCAGTCTGCCCATATTACGAGGACTTGTAGCAAAATTTCTTGGAACAACAGATTGTTGGGCGAAATGGTGGATACCAAATTCAGAAAAACAACAGGGTGAAAATGAAATGTGGTAACAGTAAATATGGATGGTAATTCTCGAAAATCAGGAAAAATCATAAAAAAATATGGTAAGTGTAATGAATAAAAATAATAATTATTTCGTATGGAATGGAAAAGACGTATTACAGATCCCAATACATATTGAATGATTATATATAATGTTGATAAGGATCGTAAGGTGTACCACACACGGACTTTCATAATGATTTATGAGGTCATTATTACATTGTCTTTGAATTATGATGGCACCCCCCCAACTTAAATTTTTGTTGTCTGCGGTATTAAAGTCTTCTCGTGGGATATTTCATTAAATTGGTAAAAGTCATGTGGAGGCGTACCTGGCGGCCTACCTGGACAAAGTGACAGTTGGTAGGATGAAGACACAGTAATGATGCGGATGGAGTAACATTAGTATGAGTTGCAACATCTAGAGTAACGACAGTGTGAGTAACAACATCTGGAGTAACAACATCGAGTAGTAGCATCTGGAGTAACAACAGTGTGAGTAACAACATCCAGTGTAACAACATCTAGAGTAACAACATCTGGTGTAACAACATCTACAGTAACAACATTAAGTAGTAGCATTCGAAGTAACAACAATGCAAGTAAAAGCATCCAGTGTAATAGCATCTGGAGTAATAGTAGTGCGAGTAGCAACATATGGAGTAACAACAATGCGAGTAACAGCATCCGGTGTAACAAAATTTGGAGTAACAGTAGTGCGAGTAGCAGCATCTATTGTAACAACATCGATCAAGGAGTAACAACATCGAGTAGTAGCATCCGATGTAACAGCATCATGAGTATCATCAACCAAGTAACAACATCATGAGTAGCACCAACCAAGTAACAACATCATGAGTAGCAGCAACTGAGTAACAGCACCATGAGTAGCAATAATCGAGTAACAAAACCATGAGTAGCAGCAACCAAGTAACATCACCATGAGTAGCAGCAACCGAGTAACACCACCATGAGTAGAAGGAACCAGGTAACAACACCATGAGTAGCAGCAACTGAGTAACAACACCATGAGCAGCAACAACCGATACTTGGAAAAAAATAAAAATCGTTTTTACTCCTTAGTGGTAACTCCTGCAAAAATACAAGATAAATAATAACAATATAATTCTTTATTATTTTATTATTACTGTTATCTATATATATATATATATATATATATATATATATATATATATATAAATTTATTTTTTTAAGGCAAGGATGTAGAGGAAGAGTTCTCTGCACTGATAACCTTCAAACCAGATTTCTTAGAGAGATGTTTGATAAAAGCATCCTTAGAGGCTGGGCAGTGGTATAATCTTAGGCAATGTCCATTGAATATGAATGAAGCACATGTATCATCAATTGTAACTAGCCTGACTGTTCCATTATCAAATACAGTGTCCACCTCGTTAGGTCCCATCTAGATAGTGCACAGCAAAATCCTTAAAGCGGGAGTCATAGAGTCGTGCCCAATCTCCACTCTGAAAAACCTTATTCTTAATAAACTTATCGTGCCATTTCATTCTCTGCTGCTAAATAGTAGTAGTTCTCTAGACATCCATTGAACGAATTTCATCTAGTTCATTGAGTTGGTCCAGTTAGTGTTTCCGGGCATCTGACAGATCCCAACCAACTTCAAGAGCTGTTATGAGCATATTGATTTCAAATTCTATTGGAAACAACTAGGATTTCCCATAAAGCAACTCAAATGGTGAAAAACCAGTTCTATTTCGCCATGTTGTTCTATATGCCCAGAGAGCTTCAGGAAGCTTCTAAGCCCAAGCCCTATGATGGTATGCCACAATTTTTGTCAAGATATTTTCCAATGTCTTGTTTGTGCTTTCCACTTGTCCATTCGCCTGTGGGTGTTATGGAGACATCACCCTGTTCTTGACTCCATATTTCTGCATGAGCTTTGCTATCATGTGTGATGTGGATTATGCTCCTCCATCTGAAACAATCTCTCTTAGAGTACCATAACGAGCAAAAATTTACTCAAATTGAAAATATAAGACCACCTTCTCTATTTCTTTCACAATAGATTTGGCTTCTACCCACTTAGTCACGTAATCAGTACAAACCAAGATGTGGACGTTTTGCTGGGAGGGTGGGTTAAAGGGTCCAACGATGTCAATAGCCCATTTCTCAAAAGGCTCGAGGTCTACCTGTGCCTGCAAAGGCATTTCATCAGCTCGACCGAGCTGCCCCATACGTTGGAAACTATCACACCTCCTGACATAATTTTGTGCATCACAAAAAATAGAAGGCCAGTAATATCCCATTTGTAGCACCTTATGGCCTGTTATTTTGTCTACAAAATTGCCTCCACAAGGGCCATCATGTGAAACTTTCAATACTTCATAAATATCATCCTCAGACACACAACACCAAATCTGCTTATCCGCTCATGTATGAAAAGGTACCTTTCCATCCAACAATATCAGGCACTGTGATGAATAATTTTTTGTTGTTCCCTATATGAAAAATGAGGAGGCACTTTCCCTGTAGCAAGATAGTTAGCAATATCTACATACCACAGAGGTTTACTAGAAAATGCAAAAAGATGTTCATCGGGAAAACTATCTTCTATAGGTGTGCATTCATCATTGTTATCCATTCTAGATAGGAAATCAACGACTACATTAGCTTTTCCTGGTTTTTCTACTATTGTAATATCAAACTCTTGAAGCGATAACAACCACCTTGTAACACAACCAAGAGTAATAGTTTTATTCATAAAATACCTAATTTCTGCATGATCAGTATGTACAAAAGTAGAATACTCGGTGATGTACTGTCGAAACTTATTGATAGCATAAATGACAACTAGGAATTCTTTTTCTGTCAACGTGTAATTTAGTTCAGTAGGAATTAAATTCTTGCTGACATAGTAAATTGCATACGGTGTTTTTTCTACCTGTTGTCCTAAAACAACTCCTACTGATGTTTGAGAAACATCGGTGTGTATGTGAAATGGTAATGCCCAATAATGTCCTCAGAGGATTGGAGCCTTGCAAACCAGCCCTTTAATTTTCGTGAAAGCTATCTCATAGTCTTCAGTCCACGAGAATTTTGCATCTTTTGTTAGAAATTGAAAAAGTGGATGTGCTATTTTAGCAAAATTTTCTATAAAGCGTCTGTAATAACCAACACAACCAATAAAGCTACGTACCTGTTTGGGTGTTTTGGGTGCCAGGAAGTGTAATATTACCTCTACTTTAGCCGGATCAACTCGAATTTCAGCAGCTGGGAGAAAATGTACCAATACTACTCCTTCTTCCCTCATCATATGGAATTTGACTATAATCAGAGATACATGGGTCTTCTTACATATTTTGAGTACTTTCTCTAGATTTTCCAATCCTTCTTCAAATGAGTTTCCATATGGAGTAAAATCATCCATATAGATCTCAACACTATCATCGACCAAATCAGAAAAGATTCCCAAAATTTCCCTTTGGAAGGTGGCAGGAGCATTACACAGGCCAAATGGGAGGACCCTGTATGCAAAGGTTCCCCAAGGGCATGTGAAAGTTGTTTTATCTTGGTCTTTTGGGGCTATCTGGATCTGATTATATCCACTAAATCTGTCTATGAAGGAAAAGAACTTCTTCCCAGCCAAGGTATCTACGACTTGGTCAATGAATGGTGAAGGGAAATGGTCTTTTTGAGATGCCTTATTTAGTTCCCTGTAGTCTACACAGATCCACCATTTACCACTCTTTTTGGGAACAATCACTAGTGGAGATACCCATTGGCAATCTAAGATGGGTAAATGAATCGTACATCTAATACTTTTTGTAATTCTTCTTTGACAATGTTCTTGAGAGCAGGGTTTGTCCTTTGTTGGGGCTGTCTTATAGGGTGGAAATATTCCTTAATATAAAAATGATGAGTACATAAGTTAGTAGGGATCCCTTCATGTCGGTACAATCCCAGGCAAAAGCTTCCTGATGATCATGAAGGACTTTTAAAATTTTTTTTACTCGGATTCAGACAGGTTTGGGTTGATATTAAGTGTTTTCCCTGGCTCAATCTCAATTGGGATACTATCATGGGATGAGGTTACAGGAATGTCTACAATGTCATCTTCTGGTTCAATTTTTTCCTATGTTTCAGAGCTCATTAAAATTCTAGAATCTGTCGATTTGAATCAGGAATAGAACTGGAATCATTAATAAAAGCGTTAATGGCATCATCCTCAGTTTCTATTTTAAATTGAAGGGCCTTCCCAATAGTGAGGACTAGTCTAACATTTTCATTTTCAGGTTCAAGCTCTTCTATAGGTAGATTTTTCTGACTGGTTAATAATTTTTCAGATGGGCTAGGTTTCGCAGGAGGATAAAGAGTAAAATTATTTGTAATTTCTTGATTTTATATGATCATATGCCTAGATCGGCACCCTATGTAGGCCTCTCCAGTTGTGAGCCAAGGTCTTCCTAGGACCAATGGGTGACCACCAACTTACTATCAAGTCTGTAATAAAAGGAGGTCCACAGGGTAATGCCATGAATCTACTGAAATAATCACATCCTCCAATTTCCCTACTAGTTTAATTGTGGACCTCTCTGCTAGTTCCAAGATAGTAGGGGTTGGTTTAATGTTTCCAAGACCTAATGTGTTCATTATTTCAGAGGTGACAATGTTGATGGCAGCTCCCAAATCTACCAGTATTTTTGGGATTTCAGCCCCATTGATCTATAATGTTAGAATCAGGTTTCCTTGGTCTCCATATATTACAGCATGATATTTCCTAACATAATGTTGGATAATCTACCCATCACATGAATGGTTAATGGATCCTTAGGTTTCTTCCCTAGTTTCTTAAAGAAGTACTCTTTAAGGTTCTTTGCATATATAGGTACATCCCTCATAACCTGTAGCAGGGGTATTTTAACAAATATATTTTGCAGTTCCACTAGCAAATCAAACTCTGCTTCAGGGTTTGGTTTATTCAAGGTCAGTCTTTCAAGATATGGAGGAGAATTTGAATGACCTTGATTAGGAACAGATTAGGGAGGTGTTTGGTTCGTTATGTTTTCGTATGATTTATCCCCAACTGTCCTCTATTCTGGTTTTGTATCTTCATTTTCAATCTATTCTATAATAATAGGTGAAGTGGGTGCATTTAGTACCCACCCAGATTGTAGGTTTATCTCATTAAGTCTCGCGGTATAAATTCTATAAGATGGAAGGTTAATAATGCCTGTTTGTTGGACCCCTTTATTATTAAGATTCAGATTAGGCTAGATAGGAAGCTAGGGTCTAATTGTTTGGTTTCCTAGAGGTACATTGGAGGGAAAATGAAGTTGTTGTTGAGACATAGACTGAGGAAACTGACCAGTAGGAGAGGGTCCACACTAGTTTTGATTTCATGAAGGATTCATATTGGCCTAAGGAACCCTTTGTTGCCAAGGGGGATACTAATATTGAGACCACACAACTGAAAAAACTACAAAGTGGGGACCCATATTAAAATTATTAAAATACTGAGATGGGTCTTGAAACATACCTAGATTCATAACTGGTGGTTGAGGTTGCCATGGTTTCTTCTGCCCCATGAAGTACAGTTGGTCTACCACGCTTTCTTCACTTACCCCTTGAAAAAATTCCTTCAGTCCGGGCAAGGAAGGACATGAGATGGTCGCATCATTCTATTCATAGATTGCGCAGGCTTCCACTGTGTTTAATAAGCAATCCTTCAAAGGATTCTTCTTTTTTCACTGTGGGCATAATATAGCCATAGTATTTTCAACTCCATTTGTTTCTGTTTTTCCTGCAGATTGTCCATATGGGTGGATAATGTGCTCAGAATATCAGTCCTTAGGTTGTCCACTAGGTCTCCAATTTCTTCCTTTGTAACCCTTCCATCGGAGGTATTTGATGACTGAATTCCTTGTCCACTCCTTGCAGTTCCCTTTGAACACTTAATGCAATAGTCACATATAGTTTCAAAGTCTTATTTTTAAATATCCCCTTTTCCTACTATATTCAAAAGTTGCAGGGAGTCTTCCCTAAGTGCTTAGAGAAGAATGATCTTTAGAATGTCTTTCTCCATGTCACTATGGACAGACCTCTGCAATATGTATTTCAGTCGTTCCACACAGTCCTCTATGTTTTTTTCCTCTTTTTGTACAAACTTAAATATTTCCTCCTTAATGTCACGGGATTTACAGTAATCTTGGTATTTTTCCAAGAATGATTCTTTCATCCCTTCCCATGAGGTAATTGTGCTCCCTCCTAAACCCATGAACCATCTCAGGGCAGTGCCTTTTAAGGTGGCAGGAAATATTTTTAATTTTTGTGCATCAGAAATATAATCATATCCTTGAAAAACAATGTTAACTTCGAAGAGGAACGTATCAGGGTCTTCAGAAGAAATCCCATGGAAACTAGGCAAAGCTGTTAAAGGGATGGGTCTCATCGATGCATAACCTGCAACGTTTCTGATTGGAAAATAAATAGAGGAACTTACAGGTGCCATAAATACCCTCCAATACTCACTTAGAATTTCGACTGGTTCTGCAACTGGTACTTGGAGTGATTCACCGTAGGAGGTTTCACCGCACTCCGCTAGTTCCTTGGTGACTCGAAATCCTTCAGGAATTATCTCTCCAAATAGAAATTGCTTAATTCGACTGTAGGAGGTTTTACAACACTCTCCTAGTCTTGTGGTGATGAAAACCCTTTTGGAGGTCCTTCTTCCCAATTAGAATTTCTCATTTCTTCTGATCCTCGACTTGCTATTTCTTCGCCTTCTGTTGACGACAAACATGTCTCCTACACTGGTACCCTATTTATTAATTCCCCCACCGACGAAAGAATTCCCTCTGGTACCGTGGATGGAACTGGTTGCTCCACTGACTGCCCTTCGGACTTCTTTTGAACCCTTACCCTGACAACAACACAATATGATGCCTAAGATTTAGATTTTTCAATGATCTCCTAAGTATATGTCTTCCTTCCCAGATCCTTTCCTTTCTTCCCCTCTTATTAAGATCCTTGTTCATACAAATTGAGAAGAAGGTTCATCAAAGTAACATAATCGCTCAGGACCCGGAGCAGGACAGATAGCTTCCTCCTCGGGATGAGAGAGTAGGTTCAAACAGAAAATATAATGAAATAAAAGGAAAATAAAAGTTCAAGACATGAATTAGGGTAATCAAATACCCTCCTCAGGACGAGAAGTTGGTGCTTTAGAAAACAATAAAAAAACAGAAAGCTGGAAACTATTCCTAGGACTTAGGGCAGGGTAGGAAAATGCCCTCCCCAAGATGAGGGATCAATTTTAATGAAAATAAAAGCATGAAAAAAGAAACATCACGCTATGCTTAGGGGCTTGAAGCAGGGTAATAGATGCCCTCCCAAAGACGAGAGATCAATTCTAAAGAAAAACAATAAAAAACAGGAAATAAAACACAGAGCACTACGCCAAGGACTCAAATTAAGGCAATAAATTCCCTCCCCAAGATGAGAGATCAACCCTTAGATCAACTGCAGATCACGTTCATCCACCTATTAGCCTTCCCCAGCAATGGCGCCAAAATGTTGGTGTCTGGATATGAACAATATTCAACCCCTTTTCCACATAAATTATCAACCCAAGCATGTTATTCATTTCAACACTAACGGCACAGTATATGCAGGAGCAATCACATGACCTATTGTAGATCATAGGCTTAAATCCATAAACACACAAACTACTGTAGCAAAAATTAAAACAGATTACAGAATTAAAAAGAGATTCACAACAATTGGAAAATTACACTGGAACAACAGTAACAAAATCAAACTAAAACGTGAAGACAATGAAAAGAAAGGGAAACACAACACCTGATCAGAAGAGTGGGCCCAACTCTCTGATCAGAGCTGCCACAAACTCACAAATTACAGGTGAAACAACAAGATTTTGTGCATTCAATTAATTGCAAAATATATTGTTACAAAATCTCTATGTAATTGGGCTTAATCTTTATTCACAGCCCATAAGCCCTCTTTATACAAATTTTCCATAAATCATAGATTCCATACAACAACTAAATATTTACAAAAATATACTTTGTTACAACAACAACCTATTTGCCCAGAAGGAAACCATGAAAAAGCCTAAAATAATGTTGGTGTCAAAATAGAGTCTGTTACGTTGTAACAACAAGTGAAGATAGCGTTGGAATTTATGGGTTGTTCCATGACTTCACAGTTGTAACCTTCCCGCTTTGGCCGAATATGTAGAAATATCAGAGTTAATTTTGCAAAAAGGTAAAATCTCCATGAAAATTACTTCATTAATCAAATATCTCATGAAAGATAAAAGAAAGGGGTTTACCTCATGCATTTAAGAACAATAATGGTACAAACAATTTCACGAGGCTCTTCTTTTTTATTCTGTTTTGAAGGAAATTTTCATACTATTTTTTATAATGGAGTGGTCAAAATCAAGACTATTGATGTTGAAAAAATTCATTTGCTTGTTAATGGTAATATATTGAGATTATTTAATAAACCCATAACAAGGGAGGAATTTTCTAAGTATGTGCAAGAGAATTCTGAATTTAAGTTGATTAGGAAAGGGGATTTTTCCCCTCATTCTTCAAATTTGTTGTAATTTATTTTCAATGACATATATATATATATATATATATATATATATATATATATATATATATATATATATAAACATGAAAACCAACTTTATTGACATGTTTTTGCAGAAAAATATTAATTGACAAAAAATATTTCTTGGCATTTTAGATTTTCAAAAATCCCATATTTCTTATCCCTATTTCCTTTTATCCCTCTTTTATTTCAATCAATTTTTAGGTGGTAATCTATATTCATGAAGTCAGTGTTTTTAATTTTATAATTCAAAACAATAATGATAGAAATAAGGAATTATTTTCCAAAGAAATCAAATCCAAGAGACGTGAGGAAAAATTCGTATCATTATGCAGCTAATTTATAGTTTCACAACCATAATAAAATTCTACAATAAGAAGAAAATCAAAGGAAACATTAAGGCATGTAAGAAATATAGAGTTATATTTCTTTTAAGAAATTAGATTTTAAATTATGAATTAAATATCAATAGATTGAATAACTTATGAATTTGTTAACCATTATACCATAGCCTCCCATCATTGCAACACTCATCACATCAAAGTACGATCAAGAACTAACCGCATAGCACTGGTCCTTTGAAATTATTCTTGGGAAGTTGTGTAAGTACAGTTTTGATGCAACATTATTTCCTCCATCAATATATTACCTTTTCATCATTCAAACCTATTCCATATCCACTATTCCAATTTTGAATCATATTTCATTCTCTCCCATTTCCTTGTCGAAAAGAGTAGTCTAGGCTGAAAATTCTTCACGTTATGGGTATGCGTGTTCTTTATTAACCGAATGGTATGAAATTCCTCCAATATTATCCGTAGCTGCCAGAGGTGGGTTGGCTTCAGTTCTTAGAATAAATCGATAGGTATGAAACAAATATTACTAAAGACTTTGCTTGAGAAATTGATGGAGTAGAATCCAAAATAGGAGACATTAAACTCCATTTTCAAGAAATGTATTCAAATTACAACATTAAAAGGAAAATGGAAAAATATCTTGTTAGTAATTAAAAAATTTATAACATGTGAAGGTAGATTCAGAATAATGTATTTCTATCATGCTACACTTATGATGCATTTTTTAGATGTGTTTCAAAACAATTTGCCCTACTTTCTAGTTCAAAGTTTAAAGAAAATGGAATTTAGTATCGAAAGAGAATCTAGGTCCATAGATAACTATCTGTACCATCATGGACTTATTAAGATTTTTCTATAAGTACATTCGCAAGAAAAAGGAGATAATTGGAAGGATTTCTTAGTAATAAATAACTTTTTAGACACTCAAGAGAAAGAACAAAATATTAAGGTCAAAAGAAGTAGAATAAAATAAAACCCTAACCTTAAAAAAGAGAGAGTTGAAGAAGAAATTCAAGAGAATAATATGAATGCAAGTCCAAAGGATCCATTCGAGGACAATAGTCCACTATCCAAATATCTTGAAAACTTTAAACATAAAAGTGATAAGTAATACCTTAGAAGGAATAAAGCTAGCCCGAGATATATAATACCTGAAAAAAAAGAAGAAAGCAAAGAATATAACAGTATAAAAGAAAAACATTGGAAGTTCAAGAATTAATTCAAGGAGAACAATAATTTTAAAATTTCCAAACACTCAATCACCAAAAATGACAGATATTAAATATTAAGGATTTAACACACCTCCTTATATAATCAATCCAACAAGTAGTCTAGCGAGACAGAACCCAGAAATCGATCTAGTTCAACAAGATAACAATGATTATGTTGAATCTTTAGAACAAAAGGCACAAAAAAAACAAAAATATTTTCAATTTGAAATGGGTGAAACTTCAACAATAAAACTGAATACAAAACATGAACAAAATATTGAAGAGAATCTAAAGCAGGACATTTATGAATTGGATATATTTAACAAACACTTGATTCAGGAAAGAAAAGCAACTAAAGTCCAAAATGATATATTGAGGACTCAAAATGACAATATATTTGTACACCTCTATCATTGGTACAAAAATAATAAGAAACTTAAATTTCAAAACAATTTTCTTAAAAGCTAGGTGAGAGGATTACAAGGAAGAATTTTAATGAAGAAACCAAGAACCATGTTTGGAATTAAAAATAAGAAAGAGAGTAGTAGTTTGGATGTACTTCCACAAACATCATATATCATTCACTGAAAAGAAAGGAATGAATTTTGAAATTTTGGTTCGTGAGGACATGCAAAACCTTCGGTGTGGGATAATATTGAAGCTTAGAAATATCTCTTTTTTACTATCCTTTTTTCCATTAAATTTCACCTTTTTGTCACTATTCTACAAAAACATCAGCATATTAAGGTAAAGATAAACTTATACATGGTATCAATCATCCATATTTAAATTCATTATTTCTTAGTGAAATTATGACAAAGGCATTCTTGCAGTGATCAAATCTTAAACATTATGCAATTGATATCCATTTCTGCAGCGTAATCTATTGTTAAACAGGTTGCAAGACTCCAATGAAAGAAATAAGACTATTAAAATATTAAAATTGGATCCCACATGGATAGCCACCTAGTGGAATTGATTGCCAAGTTATGTGATATGGGATATATTGAAGTGAAAGGAAAAGTCAAACTTGGAAACTTCTTGTAGCAATCAAACATAGGAAGTAGAGTATCAAGTGAGCAAGACTAAAGGATTGAATTAATGTAAATATTATAGATCGGCATAAAATATCCTATGGCTTTCTTTTCCAATAGAAATTCGTAAAGAGATTTAACTCTGAGCGTTATCGATCTCGTAGGTGTCAAAATCACTTGCATCATATTGACTTAAAGCTCTTTGAAGTCAATTTTACAATTTGTATAAATGTTGTAAATGAGACAAGAAATGGAGAGGTTGTTATCACTAATTTTATAGTTATTTTGTGGAGGAAATTGATACTATATTTTCATAATAAAAATCACTATTATTTTTAAATGCGTTTGTGAAGGATCTTTGATTATTAATCAACCCTGAACTATGGGGGGTCTCCTTGCAAGCTGTGAGGTCTTGGTTTTAAGATTTGTGTTGTTTCCAATATTTACATTATTCTTAGAGTTTTCAATTACATTTCTATTTGTTTTTATTTTGTTGTAGGGTACTCATAAAGAGAAAACATCAAAAAGAGTTTACCTATTCAATGCATTTTGTTATCAATACTTAGTCATTTTATCATTCAAATTCAATTTTTGTTAGTTGTGTTGTCATTCAAAATCAATTTCCGACATGCCAAACAAAGTACAATTTAGAGGTTAATTACACACATTAGTAACCGTTCTTGAGTTATGATTTTACCTTTTATACATTAGATTTCGTTGTCATTAGATTTCAAATAAATTTTATATTTTTTCAAACTAGATTTCATTATCATTTCCTCCCACAACATTTAAAATAGGCTTTTCTTATTTGCAAATAAGCTTAAAGATTTCCTTTCAGCAACTAGTGCAGAATGAGCTCAATTATGCAATAGTAGAATTAAATCATTTTCTTTCATATTCTATTTTCAAGCATTTCCATTTGATAAGTAGAATTAAGTATTGATTTTTGCAATTTAGATAGATATTGTATTTTCAAAAAGCTTAATTTTTTTTTGTTGGACTCTAGATTAAAAGAAAAAGTGCGTCATTATTCTCCAAATTGTATGAAGATCAATCATCCATATTTAAACTTAGTTTCATTTTTTAAAATTACTTAATTTACAGAAGAAATCCTAGCATATATAGTGCACATACATTTCACAAGTACATGAATCCTCTTTGAAAATCAATAAAGTAAATTAAAGACAATTAATTTACCAAACAAGAGGTAAGACTAGTCTATATGCTACTGGTCCAATATTCTCAACAATTTCAAATGGCCCACAATATTTTTGTGCCAACTTGGCACATGTCCCCACCCTTAGGGAATGTTTCTTGGGATTGATTCTCAGTTATACATGTTCTCCAACTTGGAAACCTTTGTGCACACCATGCTTATCTATATAAAATTTTTGTCTATCCTGTGACACATTAAAAATTTTCTTATGATATAAAATTCATGTTCCACGTCCTTAAGCATATTAGGTCCTACGTGAATTCTGTTAACTGGATCTCTCTAGATAATATCAATATTGCATCTCTTACCATACAATTCCTCAAAGGGGTTCACATTTATGGATTCTTAGTATCCATTATTTAATGAAAATTCCAGAAATGGAAGACATTCTTCAAATTTCTTGGGTTGGTGCATAACATACATCCTTAACATGTCCTCAAGGATCTGATTGATCCGATTTGTTTGTACATTTGTTTGTGGATGATAGGCTATCCTAAAATCCAGTTTTGTTCCCAATCTGGAAAAAAATTCCTTCTAAAACCTTGAAGTGAATTTAGCATCCCTTTCTGACAAAATATTCATGAGAATACCATTTAGCTTCATGATATCCTTTACAAACATTTGGGATATGTCACTAGAATATTTGGTGGATTTAACTACTAGAAGATTAGCTATGTTGCTAAGTTTATCCACCACCACCGTGATTGGATCATGCTTCCTAAATATTTTGGGAAATCGAGTGATCAAATCCCTAGAAACTACTTCCCACTTCCATTCTGAAATAGGGATGGTCTGCAACAATCCTATCGATTTCTTGCATTCAACCTTCACCTACTAGAATTATATGCATTTTTCTACAAAATATGCCACTTCTTTCTTCACATTTGGCCAATGATAGTTCTTTTTAATGGTTGTGAGGTTATTTTGATACCCTGGGTGACCTCAGTATGTCTTAGCATGGATTTCTTTCAATATAAACCTTTTTATTTCATCACTATTAGGCACATAAATTATCCCCTTGAATATGATTAAGCCATCTTTAGTGAGATGTTATCCTATTCCCTCTCAACTTTGCTACAATTTTTCTTTCATTTTCTTGTGTTTTTCATCTTGTTTCCCAACATTTTTAATTATTTATTCTAGATTTTTTTCATACATAATTACTGATGCCAAGTGATTTACTTGGAGCCTTCTTCTGAAGGCATCAACAACATTGTGTTCATTGTCTTTTATGTACTTAACTTCAAAGTAATACTAGTTCAACATCTACAACCATCTTACTTGCGTAACTTTCAACTTTACCTGTCCAAACAAGTATTTGAGTCCACTATAATCTGACATGAGGGTGAACCTCCTTCCTAGAAGGTAGTGCCTCCAAATGTTTATGGAATGAACTATAGAAACCAATTTTGAATCATTTGTCACGTAATTTTCCGCATGCTTAATCAAATTTCTAGACTTGTAGTGCACTACTTTCCCTTATTTCATTAAGACTCTATCAAGTCCCTTCATGCATGCATCTCGGCACATTACGAAATCATTTCTATGAGTTTTGATTCTTAGCTTTGGAGCACTGTTGTGCAATTACATTAATTGCTAAAAAATTTATGCACATTGTGCGATCCATTCAAATCATTTCCCTTTATTTTGTAAGGATGTAATGGGATGAACTATTTTGGAGACATTTAGAATAAATTGCATGTTGTATCCTACTGATCCCATGAATGATGTAACCTCCTTCACATTATTTTTATTTGGCCACTCCCTTATGGCTTTGATATTTTTAGTGTTGAATGTTACGCCTTCCTTAGAGATGATGTGCCCTAGGTAATGTATTTGTGACTGGAAAAAGTCACATTTGCTAATTTTTTCATAAAATTTATTCTCTCTCAACAATTTTGATACTCCATCCAAATATTTTTCATGTTATTCCTCTATTTATGAGTAGACAAGGATGACATCAAAAAACACTATGATAAACATGTCGAAGTAAGGATGCAATACTCCATTCATCAAGCACATAAATGTGGTTGGGGCATTGGTAAGCCCAAAATGTACCATTGCTAATTCGTAGTACCCATAAGTTGTTTTCAAAGAATTTTTATGGATGTATTCCTCCTTGATTCTCAATTGATGGTAGTCTGACCTCAGGTCAATCTTGGAGAAAATTGTTTCCCCTCTTAGATGGTCAAAGGTATCATCAATCCTTGGTAGTGGGTACCTTTTCGTAATGGTTACCTTATTCACTTTTCTGTAGTTAATGGACAATTGAAGAGTTCCATCCTTCTTGTCTATAAATAGTATTGGTGCTCACCAAGGCAACACACTTCGACTTATATAACCTTTTTTAACCATCTCCTTTCTCTATAATTTCATCTCAAGTAACTATGTAGTGTTGATCCTATATGGATCCTTAGATGTTGGTGCTACTCATGGTACCAACTCAATAGAGAAATAAATATCTTTGTGAGGAGGTAATCTAGGAACCTCCACTGGAAAAGCATCTGCATAGTGTTGCAAACTAGGGTACCTTTGGAGAAATTTATCCTTTGTTTCTTCTACTTTTCTTCCAGCTTCATCGTTTTTGGAAACTTGTACTACAAACAACATGCATCACTTCATGTTACTGCGATTGGCCTGCATAAAAATGATCAAACTCACTAATAAGAGGTTATTCTTTCCTTGTAATACTCTTTTTGTTCCTCGCTCAACCAAGAATTTCATTGCTTTCTCATATAAATTTACCTTGGTATGGTGTATGTACAACCAATCAATGCCAAATAGGATGCCATACCCACCAAATACAAGGAATTCAAGTGGTATTTTGCAAGCATGTTATTGAGCTCCATTTCACATGAATTTACCTAGTGGATAATTTTTCTCCTTGTGCCAGTGGCCAATTGAAACAACCAAGGTTCTCGATACAATTCCTTTCCCAAACCACACTTATCAACAAGTTTTGAACTAATATAGCTATAATTATAACCTGTACTGATCAAAATAGAAATGATTTTCATTTGTAGCTTGTTAGGGTCATTAGTTTTTATTTTCAAATGTGTTTTTCATGTCCTTTAATTTTCAATTTTTAAATAAGTTGAGCCTATGACTATTTTTATTGTCATATCCTCAAAGGTCATAGTCATCATCAAATTTATGCCATAAAGTGTCCATTCAAACCATGAAAGAGTGTCAAGTCGATGGGATTCATGAGGTCATGCATGTTTATACATTCAAGTCAAAAATGGGTTGTGTGTCTGTTATTTATCAATTAGAACCATTAGAAATTAAGTGGCGTTAGTCTAAGGTTTTGATGGGAATGTAGTTTGGTCATTAAATATGTTCTATATTTTACATCCCTTATCTCCTATTTACCCCACATTTCCCTATTTCGTGCCCTATTCCCCATTTACCTTTATACATACCCCTTCATATATATACACCCTACATTTATGTTCTAATTTAAATATTTATACACATAGATACCCCCCTCCCATTCTAAACACGCCTCCTAAGAATTTAGTATCCTATGGCCGCTTCCATCATCATTTTGATACACCCTCATGCCTAATTGCTGATGCATACATCATCATACCGCTAAATTTGAATTATTACCCATTCTCCAAAAAATCATTCCAAATTAAGTGATTTTTACATGTGACTAATCAAATGACAAGTTGGATGCACTCACTGTTGAAAATTCGTTGTGCAACAATGCTGCCCAACTTGTTCACTCCACAAAATACCATGTTTTAGACATCATTTGGAAATGGCATTTCTGATCACGTGGAGATGAGTTTTGGAAATATGGAAGAGGTTTTTCTCAATAATATGCCAAATTACAATAACCCCTTTCTTTTTTTTCACACGTGTCATAGATTGGGAGTTTCGAATGCATATTCAATGCTTATTTTTTGGACTCTGAAATTTCCTGTTTTAGTCATTAATTTGTAGAGAATTGTTTGAGAATATGAGGATGATTTTGGAGAAAATAAAAGAGGATTTTGTCGAAAATTTTCCAAATAAAAAAATTTATTTCATATTTTAAATAGTTGTTATATTTTGTTAGCTACTTGTGTCTCTTCAAGCCCTAGTTTCGCAATATTTGGGGGCAGAATTTTGAAGTTTTTGGAATTCAGTTGGTAAATGTGGAGCTAGTATGGATATATTCTAAAATTTTGGATGTTTATAAGTTTGTTTCAAGCTTTTAAAATGATGTTGCCAAGATCAATATTGTCTCGATATTATTTGTAGATAGAATAGACATTGTATCTAGTCTATTATTTTCCATGCAAGTAATTCTTCCCAATTTTAGTTAAGAAGAACAAGACATGAAAATGGGTTGGATGCTATTACAAATTAGTATTCATAGTTTTTTCCAGCGATCTCTTGTAAAGACTCACGATATGATGCTTTTAATATGTTTATCTCTAGTGTATTAATTGTATTGTTTGCTTTCCTCCACAAATTTTCTTGTTTATGCGTGTAAAGACTCAGTTTTATTAGAATTCATATTGTCATTCTCTAATTAAGCTATGTCAAATTATTTCAGTTTAGAATGAAGTAATTATACCCTTATCCACTGTTATGTCATCTAAAACACTTACTCACAATTATGCAACATCATAATTCGAGTTGTCTTGTTACATTTGAATAAGTATATCTGATGTTATCTTCCACTATACTACAAATTTGTTTCCTTTTCAAAAGTATGTAATAGACAAGCCTTTGTAAGTGCAGCTGGCTGTTATATGCATAAGAATGTTTAGGCCAATAAAATTTCTGATCACAAGTATCCATTTTCTAGAATTATTGCTTTATTCCAAACAATTTTTTTTGAAAACCTTCAAATATGGTGTTTTTATGTTCCTTAATAACAACATCTTTAGTTTTCTTGAACGAGGGATCCCCCTCTGATTAGGAAATCCTAGTTCCTAATAAGTAGTGGTTTTGTGGTTACCTTTGTTGCCCTTTCCTTAGCCTAAAGGGATTCATAGAGTGCTAACATAGCTTACCTTCCATCTCAATGACAGATGCATGGAGATCTTCTTGGTCATTACCCATTTTTGCATAGATCCATGTTATACTTCAAGCCACTCCACCGACTATACTTTCCTCTTTACCATTTCAAATATTTGGTACAACATTTTTCACATTTGGAGAATCTCTCATCCTTTTATCCCCACCACATTTCCAACACTTCAGTGTTTATCGAACTTCAAACTTTGGTTCTTCTGACATTGTATGCTGTACATTTTTCTTAGAAACAATTTTGGGTTTCTACAGAGACAATTGTGCTTGAACTCAGTGATTCACTTCATTTATTCCTGCATTTTTCTTGGGCCAATTCTTACTATGTCAAAAATTTCTTTTGGCCTTCCGGATACTCCTAATTTTAGGCCTATTTTTTTCTTGTTCATAGTAGTGCCCTAATTTCTTGATATTGTCCTTCAAGGTTTCAGCTTCCAACGAATCGATCTTATCCTTGAATGCCATAGGCAACCCACTGATGAACCTTTGAATATTTACCTTATGATCCTTGAGATATGGCACATATATCAATAATTCTAGAGATTTGGTAACATACTCATCACTGGTGAAGTGACCCATTTTGAGTTCATAAAAATCCTTTGTTTTATTGTCATAATACCATAGATACAGGTATTTATGTTTCAATATATTCTCAAACCCCCCCATTTCAACTCCTTCTTAGAAATGGATCTAACATTCTTCAATTCTTCCAACCATATGTTAACTTTTCCAGGTTATTCTAAGAAGTTTCTTCATTCCTATAAACCATGCTTATGCATCCTCTGCTTTCTTCATATCCCCATCAAAGGTAGGTGGTTTTTCCTTCTTAAACTCTTCAAGAATATGCTCCTTTTAATTTTTCTTTCGTACTAAGTTTTGATGATGTCGAGAATCGTGATGCATCTAGGAAACTAATTTAGATGGTCTGCTTGAATGTTGCACTTGTGTGTTGGTCCCTTCTCTTAGAGTGCTCAAATTTTCACCTCCGGGCATAATGCCTTCACTTCCTTGCTTATGCCTCTTTTGGGATTTGTTAGCATCAGCCCCATTGGTATTTTCTTTTGTAACCCAAAATATTTTCTTGTGTCTATGAATTTCCCCCCACTCAGATTCCCTTTGCATCTGCCAATCCGAGAGACTTTGTAGGATTACTGCATTGATCTCAGCTTTCCTTTCTTGAGATCTTACCAGCTTATTATTATCGATCTTAATTATTCTCACCTCATCCCTTAGGCTTTGTAAGGTGTCCATCTTGTCTAGGGAATGATTCCCTCCCCCTTGCCTAGTTGATCTCTCTTCTTCATTAACTTTGATGCCACATTTTCAATGTTTTCATTGATTGGATCTATATTCAATCATTCTAGTCTTCATCACGGTGACTTTTTTTTAAAGATTCTTGCTATTTGATATTAATCACACACATTGTTATAAATTTAAAAATATAACGCAAAATCAGGATCAATATTTTACCATGGAGGTTCTACTGTGACAAAAAAATCTTGTTAGTGTGACAATTACATTTACAAATCATATTCATCAATCATTCAGTCCCTCCAACATGATAATCAGACTAGAATCATAAACATGAAAAAAAAAATCAACAAATCCATGATTTACAACCATCAAACACAGTAAAGCATGATCTTAATCCTATTCCCATAAAATTTTCAATAATATCGGTTTCTCCTTATTTTCCTCAATCCATAATCAAGAAATAAATTTGACTTTTAGCACTTAGACAATTAACTTTCTTCATTTTAATTTTAATTTTACCATCACTTTATCATGATGAAAGCCCATTCATTTTATTTTTGAACCTATATAGGTGGCTCTAGCCTCTTCAATAAGTGGATTATCAACCCGCCGAAGAACTGGGAGGTGGTCGACTTCACGAAGCTTCTCAGTGAGCTGGTAAGGACCATAAATTGGAAGGTTAGGGTTAGTGTTTTTAAATTTTAGGTATATTTGATTTACTATAGTTGCATGCGACTTAGACAAGTCGCATAGTCACAAGCTGGCTCAAGTCGCAATCATGTTGCTTGGACGTGTTTATGTGACTAGCGACTTAGCAGCTTAGATAGGTCGCATAGTGGTATTCTTTTTCCAAACACCATTTATGGTCATATTTTTTGGTATTTGGATGCTAGATGATTTATGGGTAGTCGGATGCTAGTTGCTGCAGGAGAGATTGATTTGTAAAATCAGAATGAAATTTAATTTTGTATGTGAGCTGAGGGATTGGGTACTAAATTACCATACATTATTTTATGTTTAGAGAAATCTATTGGCTTTTCAATAGAGAGAACTATTCACGGAATTCTGAACTCATGCACTGTTTCTGGTGAAAATTAAAGAAATAAGAAACATAAAACACAGTTGAACTGTGAATTCAATATTTATTAGATAATGGGACGAGAAACATCAGAACCTGTGGAAACAAATGATATAGGGCAAGTGAAAATTTTCTCATAAGCCAAAGATGGGAAGTGGGTTTGGGTCAACGCAAAACAATATCAGGGCATTTTAAAACAATGACTAGCTCGTCTAAGATGGGAGCAGACAAGGAAAAAAAGGTCTCAAAGGGAAAGTACCCGGGTCCTTCGTAAGACACAACATTCAAACAAGTCATATTTTCAAGCATATGGAAACAACAACAAGTCCAAAGGAAAAAGGAAAAATCATTGAGGATTCTAACTTATATAGTCCCACATCCACACCTCTCATTTGGTCATCTTATATTTATGTGAAATAATTGTTAAATGTAAAAAATAGGTTGGAGGTAGTAGAAGCTAACGAATAGGAAGGAGATTGTACATTCCATATAATAACATTTGAAAACCAGGATTTAGCAAAAAGAAACAAAGTTTTGAAGGAGCAAGTGGCATTTCTACAGAAAGCTCTCCTGATAGGGAAGACATAATGGCAACGCATGAAGGTGGAGGTGCAAAACATGAAGGAATTTTCAGTGAAGAATATAGAGGCAATGGATGCGAAACCATTCTAGGATAAGGGGAAAGTATTTTTCCAAATAGAGAACCATGAAGAGACATCAAGAGAAGAAATGAAAGGAGTTTCCACAAAACTCTCCAAAACCTGGGCTCATGTTATTAACAATTCTGCAAAGAGGGAAGGAGAAACAAACATTTAGGTTGACAACATGCAAGATAGAGAAAGTAAGGAAGTAAAAGATAGAGTAACAAACATAATTATTAAAGAGGAAAAATATTATGGGAAAAATGAATGTACTCTTGATCTTGAAAGAGACTTTTTGAAAGAAAAGTTGTAATGGCAAGGGAAAATAGGCCAAGCATGGAGACTAGGTAAGCTTAACAGTGAGAGATCCAGGTCCATAAAATTCATCCGGCCTATCATGCATGATAAATATATCATTCTAATCAAGAAGAAGCCCTTGAGAGGTTATCAATTTTTTCTAGAAGAATATTTAACTATAAGACAACAAGAGGAGAGGAGGGACGAAATGACAAAGTTAGGGTAGCAAGAGATGAGGGAAAGAGAGCATGGATTTGTAAAGGTAAAGTTGTGATAGCGTAATTTGGACCTCCTTCCAAAACAAGGTAGAAAAATGATAACAAAGAAGATGCAGCAAACTCTTCAGCGAGAAGTGAGGAAGGAAAGTTAGTCTAGGCAAGCAGGGACAAAGACTAAACTGTGAATCTTGCATGTCAAAAAAAATAGCAATCAAGTCGTACCCAGGTTTCCTTAAGATCGGTTTTTTGGAACCGCAAGGGTTACCATGAAGACGAGGACCTAAGTTAGGGCCTATTGCAGAAGGTAGAGACATAATTTTCTTCATAGAAACACATGAGCATAAAGGGTGTAGTACACCTTTGTTTGAACGGTACTGGAAGATAGCAATGTGGAACAAGGCAGCAGGGAATGGCAGAGGGCACGGGGGTATCATGGTATTAGTGAGAGAAAAAGAAGGTCATTTTATTCAACTAGAAAAAGAATACCCAAATAAGAAA
Organism: Pinus albicaulis; assembly: GCA_034641835.2. Taxonomy (NCBI): domain Eukaryota; kingdom Viridiplantae; phylum Streptophyta; class Pinopsida; order Pinales; family Pinaceae; genus Pinus; species Pinus albicaulis. The sequence continues at coordinate 990,682,724 of CM076577.1, read as the reverse complement.
TTTATCTGGCTTAAAATATCAAAAAATGGAAATCACATCAGAATTGCAGCATGCTATTTTGCGCTGCAAGTTTCAAAAACCTACAAAAGTAGAGGACTTGACAACAAAGGTCCCTTTGCATCCGTAAAAGCACATATTGCAATATATTCTCAACTAGGTGAAGTTCTTATAGTGGGGGATTTCAATGTTAGAACTATAGGTGAAAAAGCTAGCATTCTTTGCTGTAAAGAAGACGGTCACCCTATCTGGCTTTCAGAAGAGAGTAATCATCATTAGGAAAGAATTTTAGAGGATAAAGGCTGAAATCTATTTGGAGAACAATTGCTTACGCTATGTGGGCTTTCAATTTTTTCATTTGTAATGGTTTGACTAGGTGGGAAAATTCCGATAATTTCACTTGCAATACTTACAATGGAGCAAGTGTAGTAGATTATGTAATTTGCTCGCATACTTTGTGTGAGGAAATGGATAAAGTGTTGATTGGAGATCAAATTTGGGACTTAAAATTAGATCACAAGCCAATTTATTTAAGTTTCTCTTGGACCAGAGAGAAGTAATTAGGGTCGAAAACTTAGCGGGTTCAACAAAATCCCCCAAATGGCATAATTCTTTTAACTCCAGAGAATTGTAATACCTTAAAAATAACGCTAGAGAGGCTCTTCAAGGAGGAAATCTCATTTCTTGACCTATGTAGTCATGAATTAACACATTTAAATCAAAGGACACTTGCTGAGTGCAAAAGAGAAAAAATTAAGAAGTTTGATACAAATTGCTTTCTAGTTAATGTTTGGTTTGACGAAGAATGAAAAAGGGCAAGGAGAATGTGGAAAGAATTAGAAAAGGATAATATAAAGCTCAAATATTACAAGTAGATATTAATAAAGAAAAAAGCCAATTTCATGGTTTCGAGGAGAGAAGAACTAATCTTCCTTGGGAAAAATAACCCCAAATTATGATGGAAGGAGCTCCAACCGAAAAAGGTGCAAACTGAAAACAACATTACAACTTCTGAATGGTTCGACTATGCAAGACAACTTTATGAGCAGGATACCAAGGTTGACCCTCCTCCCTTGGTCAACATGGACACAAATCTCTTCATGGTGTAAGAGGTAGAAATGGGTATCAAGAAGTTGGGTGCTGGAAAAGAAAAAGACTTAGCTGAACTCCAAGCAGAGTATCTAAAATGGGGCTTAAAAATTATTTCACCTCACATCACAAAAATTTTCAACAGCATCATAGAATAGGGGTTCCCCTCAAATTGGACAATTAATATCACAACACCTCTTCTCAAGAGTGGGGATGTCAATAATCCCTCCAATTATAGAACCATAATGACAAACCTCTTGTTTGCAAAGTTATTCGGAAGCATGTTAGAAAATAAAATCAGCAAGTGGGCAGAAGAAAGAGACAAACGTGCTAAAGGGAAAATAGGTTTTAGACCTAAATATTCCATAGTTGATCATTGTATAACTTTAAGACACATCATTGGAAAAGTTTGGGAAAAAAAGGAAGAAGTTTTTTGTTGCTTTGTTGATTTCAAAAAAGCCTTTGACACGGTTCCTAGGGATAATCTTTGGTGCAAAATGGAGGAACTCGGGGTTCCTAGGCATTTGAGCGCATCTATGCATTGACTATATGAAGAGGTGAAAGTCAAAATTAGAACTTGAATAGGGATTTCTGAATGTTTTAGAAGTGATATCGGGGTCAAGAAAGGTTTCCTTTTGTCTCCTACCCTTTTTGGCTTATATATTGACAAGCTTGAAGAGTGGCTAAATTCTCAAGGCGGTGACAGTATCCATCTGAGCAAGCTCTTTATAAGGCTTATTTTGTATGCAAATGACCTTATATTGATTGGTAAATGAGCTCTTGGTTTTCAAGAGCACTTACGTTCCCTTTAGTATTTTTGTAGAAGGGTGGCAATGAAAGTCAATATTAGCAAAATGAAAGTAGTTGTTTTCTCTAACAAAAGAGAGCATAACCAACATAACTTCTACTTTAAAGGCAACATTCTGGAAGAAGTTGCATACTACAAATACCTCAGAATTGACTTCAACACAAATTTAAGTTGGGATGGTTGTAGAAAGAAAAGAACTTTGGGGGCTGGAAAGCATTTTATGCTCTTCAAAACAGGTGTAGAGAGGTGGAACTGTGGGATTGGAAAACCACTCTAACTCTTTTTGGGCTTCTAGTGATTCTGGTGATTCTCTACGGTTGTGAATTGTGGGCCAATAGCACAACTGACATGCAGTGGAAACAAATTAACAAAATTTGGAAGTGTTTGATTACAAACAAATTCAAAATTAAAAGTGTAGTTCCTTATGCTATCTTGTTAAGTGAAACAGGGGATGCTCCTATTGAAGAAATTTCTATGGTTTGAGTCATAAGATATTTGGAAAAACCTGAGCAAATGGAAGAGGATAGATGGCCTAGGGTTGCTTTTAATAACATACTATGCAAAAGAAAGAAGACTTGGATGCAACAAAATATCAAATGGTTTAGTAAATGGGGTATTTGCTTGAGCATGTGTCCTACAACAGTAAAGAGATACATTTTTTTGTTATGGATACATTCCACAAATGCACTTAGGAGAAAGAGTTGAGGACAAAGAAGAAGTACTACATTGAAGAGTTTAACGCGACTCATTACCATGAGAAAAAAGTGTACATAGGGGCCAATATTTCTTGGAAATCTAAAATTCTTATTGCTCAAATAAGGAATAATTCTCATCAACTCCGTGGTGAAATAGGGCACTGGAAAAGGACAAAAGAGAGGTGGTTGGAAAGTGTATGTATTTTTTGCTGTTTCGAAAAAGTGGAAACAGAGAAACATTTCATTTTAGAGTGTGAGGCCTTCAAAGATAGTAAAAAAAATTATGCAGGTATTCTGGCATCTACCTCCTAGAATAATCTATTCAGTGAAGAGTTTGTCGAGAAGCTAGGAGTGTTTATTGTAAAACTCCACAGGAAAAGGGCCGATTACAAGAGCCAGATGGAGAAGCAATCTGTCCCATAGGCTATTTTTAGCCTCGCGGATGTTAAAATTACTTACTATATTTCTTTCAAGCTTCGATACCACATTGTAACCAACCAAACCACTTTTGTCACCTCGATAGATGGGGTATAGAATTTGTTTCTCCTACTTTCCTCTGATTACTTTACATTCATCCAAGCACGTATCACGCTTAACCTTTTGTGGGATGTATTCTTTTCACTAATGACTACATGCCACCAATCTAATTCTACGCGAAACAACCATAGGCCAGACATAACGCTAAAGCTCCAAATCTCGAAACTTTTCTTTGCCCTTGATTGTTCCACCAAGCCACTAGTTACATTCTTCACAAAATGATCAAGGGTTGGACTTAATCGGTAGCCCCTTCCTTCTTAACGCAATACTTCATGCCTTCTCTATAACCTGTCAGGGTCAATATCCTGGGATACATGTCTCATGGGGCTTCCCCCCCTGCACTTTGATTGGTTCCATCTTCCAACACAATTGTCCTCCGTGTTCCGGTGTTACCTCCTTGACAGTTTCCCAAACTATGAATTAGCTTCGCCGTCAGCCTCTCTATTTCGAGATTACCTGGACAACGGGCCCACTCTTCCATACCCTGATTGTCCTAATGCTTGTTCGACGTTTTCTTCCACCAGTACCAGTGCACAAAATCCTGACAACCTCCCTTATGAACCCACCTTATTTTTCCTGGTGGTGGAGACGAGTTGATCTAGATGTGGGACCAATTTCATCCAATATTATCATTATCGGGCTTGCATGGATCACCTACCCAGTGGACTCGCGTCATCCCGCTAAGTCCCTCCCGACACAGTGTTAAGAGGCAAGCCTTATTTCTCTGACTATCGGCCATTTAATGCAGTGTGGGATATAGTGCGCACCATCATATTTAAACGACTTTAAATCAGACGATGGGCAGTATATCCCACACTGCATTAAATGGCTGATAGCCAGAAAAATAAGTGTTGTCTTCTTAAGAGCACCACTTACCAACTGTGGAGGATCTTCCACTAGGCTTTCGTGGAAGGTTGTGTCGTATAACTTACCTTCTCAATGGCCTATCTTCTGCTCGTGTATGCAATTGCAACTAATTCTATGAGTGTATCGTTGAGTCGTGTAACCTACGTCATCTTGCTAGATTAACTTCTCGATTCTTGTGAATAACTTACCTCTTTTTTCTTTTGGGATGAACCCGTTAGGCTGAATCGTTCGGTAGTAGAACTCCCGACCAATACCATCGTAGCATTAAGGCGGGTCCCACCATGCAGCCACTTACATAACCTCGTCTGGCCTTACCCGACACCTTCAACTCTTCCACGTTAACAATCCTCCTGGTGATTGTTTATAGGGCCATAGTCTAACTAGCCAGAGGAATCGCCCTGAAAATCATGAAAATTCCGATAAGATTTTCAGAAAATCCGGCTGGAATTTTTCTAAATCCATGTTATAACTATCAAAGTTTAATATTTTGGGTGTCCTACAGGTTTTTGATGGTGCTGAATCCATTTCCAATGTCAAAATCAAAATTCAAACACTGTTTCTGCAAGATTTTTTAAATTTTTTTGGCCCGGATTCTGGCCAATTTTGACCGTCCGGGCAATTCCTCCGGCTCGTTAGACGACTCCGTTTATAGGTCGACGTAACATATGGGCCAGTCTACGTCCAATGGTTTTAGCACAACAGAACAAGCACTCCCATATACACCCTGACATCCTCCGACCGGGCCTTGGTCGAGATTTTACATTTCTTTCTCTTCTCATTATTCTGGGGTATGCGTTCGGGCTTACGTGGGTTATGAATCAACGCGCTCGCTAATATCTACTAGGCTCACAACATGTGTCGCGTCATCCCTACGACACTTCTTAGTTTGTTCTTTTAAAAAAGTACCGGGAATGAACGTCCAAGCTCCAACCTCTGCGCCACGTCGGATTGACTCTCGACCAATGACACGAAGTCTGGGCTAGTGTGCCAGTCAACACATCTAACTGATGTCCTCCGGAATGTTAATATTATCAAAAGCCAACGCTTATAGCTCTTCCTCCAGCCACATCCTCACGTCTTCATCCAATCAACTTCGAGGGAAAAATATGGCGCGTCAATCAGGTGTCTCCATGTCTAGGGTTCATATCAGCAAAGGGATAAGATTTTCTGATCCTACCTCCTAATTATAGGAATTGGTCCCTCCGCGCTGCGACCATTCTCATTTTTATCTTGGCCATGGATCATCTAGAAGACCTTGGTCTTGCTTTATGTAACAAAACATCAGAGATCTTCGCGGTCGCTAAAATAACAGAACCTATTACTACACAAGACTTCTCCAAATAATATACCTATCTCGGTATTTGTCTCAGAGGTCGGGTAGACGTCCGGATCTTTGTCACTAATTCCTTGATGCTCCTCTACCGAAAATATAATGCACTCCACGAAGTTACCCCTTTTGAGCTTGGGTGTTAGCTACGTTAAGCGGCTACTAGCTCTTGGGCCTTCCGTACCCTTGGGTATGGAATTCCTCACATGGAGGGGTATGTGATGATGCCCCAATTACCTACCATGGGCTTGGTGTAGGCTTTTGATAAATTTCTACTTCACCTACCACACAACGACAATTATAGAATCCATGTTGGATCTACAAGCGGCTCATTGGCGTTGCTCAAGGATTCTAAGGAATTTCGCCGTTCTCAAGGACCAATAGCCCTTAATGCCAAAGTCCCCGTGGCAAGAATTGAGGTTGTTGCAAATGAAAGGTTATAGGTCATTTGAGCATGACTACAAGAAATTTAGGTAAACTTGCAGGGCTCGACCGGCCCTAGCGAACTTCCGCTAACTTTCATACACTACTTGCTTGTTGGCACAACAACTTGTAAAAAATTACCTCGAACGCATACAATTACTGACACTAGCTAATAAAGGGTCTTTTATGTAACCTTAACATTAATTAAAATGGTCTTATGGCCTCAAACATATCATTATGATCATTCAATTTCGCTATTGTATTATTTTTGGAGCATGGTTAAACTTATCATGAAGTTATTTCTCTTACATCACTATGTCTTTCTGAGCACAGATTGGTGTTTTATTCCAGGTCAGGGTTGGCCTCAACTCCGTATCATAGGAATGATTGTTGTGAGGTTAATTTCACGGGTTAACATTAAATGATCTATGGTTTCCACTTAATCTATTTCACACATTTGCTTTGAGGTTAGAAAAATAACGTACATCCACACACATATATTCAGCATACATGTCAGGAGAATATCTCTTCCAAGTCGCACCATAGGTATAAGCACAAACATCACTAAAGAAATCCTTGTTTTCTAGAACCATTATAGAAAAAAATACAGTATAATCCATTAAATCCAAACAACATTAAAAAATACTTATAAGTAAGTCTAGAAGGCAACTTTCTCTGGGACTATAACTCTCCACCCAACGATAGAAAGTGGCTACCATTATTACTTGGATTTTGCACCCCCAAGCCAGATTTCAAAGTATGAGGGGGGATTCTTTCTTCTAGGACCACACACAAGCTGTCAGTAAAGTCAGGGAATCCAAAAGACCTCCTTCCTCAATCCCAACACCTATTTATTTCTTCCTTGCATGCATAGGGAGTCTAGAGGTGCCCAACCTCACCCACAAGTGCACATACAATGATTCACCACTCCTAGGGATTACAGAATCCACTACACCTATAAGAGAAATAACCAAATACTTTGATCAAGCTTGTCCCTTTTTCAGCTTTAGGATGGTCACCTCCCAAGCTGTTATATGGCTCTAGAGTGGCTATCTCAACCGCAACCTCCAAGAAACCCAAGCTGTTACAAGGCTTCAGAGATTTCATCTCACCCACAACCTCCATGGACCCAAGTTGTTACAAGGCTCCAAATATGTCTTGTCTCAACCCACAACCTCAAAGGACTAAAGTTGTCATAGGGTTCTAGGGATCCTATCTCAACCCACAACCTCTAGGGACCCCAATCTATATAAGGGCTCCAGAGACTAGCACTCAACTCATAGCCTCGAAGAAGATATAACTTACCCCATTCTCTTACCTTGTATTCTCTTCTCTTCTCTTCAAGCTATCTGTTGCAAGCTTCTATTGAAGGCCTCATTCCTAGACATATTCCCAATCTCATTTTAAGAAAAGGTACTCGTTCTCCTATTTCAGGGGCCTATGTTCCTTGTTCCACCTATTCAAATGACTTCCCCTGATCGTACGCTCTTCCCATGTGTTCTCTCCATTTACTTTTTTTTTTTTCAATTCCCCTAGTCAAAATTTATGTTTATATTATTTACAGTTCCGTCCTTCCTCTTTTCAGTTTTGCAGTACCTTCATAAATTTTCCCCTCCTTGCTTCTAGTGTTTTCTCAAACAAGCATGGGCCTCAGCACTTTCCATCAACCCATTTAATTTTAGGAGCCAATTCATTAAATCCTTGCACTAACCAGCCATCAGTGGTTTCCTTTCCAATCTAGGTTTCTCCACGACACAAGAAGCCACAACCTCCCAAGCAAAAATTCTCCACCCCTACCTCTAGAATCAGTGTCCCTTGACTGAGTCCCCTATTTATTGAATTCCAACAGTGCATGAAATTTACATTACATATATTAAATGGCTCATACAAAAACCTTCGGTGGTGTTGTCATATATTTTTTCAATGAGATGCTAGATGATGAAAAGGTGATACTCAAGAAATTTGACACCTTGCAGAATGTTTTAAATGCACTAACAAAACCAATAAGCATACATTTTTTTAAGTATTATTGTGAGTCAATTAGCCTTCTAGAGTGTAGAAACTATGTTATAACTTGGTGTGTTCTCTTCTTTATTCCTGTAAGGTATGTGAAAAGTGGGAAAAGGTTTCGAAAAGAATCATTCACATTTCAACCATTGTGAAGTAAATATTACTACATTTCTACATTTGTGTAAATAATATTTTAGCGATTGTGCATGAAATATTTATGCAATATTTATTTGCTATGTAGAGGATATTTTATTTTTTTGGAGGAAATATTTTTTTCGTACACAGAATATTTTTGCTATTACGTTTATTTCAATAGTTGTGAAGTAGATATTCCAACTATTGTGCTATTGTGAAGTAGGTAGTTGTAAAGAATTTCAACTATTGTGCCGCTGTGCAAGGAATGTTTTAGCAAGTGTGTAATGGAATAATTCAACATTGTTGTGTGCTATTGTGCAGTTGTGCAAGGAATGTCTTAGCAAGTGTGTAATGGAATAATTCAACATTGCGTAGATAATTATTTCAATGATGAGCAGTGGCAGAGTAGAACCTTTTGGTAGTTTTTTTTGTTGCTAAATTAGAAAACTGAAACGGTTAATATATATTAAGTGTTGGAGTGGAATAGAGAAAAAAAATATTCCTTTCCGTTATGGTGCATAATTTCTCTAGCATTAAGCCACTTGAAAGAGTGAAAGAGTGAGCACGTGGGTTTCTTTTAACCCAACCGTTTGTCACATTAAAAGAAGATGAAAGTATATAAAAATATAAATTCAATATCTTCGATTTTTCATACTTAATTTCAAATTTATAAGTATTTCAATTTTTAAAATAACTTGCAAAGGTTGAAATTTATATCATATAATTATTTTAGATTTTAAGACAAGTTAAATGTAATTGTTGAAGTTAACGGTTTTTTTTAACCCAACCGTTTGTCACATTAAAAGAATATGAAAGTATATAAAAATATAAATTCAATATCTTCGATTTTTTATACTTAATTTCAAATTTATAAGTATTTCAATTTTTAAAATAACTTGCAATGGTTGAAATTTATATCGTAAAATTATTTTAGATTTTAAGACAAGTTAAATGTAATTGTTGAAATTAAGGGTTTTCCGTCGTATTATAAACATTTAAACATAAAGAATACTATCTATTGATAGGAAAGCTTACAAAAGATATTTAAGCATTTGTGATTCTGTTTAAATATAATATCAATTTCTATATTGACTAGGAAATGAGACTTTGTTTAGTTTTAACAACGAGTTGAGTGAACCCTACAACGTATTATTATTGTTTAGAGAGTGATATGGGTGTTTATATAAAAATAAAAAGTAGTAGTGTTATTTTATTTTCTAATTGTAATTTAGATTAAGAGTTTTTAAGTAAAAAATATGAGCAAGATATCAGGGATAGATATTTTATGTATATAAGAGGGAAAATGTTTGAATATATATGTGTGGTGTTTATAGAAAAAGAAAAGAGATTAGTATGGTTGTTTTTTTAGTAATTTTAATTTAGATTAATTTTTTAAAGTAAATTTATTAGGGATTGAGATTTTATGTTTTAACGAGCGTATGTATATATATATATATATATATATATATTAAAAAATAGTTTAATATACATATATCAAAATATTAGGCGGGTTTTTATTTAGCTAGTTAAAATATTTTAAATATTTATTGGTATATTATTAAAAATCATAAATTAAAAGTGAAAAGTAATATATTTTATTATGTAAATGAAAATTCTAATAAAATAAGAGTTATCAAAATATGAAATACTTTATTAGATTTTATAAGAAAAACTAATTAGTATATCTCTTGATTATGTATAAATGCATATATTTATTTCATAGGGTGTGTGATGGTATTGACTATATATAGTTGTTGCATAAAAATATATAAATGAACCATTTTCACATCTAGTTGTGTTGGTTAATGTAGACATGTGCATTTATGGCAGTATAGGTTCATGTCTTCATCTTGGAGACAAATAGTGGTGAGTTTTGCAAGTTGTGGGGGGCGTTGTGTTGGGGTTTGAACTTGTCTAGGGTATGTGATGTTATTGGGAGAAGGGGGGTATGGGTTAAAAACACAATTTTTTTATGTTAATGGAATTTAGGTTTGGAAGAGTGGAATTTTTGGCACCAAAATTATATATATTCATTTCCATTTAGGAGGTGCAAGGTAAAACATAAAGTTTAACACATTCATCGTCACATAGGTAAAAGAGGGAAGAAGTGAAAGGTGAATGTGTGCATTACAATACCATAAATTTAAAACATTATTCCTCAACAATACCTCCCACTTACACCCCAAATGCACACTATTACAACCCCCACTACCCTCCACCTCGCCACCGACACACCCACCTACCAAAAAAAAAGTTGTAGGTGATGATAGGGATAGGGAGATCCAATTATGACTCCACAAGTGGGGGATGAAGGTCCACATATGTACATAAAAAAGAAGTTGGGTGTGTGAAGGTGTACATTTTGGTGCCACACGGGATGTAGAGGTTTAATGTATGTTTTCTAACACCAGAATTGTACACCCTCATCTTCTAAATAAGCAATTTTTGTACTAAAGTTGTGCACCATACTTAAAAGGTGGTGGGGGGTGAGCTCGTTCATTTAAAAAACAGTTAAAAAATTATAAATTCCCCATTTATCCTTGCAAATGTAGGTTATTAGAGAGGAAAAGTTAGTATGCATTTGTGGAAATATCCTTCAAAGAATGGGTCATAGTTGGTGAAGCTATGTATTTGTATTTTAATATTTTCATAGCCTAGATATATGTTTTAATAATTATCACACATGCCTATAACTTTACTACAAAAACATCACCTTTTATGCTACAATATTATCATTTTATAAGTAAAATCATTATTTTCAAGTTAGTCGCCAATGAAATATGCAAATTCTCCATTAACATGTGACTTTCAATTAATGAAATCGTTAGACCATATAACCACTCTCTAGTATGTATTTTTAATATAAAACATATTTATATATATTTCTCTCTTATTTTAATGCATGGAGGGCAAAATATAAGCAATAATAAGCTACAAATATGGCTTTATGACATCGCTCCAATTTATCAAGATAAAAGATATATATGTCAAAATAAAATTATATTGAACAATGGCTTACAACCATTGTACACACCATCATCTATAGAAAGAAAATCATGTAAGGGTATCAAGTTGGAATATTTATATATTTTACATAATTTAATAAAAAAATAGATTCCCATGCCTTATCATTAGATATATGTGACCATGGTTTTCTAATTCTTATGTGCTCATCTTCCTAGATTAAATATTATAAATATCATCCCACCAAAATTCAAATAAATATGCATTAGTTCCATATGGATTCTAGCCACATAAGCAGAAGGGGAAATGAAAGATATAGCTATTATATTACTATTTTAAATTTTCTTATGGGATATGTGAAATGGAATTTGGATTTTCATCCAAAGACAACATGCATCAAATTTTCAAAGTAACAAAACCGCGTCAGAACATTTGTGAATATGCCACTTGTAGGTAACAAATGTGAGTTTTTAATTGTATTTCACCATACGTTATGAAGAATATGAAAGAAAAATAATTCAGGCAAGGTAATAGATCTCAATAAAAAAATAGACCAAATGCCACAACAAGAAAAAGGGAAAGATTTTAGTTTGAAAAAATTAGGATTATATGGGAAAGAAAACCATCTATGTAATATTCATATATTTATGCAAGAAAACTATAATAGGAAAAACTATTTCCATGGGTAATGAACTTGCATGATTTATTTCTTTATGTGGTTTTTCATCATTCAAAACATATTTATTCATAGAAGCATATGATTTTTTTCCTATAATAGTGGTTTAATGCCTCTAATATGATGTAGTATTTTCCAGGAAAGGGGACCACAATTCTCATGTAAATAGTTATCCTAATGAGCAATAAGGGGGCATCATCTAGTAAAGAAATATATCGTTATCCTTAGGAATACTCAAGAGAACAAGTAGATAATTTGTCCCTTTGCTATCAGCTTGAAAAAATGATTGATTGGTCCAACATTTTATATATGACATCTTCGTGAAATAACATGGAAGGAAATCTTGTGGAATTATCTTATTGGGTACATATCAAAACAATATTTAGGGTAAAGTATTACTCCAAAAACATTGAAAATGGAGTACCTATATCTCATTTGAATGGCTGAAATTATTTTATTGATTTCCAAAAGATTTGTTCATTATTGAATATTCAAATAAGATGAATACATTGATGAAAATTATCCATTGATCATGCCTTACCAATATTCACCATCTTCCTCAATGAACCCATAATCCATAAAAATTACCTTCTAATGATAAACACTTATAAAATTGGAACATCATCATGAAACACATAAAAAAAATAAACCAAGGGCCATATGGCAAAAACTATAATTAATGCACATTATGAGGACTATCCATAGTGACCATTGGGCTTTTATAGCAAGGGAGTATCCATAATTCCAGATGTGTCTTAATATTTTGGTTTATTTACTATGACACTTCGCATGTGATTGATAATTAATGAATATTTGAGCCAATGAATTTAATGTGCCATTTATAATCTAGGGTGAGGATGTGTAATGGTTACAAGTCAACATGTATATTTGTGACATCATAAATATACATTTCCATCCTAACCTAAAAAATTGAAAATACATGATATTTGTAATAAACTTATCCCATTTTAGACTTATCCTAACCACCATTTGAGGCCTAATTTTGTGCCCACTACAATTGTAGATTTCGTGGGTAATTTCTCATTTTCTTGGAAATTGAAAGCTAGTAAAATTCATATCTAAAAGTATGATAAATGCAATATCTCTCCATAAATTTTAAAAATATATATGAATTATTGTATAATAAAACTAAGTAACATAGAGAATATAAAACTTATGTTTTTATTTTTCTAACTGGATGCAAACCTTAAAGATTCCTTTGATTCATTTCCTCTCAACAGTGGAACACCCTCGAACTAGGGCTTCAACTACATGGGGTGGAATCTCACAAAAACACTGATACATGTTAAGTACCATTTATTGGTCAAGGTATCTAACCCGAATAGCGTCCAACTGATAGGATCACGCCCCCCATCATCTTGCAATAAAGTGATGAACAAATTTCTCTACACTTGTAGTCCCTCTTGATATGCCGCAACTCCACAATGTATCACTCTATAAGAAATGGATTCTCTGACAATCCTATGGCTCAAGGAGTTCCTGCTACCATTCCATGGTCTGTAGGTATCATCGATACTCTCATATAAAACCTTGGAAACCTTAAACCATGAGGCTTACATCCTCCTTCAACCCACATCGAATTTGTGCACATAGTTCTTTGGAGATATATTCCCTTGTGTTGTTCCATCACCTTCAAGGAATATACATCATTAAGACATATATTTTCTCAACACTGGGACTATACGAGTTCTTACTGCCACTCAAGGTATTTTCATTCTCTGAATAATTAGCTAATTATATAACTTGATTCATAGTGCCAACATCATTATTTTTATATTTATATATTTTCTCTCATGCATGGCACTTCCCCATGTCACTTAATCGAACATGATTATATCATGTGCTTATTGGCCCTCAATTTTGGTCATTTTTGGCTATCCTAAATCCATCTATTTACCAACATATTTCATATTATTTCACCCATATATGCCTCATTTTATTCTTATTTTTCATGTTCAAGTAACTAAATTAAGCTTTTCAATTTTTAGATTTTTTTGTAAAAATTAGGATTTAAGAGTAATTTTGGACTGCATTAAAAATTCTCGTAATAGCTCCATTGAAGTCATATGGGCATGACACCTAGGCAAGATCTAAGAACATATTTGGAAATATTAGGAACCACATATAGAGAAAATCCTATTGTTTCATTCAAACTAAGAAAAAATAGGCCCAGTCAATGCTGGTCAAACCTGACCTATCATTCAAGAATCCCGACTAAAAAGGGGAAAATTTATTATTTTGTTGGATTTATCCTAATTTTGGTAACTAAAATGGATGATTTCAACCTATATTTATGGGATTAGGATTGAAAATACTGCTGGAAACATTATAGAAAAAATTTGGTTATGATTTTCCTATTTAAACAAAGTTTATGGACCATTCAGATATGTATAATGTATGTGATTTTGTATTGAGAGTATTTGAGACTTTGAGATAATTTGAAGAACTAGTTCTGCTATTCTATTTGATGTTCATGTTGTGGATTATTTATTAATTTTTCTGTAGTTGAAGAGTTCTTCAAGTGTACAAGGAGAGGGTGGAGGGCCCCCATAGTAAGCTAAGTACACTTTGGTTAAATTAGCACAGTTTTGATTCATTAATTCTTCTTTCATATTTATGTTTCATTTATTTATATGTGTTATGATTTTTTTATGATTTATGGAAGATTTTGATTTAAATTTAATTTCCATACTAAAGGAAACCAAGGATTTAAGTTAAATTCTTTTTCTATCAATTTAGGAATAACAACTAAAAATCATCCTTTTGCATTTCTTGAATTGTTTCTTGAATTTTAGTTTATGATTTGATGCAATAGTAATGTTGTTGGAGTAGAACTGTGAAGAAGGAAAACCATGACCTCCTAAGTTAGGAGTCTCTTCTTTTTCTTTATACACTATCAGAAACAGTTGCTCTTTATTTTTATTTCTTGAATTGTTTCTTGAATTTATAGTTTATGATTTCATGCAATAGTAATGTTGTTGGAGTAGTGATATGAAGAATAACAGCCAGGACCTCCTAAGTTAGGAGCCTCTTCTCTTGCTTCCTACAAATCACAAATTGTTGCTCTTGATTTTTCTCTTCTTGAGGATGGTACTATGAGGAAGGAAAACAAGGACCTCCTAAGTTAGAAGCCTCTTCCTTTGCTTACTACATCTTGAATCAAAAAAATTTTAGTTAGATATTGTATTTATAATATGTGTTTCCATTAATCTTAAAAATTATAATATATTTGTAATATGAATTTCCTTCAACTTTTAAAAATTTTCTTCTAAAATTGAATTTACCTAAAATCCATATATTTTGGACATGTTTGAAGTCTACAAAGCCAGATTGACAAGAAAAACACTCGTGTTCATTTACTTGGTAAACTGACCCAACATTTTCGACGCCGATTTCGGGGAAGCATACATCAATATAATCAATTAGGAAGATTAAAAAAAAACAAAAACACCAAAAATAAAAAAAATAACAAAAACAAAAACAACGACAAAATAGAGTTCTTATTTTTTGTTATGTTTCTTTATGCCTAGAGAAAGAGATAAAAAAGGATGATTTTCCAAAACAAACCCCCAAAAACTCAACCATCCGTAGGAGAATGACCATCAAGACTAATTACACTAGTTTCTGGAAAACCAACTTTAGAAGAATTAGAAGAAAAACAATGATCAGGACAAAGATTGACTCTTATTGAAAGAAAATCTTTGTTTGCCTAATAATTGAAAAGAAAAAAAACACCGATGAAAACATCTTCCATAGGAAAACAAAAGGAGACAAGAAAAAAAATTGTTAAACAACTAGGTCAACCAATCCTTCAACAAATAGAGAAAGTTGAGGAAACACAAACTCAAAATCTTATTGAGACACGACAAAAAAATTAAGAAATAAATGGAAAAGGAAGGAGAAGGATCTAATATGCAAATATTAACTCTAGAACAAATAATTCAGTATGAAATGCAACAAAGAGAATCGCAGAGAAAAAGAGAGGACGAAATGAGAATAAAAGCATAAAGAAAAACATAAGAAGATGCAAAAAATGAATATGACAATAAGAGACGTAATAATGTAGAAACAAACAATGATCAGGAAGCTATCTTTGGATTCCCAATTATAGATACAAGAGAAATTCTTGGAGATGAGGTGAAAATGAAGAATATTTCACCTTCTGTTTTACCAAATTTTTATGGAATGTCTTCTATAAATCTTGATTCATTCATGTTTTAGTGTGATATTTTATGTTGTACTTATGGTTATACAAAAAAAACACATAAAATTCATCTTTTTCTTGCTACTCTTAAAGCAACTATATTGAAATGGCTTATGGGATTAGGAAAACATACTATTGCCTCTTCGAATGAAATGAAGTAAAATTTGTTAAGAAATATCAAGCCTATTGTAGGCCTAGAGATTTAAAGGAAGATATTTTTAGGATGTCTCAACAAGAAGATGAGAGTTTGGAATAATATTTAGAACAATTTCCTTATAATTTTCAAAAATCCAAACAACACTCTTTAAATCTTGATACCATTCACACAATTTTTCTCAAAGGTATATGTTAGCGTGAATTCTAATCGCAAGCGTACGAAAAAAACTCATTTTAGATGTCCATAAAAAACAACCCGAACATCAATGACGACTGTTAATATCCTTATATCTGCAATTGGTGATCAGAATAAATGCAATATAAATCTAGATCTATGAAATTGAAGACATTAAACAACAAATAAAAGAAATATTTTCTCCATGCATCCAATAGACAAGACAATAATATTTTTTAAAATTTTTGTATTTATGACACCTAGAAAGGGAACATAGAAAGATGTTACCAGTCACCCTCAATGGGATGGGTTCTTGTATGTCCTCAACGCTTCAGATATAAGTTCTCTCTCTCTCTTGATGTTGTAGAAAACCCAAACAAAAATGGAACTCAAGGGGAGCTCACAAGAAAAAAGGTTGAAAAATATGACAATGATGGAGGATCAAAGTCAAACCAAAAATATAGATCCTAACCGATCTTTAGGTAACAAAAGCTAGTGAATGAATGGAAAAACCCTTCTATTTATAACAAAATATTGAGTTAGTCTAGATATTCGTGTATAATTAAAATATTATTAACCAAATCTAAATCCAAATTTTATGGAATATTTTATTATTTTTTTATGGAGGGAAAAGGAATTTGAATTTGGTCAAATATCTTTATTTTTAAATAATAAATAAAAAAGTGATTTATTTATTATTTTAAGAATGTGGTTGAGTAATAATTAAATAAATAGTGATTTATTCAATTACTTATAAATGATTTAGTCCAATTTAAGAAGGAATATTATTTAAATAATTTTTTAAATAATTATGCCTAGAAAATAATAAGATAAATACTGATTTATCTAATTAATTTTCCTGTTTTGGGTTAAATATGACTAGGAATATTAATAAAAATGTTGTTTAATTAATTATCTCTTGAGGAAAATCAAACAAATAAGGATTTATTCAATTATTCCTCATGGGGTTTCCTGTTTAGACCATAAAAAACTTAATAAAATATGGATTACTAAGTTATTTTTCGTAGTGAAATCAATTTTACTAGGGTAAAATTGGTCTTACATGGTGCACTTTCGTCCATCTTATAATAACAGGCTATATGAAAAAAAAATGGTGTAACAGATTGCCCCCCAGCGTGTGAGCATTAGGAGCTAATTGTATGACCGAAGTACGTTGTAAGAGCTCAATCAATAAACACCAAAGGGGGAGTCAGAGAGAGAGAAATATAAGGTAGAATAAAGCACGAGACAGAAACGCCTTGAGGAGGCGAGACTTACATGTGCGAAAAGTCTCTTTTATGAGTGAGTACCTATTCTACATGAGGAGGAGGAGGCATACCTATGCCTGCTGAGATAAAAAAGTACAAATAATAATGCATCCACTAAACAAGGGACTGAAATATATAGTACATGTTGGCATAAACATGGGCGAGAGAAAAACATGATAATGGATCCCACATACATACTATGCCTGGGACAACAACCAGGACTCATACAATAATATCTAAGTACATGAGATATAATTACAACCAAAGAGGCCCTGTAAAGTAGGAGAGGGATTTGAAAATCTGAATGATACATGAAAAATAAAAGGCGCTGCAAGCAACTGAGTCTGGAACCATCAAATCTATGGAGTTGCATCAAAGGCTATAGTAGAGAGGTCATTCGGGCATGTGGGGTTCTACCTGAAGGACCACCCCCTCATGAGGTCTGAAACATCTCACACACACCCGAGAATCACTACTACAATCTACTACATCACTGAACCATCAAGTATACGAATCTCGATCATGCCATAAGGAGCTGGAGCTGAGAAACAATCAAGTCAAAGGGAAATAAATAGTCACTTTGCTTGATCCAAGACACCGAACAAGAGTGGAAGTTGGAACCAAGTTACATCGCCCTCTAGACCTACCTTCTGGAATGAATAAGCTGACGTTGATAGAGGGAAGTCTGCCATAGGTGAGATAATAAGGGATCCTCAACTAAGGCACAAGGGATAATAGTAGAGCGACTGATAGACTGACATCAGGGATGATGGTGGAATGGGGGGTACTAAGTAGTGGGCTAATGAATTCCCTTGTTAGAGCATAAAGGGCATGGATGGCCTAGCAGCTACTGACTCAACACCAGAGGGGATAGGGGACAGTATTACTGAAGGACAAAATGCATGACATGAGAGAGGAACACAACGATGAAAGATGGAGGACTATAGTGGGATACTAATGGGCTCAGGATAGACTCCATGGATGCAATGATGACCCAACTCAGACGCTCTAAACAAGGGTGAATCAATGATGCTACCATACAAAACAGGCCCAGTGGAGACCATAAAAACAAGAGTACAAGATGGTTACTCATGACGAAAATCGACATGAGCATGGAAAAATATGAAGGAAAAGTGGTGCCCCAAGTACAAGTGTTGCAAGTGAATAAATTTGATTTTTGGAGTGATGAAGTGACCCTTCTTGGAAAAAATGTGTCCGGGTGAAGTATCAAATCACAAAAAATGGAAGGGTACTCATTTGAGAGCTCGATGAGAGCTTTCCAATGGTGTTAACAATTTTTCAAATCGAGCTATGGTTTGGTTACAACTGGTGAAAGAAAAATATAGGGTTTCTCTTTTAATAAGGCATTTTCCCTCAAATTTGATTCATTTGCAGGTGTAGCTATAGTGAATGTAGAGAGGAGAGAAGGCCCTAAATATTTCTGTGATTGTAGCGAACAAGCCAACCATTGGAATCGATATTCGTCAGTTGCATGTATGAGGCAAAACCATAATTTTTCAATTTAGGGGATTAAAATTTCAGTTTTAGGCACCCAGAGCTAATGAACAAGCGAGGTTTCACTTTTTTCGATCTATTCTGGGACCTGGGTAGTAGGTACTGGGAAAAAAACTGTGGCTTGTCGAAGGAAATGACTTGAAATGTGCGATCGGTAAGAGAAAGGAGTTTCAGTGTTGTGTTTGGTTGAGAGCTATTTTTTTATGGTTGAGGGGCATAGGTTCCCACAAACATGCTATGTTCATGCCAAATGTATTTAGAAAATGGAATCTAGCCACATTTTAATGACGGGGTTCACCATTTGTTTATGTTATGGTTATCTTCTCCGGGAAGAATGGATAGATGCAGTTCAAGAAATGGAATGGATTATTACCAATCTCTTTTGGTACTGCATATATGAATAAAATGGACTATATTTCTGGGTTGGCATACATGGTGTCACTATCCCAAAGAGTATAATTGGAGATAATGAATGGGTGCTCACCTAGAAAACACACAGGTTGGTCAACAACAATGTCTAGGGGACTGGGTTGCTGATGTAAGAGGAAGGAATGATGAGGGGGATCACCCCTAGAGTGATCTGAAGTGATATGGGATACTAGAGGTTCCTCTAAACTACGAAGAATGATGGTGCTGGAGTCGAAATGACCATATGCACTATGAGGGTTGTGGAGAATTGCTTCTCCTAGACTCTCAAATATGGGTGCCCCATTACATTACATTGTGTGTCAATGTAATGTCCACAAGGTGTATCTGTTTCAAATGTATGGTTTCGATGTAAGGGGGGATAGATAAATTCAGGGGTGGTGATTGCTTCCATAATGTTGTCATCGTAATAAGAGATGGGGTGACTGGTGGAAGAAAAACCACCTAACCTAGTGAAGCTACCTAACTCATCATCATGAGAAGAAAGTTTCACATGCGCATCATCACAGAGGGTGACTAAAGAATAAGTATATGAAGGATCCACTAATGTTGAGTTCAAGGTTATCGCTGAAGGGAGGTCAGGTAAAACAGAAGGGGAACTCCTAGGGTGGTCTTCCACCATGAATCTCATAAATGATGACAGGTAGTGGATAGTGGCCGAATACTCCATCATCTTGAAATATAGAGGAGGAATGTCAAAGGAAGTGGATGTGTCCTATGGTTTTTCCGAAGCAAAACTCGCAAGTAAGGGAGAAATGGACTCGTTTTGCTCGGCCTCGTGTTGGAAAATTTCCACTAGAGAGGTGTGGAAGTCATCGAGACAGGGACATAGGTGAGTATAATGGCCATGGAGATCACACAAAGTACAGGGGTGGTTGGTGTGAATAGTATTGAGATTCCTAGCTACGATCGGTAAAGTAACAGAGGCTTCGGGGACCTTAGACTCAAGAAACGTGACATTGACCATGGGATTGATACGGGGAAATTTAGGAAAATGATGGGTGGCATGATCGACAACATCGCACAAAGAACACGGAGGGGTACACTTTGGAGGTTGAGGAGGTGTAGGCATTTTCTAGGAAGCCTTGTATTTAGGTGCCTTCTTGTGGGCTTTGCCCCCCTCACCCGAAGCTTTTGCAACAGGAGCAAGTTCCTATTAATGTGGTAAGGTACATAAGAAAAGGGATGGGACATGGTGACCGGTTGGACCAAGGTAAAAGAAATGTAAGGTTTGGGTTGACCAGGAAGGATAGTGGCTAGGGTTTATTGTACAAGCTTGGGATCCCTAGGGTCATGTTAAGAAGTGACAAGGTAGCCATAACAGGTACTAAAAATAGTCTAGGATAGGGAGCAAAAAATGATATCTGATCGGAGGGTTAATGGCTAGGTAGGACAACTACGAGATGGTTAAGGCCAGGGGGAACTATTCCAGGAGGGTAGAGGAGATCATGGACACCAAATACAGATGACAAGCCTTGAGGAGAGGGTCCTGCAAGCTGAGTCGAGGTGCCAAGAGCAGGTTGGAGAGGGCAAGGCTTCTGACTAGTCAAACCAGTCTGTTTGAAGTTGGACCGAGACGATTGCATCATGAGGTCAGATATAGGAGGAGGGAGACCAGGGAATGAACCAAGTAAAGAGGACCATTTATATACTCCAGGCGAGACATTGGTCGGAGGTTCGACTATTTGTTTATTGGCCATCGAAGAGATGATGGACTCAGGGGAGGTCTCAAACTTTGGTTCGTAATATGTTAACTGGTCGATGGTGACAATATTTTCATTGTGGGGAAAACACATATTATGGTGAAATGAATATGGGACAAGAGAAATCGCATAAGTGTAGCTACTACCCAATAGAATGTTGTAGTATAAGGGGGCATCAATGACTTCTACGTCAACACAAACAGTCTTTCATGCAAGAGTAATAGGACAATAGCAGAACATGACAAGGGGCTAGGAAGAGTGGCCATCTCACGCTTGGAGGATGATAGTGGAAGGGGCTAACTCAAGAGATCTGAGTTTCTTCCAAACCAAAGTATAAATCATACAAGTTGATGCCCCCTCGTCAATGATACAATCAGAGACGTTGACATTCCAGATCTTCATAGGGATTTGGAAGCCGACGAAAGGAGGAAGGGGCGGATGTTCTGACAGGACAACATCAAATACGATCAAACGATCATCTGAAGAATCTAAGGCACCCATGGAAATTAGTAGATATTTTCATTGTGAAGTGCACGACTAGAGGACTTCCAGCGTTGACATGGCAGCAAGGGATTGCATACTATATGAAAGGGAATCTATATGAAAGGGCATCTTTACCAAAAGAAGTGTTTCGGCATAATGGTCCCTTCGAGATCTTGGTATGAACCTCTACCTTAGGCTGAGGGATCAATAATGGACCATTAGGTGTCGAAAGAGGTCAGACCGTATGGGGTTTAGGTAGCATGAGCGTGGCCGAGTTATAGTCTGATGACCGAGTCCGGCGTTTGAGGTCATGTACGGGTAATCATAGGTACCAGATGGAGGAGGTTGAGTGGCCACATGAATTTAAAGGGGTTGCATAGCCATGAATCCTTGTTAGGGGAAAATATTAGTAAACATAGCTGGCTGGATAGGGGTGGCATTGGGAGGAACTGAAGGGAAGGAATTTGTCCTCGGGATGTTTCTTGAGCTTCCCACATCTGATGCATCTAAGGTAAAAGAGGAAAATCATGGGTGTAGTGACCATAGACACCGCAATAAGGATAAGGTTTGTTCATAAAAATAGGCCTGTCTTGTTTGGGATGAGTGCCCTTTTTTTGGGTTGGAGTGTTAGGTGCATTCCCTTGGGGATTATTTCCTAGATTACCTAGGGTAGATTGGTTTTGTCTACCTTTCCTCTTATTTTTGGAAGTATGAGGATTAGTTACACCCTGTTGTGCATACACCTGATCCTGGGGAGGTGGTGGCTGCTATTGCGGGGGTTGAGAAGGCAAGGGAGGCTGAGGTGGTAATGTTGGAGGAGATGTAGCACCAGGATGCGAATAAAGATAATAAGGAGGTTGGGATACATTGGGGTAAACACGCTGGGAAAAGAAGGCATGTCGTATCCTGGATACATGTTACTAGGAGGGGGAAAAGTGTTGGAAGAGTGAGCCCCTCCCTGAGGGAAAGCATAAACCATGGGAGGATGAGCGTACGGATGTGAAAGGGCTCCAACGATACCATTGGTAGCTTGGGATGCCCCCAGTGCGTTGGAACCACCAGGTATATGAAGATCATGTAAGATGGTATAAACATAACCACATTGTGCGCAGATCAGTTCATACCTCAACGCAATCTGGAGGGCATATTCCTGAGCCTGAGGGAAGTCAGATGTGATATATTTTCCAATAGTAGGAAAAAGGGATCTGAGAAACCAGTCCATCTAGAAACGGTCTTCGAAGGTGGGGGCTCAACATATGCTCTTTATTCTTCATCATTCTTGGACATGATCTGATAGGCAGGTCATAGAAGATTAATGAAAATAGGTCAAGCGTTCGGTACCGGTGTCATAGCGAAGGGGAATCTAGAAGTAAGATAAAAAATCCTAGGAAAGAGTCACAAAAGTAGTATAAGAGGCAGAGGCCTCGTCGAGATACCACTTGTAAGCTTCTCTAGTAAGCGTACATTGGAATAACCAAAGATGGACAATCATTGGTGATGGAGTTAGATGAACACCACATGTGGAAAGAACGAACATGGTTGGGATGGATCCTCTCTAACAAGACTTTCAAACTTAGGGATGTATGGAGGGAGCTTGGTTGGCATAGAAGGCCAACTAGGATAATTGTGTATGGGGTTATTAATTAACTGGCTAAAATCAGGGAGACTAAGGCCTGCCATATAAGGGAGGAAGGGAGCAACCAGGATAGTTCCTGTTGCAGTCCCACTAGTAGCATTCCCAGCATTAGGGTCGGGGCTATCACCAACGTTAGGTCCTGAACCAGACATGGTGAAGGTAATAGGAGGAGATTCGGGGATAGAGCCAAAAGGGGAACACAATGAACCAGAAGCAGAGTTAGAATCGGGACTTGGTGGAGGAAGAACTTGAATCCTATGAGGAGGAGTAAGTCCTCATATCAGAAACTAAGCATGAAAGCCTAGGAGTCTCGAGGATAAACGCCTTGGGGGTGTAGTGATGTAAAATAAACACGGATGAAAGAAGGAAGAGAGACCAACAAGGGAAATAAGGTTCTGGATCAAATGATTAGAATGTCAAAACAACAACAGGGAGGTATAGGATCAATTGATTACAATGTTATAGTCTTGGCCTGGTGGTGTAAACCAGGCACTCTTCACTTATGGTGTGCGTGTATGTGATAAGTGTGTTAATTTTAATTAAGCCCAGAGGTGTGTAGATACAAAATAAAAAATATGTTTTATAACCATAAATATATGTGAGAATGACAATAAAGTAAAATGAATATCTCAGAAAATAAACAATTGAAGATGCATCAATTTCAACCCATGGAGGAGGGATTCCCCACAACTATTCTATGGGTGGGAAAAATCTAGTCAAAACACACAAAGTGGCCATTGGATCTAAATTTGGGAGGGAAAATGATCTAAAGGTCAAATCTATTGGAAATGGGTGCAGAAAACATCAAAAAACCAAAGGGAAAAGTGTTGCAAAAAAGGTGGCGAAAGGCTACAACCTGAATGGAAACGGAGGGGACCCTCAAGGAGGACCAAACAAAACTGAAAAGAGGTGTTTTGGATGGATGAATAAAAAATCTGAAATGGATCTGGAAGTATATGTTCAGATTTGGAAAATGACTGAACACACTGAAATATCAGAAGAACTGCTTTAGCTAAACTCTTCCTAAAAAGTTTGAAGCATACTGAAGCCCTAAGGGGCTTGGTTTTGAATTCGATGAGTAAAAAAAAGCAAGTAAGGGTCTAAGACGAGTGGAGAAGGAGGTCAGAAAGCCCAAAATAGTAGCCCAAACAAACCCAAAAAAATAGCAGAAAAACTCCCACAAAAAGTACAAGTCACATGTTCTGACCTGTTTTCAGTAGATGACGGAGCTTTCAGGCTGTTTTCTGCGTCCTGAAGGTTTAGGTCATAGGTTTTGGCACAAAAAGTGTGACCTGCATTTATTTCCATCTCAGGAGGAGGTTTGAGAAAAAAAATGTTGTCTCAGCTTCGATTGATACCTGTCACCTACACGGAAGTTAGAATTTTTACTATTTTAGGGTTTTAAACATTAAAAACAACATCAAGAAATGAAAAATAAGAAGCTGAACAAAAACCATAGGGGTTGAAGTAGCTGGTCATACAAGGATCTTAAAAACGACAACAGTCGTAGTTATAAAACCTTGTGGAGTCGCCAGTTGCTAGTGTGAATTATAATTGCAAGTGAACAAAAAAAACTCACTTTTTCTCTGCATAAAAAACAACCCTAACA
The DNA here is from genome assembly GCA_034641835.2 of Pinus albicaulis. Lineage (NCBI taxonomy): Eukaryota > Viridiplantae > Streptophyta > Pinopsida > Pinales > Pinaceae > Pinus > Pinus albicaulis. The sequence goes on along the minus strand of CM076577.1, from coordinate 990,658,000 downwards.
TTAAAGATGACTTTCAATTTCCTTATATTTTCATTTGGTGATCAAAATAAATGCTACAAAAATCCAGTTCTATGCATTTAAAGACATTAAACAACAAATAAAAGCAAGAGTTTCTCCATGCATCCAATAAAAAAGACAAGAATATTTTTAAAGAATTTTGTATTTATGACACCTAGGAAGGGAACATAGAAAGATGTTATCAGTCCCCCTCAATGGGATTGGTTCTTGTATGTCCTCAGCACTTCAAATCTAAGATCTCTCTCTCTTGATGGCGTAGAAAACTGAGACAAAATTTGAACTCAAGGGGAGCTCAGAAGAAAAAAGGTAGAAAAATATGACAATGATGGAGGATCAAAGTCAAACAAAAAGTATAGATCCAGAGCGATCTTTAGGCAACAAAAGGTAGTGAATGAATGGAAAAAAACCTTCTATTTATAAAAAAATATTGAGTTAGTGTAGATATTGGTGTATAATTAAAATATTATTAACCAAATATAGATCAAAATTTTATGGAATATTTTATTATTTTTATTGGAGGGAAAAGGAATTTGAATTTGGTCAAATCCCTTTATTTGTAAATAATAAATAAATAAATGATTTATTTATTATTTTAAGAATGTGGTTGAGTAGTAATTAAATAAATAGTGATTTGTTCAATTATTTATAAATTATTTAGTCAAGTTTAACAAGGAATATTATTTAAATAATGCTTTAAATAATTATTCCTGGAAAATAATAAGATAAATAACGGTTTATCTAATTAATTTTCCTGTTTTGGGTTAAATATTACCAGGAAAATTAATTAAACTGTTGTTTAATTAATTATCCCTTGAGGAAAATAAAACAAATAATGATTTATTCAATTATTCCTCATGGGGTTTCCTGTTTAAACCATAAACAACATAATAAAGTGTGGATTACTAAGTTATTTTTCACAGTGAAAGCAATTTTACTAGGGTAAAATTGGTCTTACATGGTGTACTTTGGTCCACCTAGTAATAACATCTTAGATGACCAAAAATTGGTGCAAAAATATACGAGATGAATACCTTTATATTGTCAACTTAATAGGGAAAGGAGAAATAACATTTTTCATTTGATGAGATTGCAGAACTATGTCAAAAATATTCTAAAGGGAGAGAAAAGAGTGGAAAAGGAGATGTAAATTCAAGAGCTTCTAAATCAACAATAGGAGGAGTAATGAGAGAAGAAATAGGGATTTTGTTAGAAAAAATTGTAGAAATTTATAGTTTCCCACCCCGGTTTTCAGTTTTTCACCTTATTACTCCAAAATAGTTAAATGCCCTTTCCCATATCCATACATTTAACAAACTGGAAAATAAATTTTGCTGAAAACACAAATTCTGGAAATTTTTCAGAATGCTGGAAAATGCAGAATTAAAAATCAGCAAGCATAAAAACAGTCATTCACACATTTGACACGGATATTTTTGGTCAACTTGACCCTGGAAAAACCCCTACAACTCTTGGGAAAAACCAGTTTGAAAGCTCCTTCTTATTTCTGGAAAATGCCTTTTTACAGTGAGAGAAATATTCAGCAAAATAAAAATCAGCAAACAGACTTTTACAACTTATCTCGTTTTCCGTGCTTAACCACCGCCTCGGAAAATGCATGACAAAGAAATGTAACATCAATAAATGCTATAATGCTCTCTGATGAGATGTCAGAATCTAATAAATGCCTATATCGCCTCCCTCAAAATATGCAAACAAGAATTAATGCTGCCGTCCAAACTCATTTGCATGCCAAAATCAGCCGCAAAATCCGTATGGTACAAATTCTCATTACGTTTCGATTTCCGTGCCCAATATTGTTGTATATCTTGTTGTACGGCCTACTGTATGGCCCTGCTGTACGGCCTCCCTGCCTAGAAAACCGTGCCAAAAATCTGCCTGTTGTTTGCTAAATCTGCTGTACTTGTCTTGCTGAAATGTATTGCTGAAATGCTGCCTTGAAATGCGTGCCAAGCTGCTGCCTCCTTCTCCTCACTGCCCAGAAATCTCCCTTGCTCTCTTGCTCTCCTTCTCCCAATCTGCTCATGAAAGAATGAATGACCTTTTCCTCCTTTTCCTCCTTTAACCTAACCCTAAGTGACTTTTTGGGAATCCCTAAATCCAATGGCTGAAATAGATTGAGATCTAGGGCTGAGATTAAATGCTCATTTAAATCTCACTTTCTATTTTTTAATTCACCCCACTTTAATAAAGACCCACTTAGTCATTTATTTCCAAAGTCACTTTTCCTTTCTAATTTTACATTGACCTTATTAAAGTCACTTTAAAATTAGACTTTAGTAACTTTATCACTTAAAGTCACTTTTAAATTAGATTTGACTTTATAACTTTATAAAGTCACTTTAGTAACTTTATCACTTAAAGTCACTTTAAAATTAGATTTGACTTTATAAAAATTATAGAGTCACTTTAGGAGAAAAATTAAATTCTTTTGGACACTTTTCCCTAGGCCAAAGATCAAAGCCTTAGGGAACCACCTGTCCTCCGGTACCAAATTTCAACACTCCCTCTTACCGAGGAAGGTGTTCCTCACCACACCCATCTTGTCTCTAAAGTAGACATGCTTGCCCCGTGGTAAGGCTTTGGTAAGAATATATGCAACTTGCTCATCAGTGGGAATATACTCAAGCTTCACAGCTCCCTTCTGAACATAGTCTCTGATGAAATGATATTTGATCCCGATATGCTTTGACCTGTCATGAAATACTGGATTCTCCGTGAGTTTAATGCAACTCTGATTATCATAGTAAATCACTGAAGGTCTCAACGGCTGACCAAATAAGCCAAACAACATCTTGCGAAGCCAGATGGCCTCACAACTAGCTAGACTGGCTGCCATATACTCTGCTTCCGTTGAACTCAATGCTACTGACTGCTGCTTCCAGCTGAACCACAGCACCACTGTCGAACCCAACCCAAAACAACACCCTAAAGTGCTCTTCCTATCAGAAGCACAACCTACCCAATCAGAATCAGTGTAACCTGCCAATCTCACTCCATCCCCCTGCCTATAATCCAGACCATACTCCACTGTCCCCTGCAAGTATCGCAAAATGTTTTTTGCAGAAATCCAGTGAACCTTCCTATGCTCACACATAAACTGACTCATTGTGTTGACTGCAAAACATATATCTAGTTTGGTGTTGACCAAATACATCAAGGAGCCAATCAGCTATCTGTACAATGTGGGATCCACCAACTCGGAATCCGAAGCATGAAGCTTCTTCCAGTTGGTGATCATAGGTGTCGACATGGATCTACAATCCTCCATGTGGAATCTGCCAAGGATGTCCACAATATACTTCCACTGCCCCAGGAAGAAATGCCCCTCCTCTTGCCACACCTCCAAACCCAAAAAGTAATGCATCAAGCCGATGTCCTTCATCTCAAACTCCGTCGCAAGATCTCTCTTGTAGTGCTCTATGAGTCTCTCTGCACCTGTAATGACTAAGTCATCCACATACAGCACCAGAATGAGAGGCTCCTCACCTATCACAATATAGTAAAGGTTCGGATCTGCCTCACTCTTTGTGAAACCCATCTTCTGCAAGTAAGTGTCTATCCTAGAGTACCAAGCTCTGGGAGCTTGCTTCAGGCCATAAAGGGCCTTCTTTAGTCTGCACACATGGGACTCCTTCCCATGCACCTCAAAGCCCTGTGGCTGCTCAATGTACACCTCCTCCTGTATGAAGCCATTGAGAAATGCGGTCTTCACATCCATCTGGTGGATCTTCCAACCCATCTCTGCTGCTATCGATATAATGGAGCGGATCGAAGTATATCGAGCCACGGAGCGAAGGTCTCCTCATAATCAACTCCCTCTACCTGGGAGAACCCTCTAGCCACAAACCTCGCTTTGAATTTCTCAATGCTGCCATCTGCAACATGCTTTACCTTGTAAATCCATCTGGAAGTAACCACGGATTTGCCCTCAGGCCTCGGCACCACCTCCCAAACATCATTCTTCATGATAGAAGAATACTCCTCCTGCATGGCCTCTCTCCAGACCTGCTGGCTAGCTGCCTCCTCATAGCTAGAAGGCTCGGAGTCAAGGATGCTGGTAGCCATTGCCATATAGCTACAAAACCTCTCAGGTGGTCTGCTCTCTCTGACCGGCCTCTTAGGCTCAGCAACAGATGTGGCATCTCTCAAGGTGTCCTGAAGCCACTTGGGCTTCCTCTTCCCCGAGCACACTTCTCCCGCCGAAGAATAAAACTCCTCCTCCTCAACATCAGGAGCCTGAACTCCTGACTGTCTGTCTGCTGTCCTCCTGCCTGCACCTGAACCTGTAGATGCTGAGGTACCGTGTGAACTGTCCATCAGTGGACTCCCCAGTGAACTGCTCTATGGACTGCTCTGCGTGCTGCCCATAGCTCCACCCCTCTGACTCTGCGAGCCACTCCCCACTGACGGACCTGACATCGTCATAGATGTACCTCCGGATCCTCCTGATCCCTGCCCACTGGATCCCTGCGACTGACTCAACTGCTGCTGAGGGTCTGGCTGATCCAGATACTCCAACTCCCGTGACCTCCTAAAGGCCCTGTCCTCCTCGAACTTCACATCCCGCCTGACAACAACTTTCCTCTGCGCAGGAATGTAAATCCGAAAGGCCTTTGAGGTCTCACTGTAGCCCAAAAAGATACCCTTCTCTGCGGTGGGCTCTAGTTTGGTCCTCTTCTCCTTGGGTATGTAGGAGTATGTGATGCACCCAAAGATACGAAGATGACCAATATCAGGCTTCTTCCCAGAAAAAGCCTCCTCCGGAGTCATGTGCCCCAAGGCACGACGCGGACTCCTGTTCTGCAAGTAAACAGCTGTGTTGCAGGCCTCTGCCCACAAAAACAATGGCAACCCCTGATCATGTAACATGGCTTTGGCAACCCCTCCGATGGATCTGTTCTTCCTCTCCGCAACCCCGTTCTGCTGGGGGTTGTAAGGAACAGTGAGCTCCCTCCTAATGCCTACCTCCGCACAATAGTCAACAAACTCTCCAAGGGTGTACTCTCCCCCATTGTCCGACCTCAGGGACTTGATCTTCCGACCTGTCTGTGTCTCCACAAGAGCTCTGAACTCCTGAAACCGCTTGAAGACCTCACACTTGGTCTTCAAGAAATAAATCCAGGTCCTCCTGGAGTGATCATCAATGAATAAAACATAGTACTCATATCCACTCAAGGAAACATGAGACATCCAACCGCTCACATCGGAATGAATCAAATCAAGTATCCCAGTCGCTCTGCTGTCACTGCTGGGAAAAGGGGATTTGGAAAACTTGCCCATCGCACATCCTCTGCAAGTATCAAAGTGATCAGTACTGAAATCTGGCACACCTGTAGTGATCTCCCGCAAAGTCCTCAAGGCTCCATGATACATGTGCCCCATCCCGCGGTGCCAAATCTCACACTGCTCAGAATTGCTAGCTCTGTTGTCGGTACTGCTGCTCAATGCCAAAAGGGACTGAAATGCAAACTTGTACACCTTTGCATGGCGTACACCTATCACTCTAGCTGAATCAGCTGGAGTGCCCCTGGGATACATCAACACCTGTCCTCCCCTGAACAATACCTCATATCCTCTATCCTCCAAAGCTGAGATGGATATGAGGTTCTTCCTCATCCCTGGCACATAAAGAACATCTGACACCTTCAAGGGAGGTTTGGACTCCCTCTGAAATGTCAATGTTCCCACATCGACTGCTCTAACAACTCTGTCATCACCGAGTACTACCTCTACATCAGTGCCACTCTCTGAAAGCTCTGAGAAGTACTCACGGACTCCAGTCATGTGACGTGAAGCCCCACTGTCCACATACCAGATACCCGAAGATGCTCCGCTAATCGAGGGAAATGCATGCTCCCTTTGAACCTCTATGGCAGATAATCCCGCACTAGAGGACTCACACGCAGTGAACCCAAACTCCCGGTCAAAATGATCTGCAAAGTCCTCAACCTCTGCTGAAGCTGCCATGCTCTGGTTCTTCCCCTTCTTCTTCTTCTTCTCCGGACACACAACCGCATAGTGTCCCATCTTCTGACAATTCCAACACTTCACTTTGGAATAGTCCTTCTGTGTGTTATCCTGTTTACCTTTACCTTTGCCTTTCTTGCATCCTGCCAACAGTGCTACATCCTCATCCTGCTCAACTGGCTTGGCTGCCCCATGCTGACCTTTCCTGATCTCTGTCTGAATGCAATCATCCCAAAACCTCTCCCATGTGGGAAGGGTCTCACGTGCACAAACCCCATCAGCAAAGTTCATCCATGAATGGGGGAGGCCATTCACTGCAATCCGCACCAACTCAGTGGGTGGAATGGCCTCTCCAATCGCTGCCAACTCATCTCTCACATTAGTAATCTTTGTGAGATATCCAGCTGCACTATCATTACCCATCTTAATGGTTTTCATTTTCTCCTTTAGGACCATTTTCCGATTCTCATTGGTACTCTGGTAGAGATTGGATAATGTTGTCCACATCTCATGAGCATTTCTCTTCCCTCTCACATGAGGAATGCAATGGTCTTTGATTCCGTCTAGAATCAATCTTTTACCCTTGTTGTTCTTTTTATTATATGCTGCCAACTGAGTAGCATCAGTAGGCACATTTACAGGGTTCTGTGTGGTATTCACCATAATGTCCCAGACTTCTGCCTCCTCAAAGATACTCTGCATTCTCTCCTTCCAAATGTTGTAATTGGAATGCCCATCCAACCTATCCTCCACCCTCAGTCCCAAAGACATCCTGCTGTCCTAAAACTGAAAAAATAGCACTGCTGTAGTAAAGATAAAACTGATGTTTGTGAAAAATCAACTTGCTGGAATTTTCTGAGTGAAAAATCAGCAGGCTGTAATTTTTCTCCTTGCTGTCCCAAACTGTTCTTCAGCACTCAACCTCTGATACCATGTAGAAATTTATAGTTTCCCACCGGTTTTAAGTTTTAACCTTATTACTCCAAAATAGTTAAATGCCCTTTCCCATATCCATACATTTAACAAACTGGAAAATAAATTTTGCTGAAAACACAAATTCTGGAAATTTTTCAGAATGCTGGAAAATGCAGAATTAAAAATTAGCAAGCATAAAAACAGTCATTCACACATTTTGACACAGTAATTTTTTGTCAAGGTGACCCTGGAAAAACCCCCTACAACTCTTGGGGAAAACTAGTTTGAAAGCTCCTTCTTATTTCTGGAAAATGCCTTTTTACAGTGAGAGAAATATTCAGCAAAATAAAAAATCAGGAAACAGACTTTTACAACTTATCTCGTTTTCCGTGCTTAACCACCGCCTCGGAAAATGTACAAACAGCAAAAACAGAACAACAATAAATGTTGTACGTTCTCCTCGATTTGTGTGCCCAGAAATCTGCAATAAATGCAACTGTACGGCCTCCTCAAAATCTGTGCAAACAGCAATTAATGCTGCTGTCCAAAACCTCGATTTGCGTGCCAAAACTGCTGCAAAACTCTGCTGTATGGTACAGCCCCTTGCTGCCTCGATTTCCATGCCCAATATTGATGTACGGCTTGATGTACGGCCTGCTGTACGGCCTCCCTGCCTAGAAAACCGTGCCAAAAATCTGCCTGCTGTTTGCTAAATCTGCTGTACTTGTCTTGCTGAAATGTCTTGCTGAAATGCTGCCTTGGAATGCGTGCCAAGCTGTTTCCTCCTTCTCCTCACTGCCCAGAAATCTCCCTTGCTCTCTTGCTCTCCTTCTCCCAATCTACTCATGAAAGAATGAATGACCTTTTCCTCCTTTTCCTCCTTTAACCTAACCCTAAGTGACTTTTGGGGAATCCCTAAATCCAATGGCTGAAATAGATTGAGATCTAAGGCTGAGATTAAATGCTCATTTAAATCTCACTTTCTATTTTTTAATTCACCCACTTTAATAAAGACCCACTTGGTCATTTATTTCCAAAGTCATTTTTCCTTTCTAATTTTACATTGACTTTATTAAAGTCACTTTAAAATTAGACTTTAGTAACTTTATCACTTAAAGTCACTTTTAAATTAGATTTGACTTTATAACTTTATAAAGTCACTTTAGTAACTTTATCACTTAAAGTCACTTTAAAATTAGATTTGACTTTATAAAAATTATAGAGTCACTTTAGGAGAAAAATTAAATTCTTTTGGACACTTTTCCCTAGGCCAAAGATCAAAGCCTTAGGGAACCACCTGTCCTCTGGTACCAAATTTCAACAAAAATTAAGAATGATCTTTTAAGCACTTTAGGAACAAAATTTGATATATTACAAACCAAGAAAAAGAAATATGAACAAGATTAGGTACTATCAATATTTTGTCCTAAGTGTAGAGAGAAACATCCACTAAGAGAGTGTCCTTTAGATAATATTCAGTTGTGTGGACTTTGTACAGAAAATCATACAACTGAAAATTGTCCAAAGCTTGAATAATTGGAAGTAAATTCAATGGAAGAAGTGCAAGGGATTGACTGTCTTTACTATTTTGCACCAAGGAGACCTTGGCAACGACAGTTTCTAGGTATGACCCAAATTTTACCTCAAAAATTTACTCAACAAATCCCTCAGAATTATCAACACCCTTCTCAAAATTCATGGAATACTCCTATGCCATGGCAAGCTTGGCCTCCAAAATAATACCAAAACCAACCTGGAAAATTTTGGCAAGGATATAGTTATGGGACCTATCCTCCTTAGAAAATCTATCCCCAACAACAGTACCAACATTTTCATGAACAACCATATCCTCAACAACCATTTCCATATCGAAATTGCAACAAGATCCTCATTAAATGTCATTTCCACAACAAAATCCTGCACACTTACTAACTCAACCACAGTAGCTCCAGCTGCCTTCTAACAAACTCCCACCTAGAACAACTCAATTACTAGCTCAACTAGTAGCAAATTCGAGTAACAAAGTGGAAAGGAGAGCATATAATGTGGAAGAAACACCATTATTTCCTACATATTATATTCTTCCTATTCAAGACATTCACTTAAGGTCTAGAAAAGTATTACAAAAATATTATCTGCCAATCATAGAAGAACAAATTGAAGAAGGAGAACAATCTAAAAAATCTAATCCAAATAATCAAATTTAGCAAGGAAAAACTGTTATGACTCAAACACCACCTTTCCCAGAAAGGTTAGTAGAGCATAAATCTTCAAATTCTCTGCTTGAATTTGATATTTTGGATGAATTAAATAATTCTTATGTTGAAACTCCTTTGTTGCAAGCTATACAAGATATTCCAATCTATGCAAACAAAACAAAGGAATTATGTATTCAGAAAACTGGCAGAAAGAAAAAAGATCCACCCACAATCCAAGTCATCGGAGAATTAGTTAGTCTCATGTTTGCAAAAATAAAAATATTGAAAAGTATATTTGAATCAATGTTTTCAGGAAAATTGTACTATTCAATCATTACAGAATTAATTTGAAAGAATTTTTCCTATCATCTCAATTACTAATTCTCTAAGCAAAATCATTTAAATCAATCCTGGAAATTTTTTAAATATTGATACTAATCTACAATCATCACAAGAAAAATAGGTAATTGCATTGTTACACAAATATTCAAAATATTTTTCCTGGGAATATACAGACATGCAAGGAATTCATCTGAAAATATGTATTCACCATATCTATACTGATGATCCTATCCAACTAGTTAGACAAAAACAAATAAGAATGAATCCTATGATGAAAGATATAGTCAAAGAAGAACTGCAAATTGTTGCAGGTGGGATTCATCTACCCTATATAAAATAGTCAATGGGTTTCTCCCTTAGTTATGGTACCAAAAAAAAATTGAAAATGAAGAATATGTGTAGACTATAGGGAAGTGAATAAAGAAACATTGAAATATCATTTCCCATTACCATTCATTGATCAAGTACTAGATTCCCTAGTAGGAAAGGAATTCTTTTCTTTTCTTGATGGTTGGTTATAATCATATTAAGATAGCATTAGAGGATAAGGATAAAAGTAACTTTAATTTTCCTTGGGGAACATATGCTTATAATGTTTTACCTTTTGGATTATGTAATGCACCTGCTACATTTCAAATAGAATTCCTAGATTTGATGATTTTTTAAACAACATTGAAAAATTTCTAGATAGATTCATAGAGACAAACGTATCCCTCAGCAAAGAGATTTTTTTATGATGTTAACTGAAGGGATAGTGTTGGGACACCACAATTCTTCTTTTGGAATAAAGGTAGACCCGACAAATATAAAAGTCATTGTAAACTTAATATCACCAACAACACAGAAATAAGTAATAAGTTTCTTGGGATATGCATACTATTACATAAGATTCATTAAATTTTTTAGCAAAATAGTTCTACCCTTGTTCAAATTATTTTCAAAAAACATTGAGTTTCAATGAACTAAAAATTGTCAAAATGCATTCGAAAAACTGAAAGAAATTTGTCGATAGCACCCATTCTCAGAGGGCCAAACTGGTCATTTTCATTTCACATATCTACTGATGCATCAGATACAGCTATAGGAGCATCTCTTAGAAAAAAATAAAATCAATTTAGTTATTGCATTTACTTCGTAAGAAAAAATTGAAGTATGGAAGAATTAAATTATACATTAACTGAAAAAGAAATGTTAGTTGTTGTGCATGTAGTCAATAAATTTCGACATTATATAAGAGTCTATCAAGTGTTTATTCATGCATATCATTCAACCATTAAATATTTAATGAAAAAATTAATTACCAATGGAAGAATTTCTCGATGGTTGTTACTAATGCAATAATTCAATCTCATTATTCTAGATTGACCAGGCAAAGGTAATCAAGTAGCAGATTTCTTTTCAAGACTTCATTCTCCTAGTGAACCTGTTCCTGTTTTACACAATTTTCCCAATGAAAATCTATTTGCTATAACAACTAAAACCTCATTCTTTGCAGATGTAGCTAATTATTTATCATCCAGAATATTACCATCTCATTTCACTAACGAGCGGAAAAGAAAAATAATCAAAGAAAGTGGTAGATATAGTTGGGTCAATGGTGACCTCTTTTATAATAGTTCCGATCTTTTGATAAGAAAGTGTGTTAGAGAATATGAAATTCTTGATATTTTAAAATCATGTCATGATGAGCCATGTGGTGGCCATTTTGCAGATAATAGAACATCATACAAGGTGTTGAAACTTAGCTACTACTCACCAGCAATTTTCAAGGACTCGAAGGCCTATGTCAGAAGATGTGATAGCTTCCAAAGAACTAGAAGACTAGTAATATCAGATGATATTCCATTAAAACCTCAAGTACTTATATAACCATTTGAAAAATGGGCTTTTGACTTTGTGGGACCTATTAACCCCCCTTCAAATGGAAAGAACTACATTTTAGTGTCTACAAAATATGTTACAAAATGGGTAGAGGCAAAAGGAGTGGCAAGAGAAATAGAAGAAACAATGGTTTCGTTCATATTTAAATAAATCTTTGTAATATTTGGAGTTCCAAGGCAGATTTTTATAGACCAAGGATCATAGTTCACTTCTAAACTTTCCCGAGATCTTAGAGAATAATACAAAATCAAACATAGAAATTCTACTCCGTATCATCCTCAAGAAAATGGACAAGTCAAATATACTAATAAGGTTCTGGAAAAAATCAAGACAAAGATAGTGAAAATGAACATGAAATATTGGTCAGACAAGTTAAGAGATGCATTATGGGCATACATAATTAAATGGAAAAATACAACTGGATTCAACCCATATCAATTGGTATATGGTAAGGAAGTTTTGTTACCGATCGAATTTCAAATTCATACTTTTAAACTTGTAGAATAATTAGGATTGGACCTGCTAGAATCACAACAAAAGAGAGTTATGCAACTAAATGAATTAGATGAAATCAGAGAACAAGAATTTGAGCATACATCACTATTACAACAACAAAGAATCAAATGGCATGATAGATTTATAAAAAAAAGAAAATTTCATAAAGGATACTCGACATTTATTTTTTACTCCAAGTACAAATATTTCAAAGCTAATTTTACTACTCATTGGCTTGGGCCATATGAGATAAAATAAATATTTGACAATGGAGCAGTTAAGATCAAGACAATTGATGAGGCAACAATTTCACTTCTAGTTAATGGACATAGAATCAAAGTTTATAATAAGCCTATCAATAAAGAAGAATTTATGAAAAGAGTCTCAATATAAAATATTATCGAAATAATGGAACAACATATGATATGCCCTCCCTACTTCCAAAAAAAAAAGGTAAAAAAATAATAAAGGAGTTTGGTTGTGAAAATCCAATAAACTTGCACAATATAAACTCAAATTCATATAGGAAAACTAACTTGTTTGGACAATATGAATTCTTCATTATGTTGTTTTTCAATTTCATTTCGTAGAAAACAAATCCTCGAAAATTCAAAGACTTGAGGACACGTCTCAAAATAAGAAAGGGGGAAGATTCATAATAGACGAATAAATTATGCAAATAGTTTAATGACAAGCAATTGTATTGCAGAAGGGACCTCATGGATTATAATCAATATTTATCAGTGAGGGGTCTAAACAAGATCAATGGAATATTTTAGAAGGGACCCGAGACATAATAATAAATATTTATCAGTGAGGGACCTGAACAAGATAAATTTCATATGTTATTGCATAAAGGACCTGAAACATCCTAATCAAAATCAAAATAACCAGAGAAGCAGTTACAAGAATCTACAATCCATCAAAATCATTCAACGAAATTCATCTTTGAAGTGAAATTACCATCATCATTGGAAAAAGGTAAAGTGTTGACGAAAGAGCTAAGGTTATCATCAAGAGAAGAAAAGCATTGACAATGAGCTATTAAGTGAAAGGAAAGTACTGTATGTTTAAAGTATTCTTAATTCCTTTGATTTTGAAATTTTTTCTAAGATTGATAAACTAGTTTAAACTTGAATATGCAATGCTCATTTATTCATGAATAAATCATCCTACATTATCCTACATCACCCTACATTAAATACAATTCATTCATTAAACTTATCATAACCTTACATTCATGATTCATCATTCACTACTACATTGATGTGCATATTTTACCAAACTTTTGGCCACATCTCCTTTTTAGGGCCAAATTTTTTTCCTCATGGAAAGTTGACTATTAACACATGAAGGATTAGTTTCACATTCATATGCCTACAAAACAAGACCAAAGAGAGTTAGTGTCATTACAAAAATAATTTTATTTGAAATAAACCAAGATTATGGTCATTTCAAAACAAATTAATACATAAGTATACAGAAATAATGACACACGAAATAAAATTAAGAAAGAAAATAAAATATGAAATGATGTGGATATGCAACATGCACTAAGAATTTATTTACAAATTCAAAATGATGCATGATTAAGAAAACAAGAAATGCAAAAGACATACAAGCAATGAGTATTGCAAACCTTAGCTACAAACAATTGAAAGCCATGATATAGCATAAACAAGAGGCAGAATAAGTGTCGATACTGTACAACGGATAAAGAAAGGAAAAAAATAGTATAATGGTGATATAATGAGTATAAAAACCTGCGGCAGTGAGGACAGGAATTGAGTAGTGAGGGAATTCAACCACGACACATCAAAATAACAAGTGGCAGCCACAGGTACAAGAGACATAAACAATCATCTAGATGAATTTGAAAATGCAACAAAAAATGGTCAAAAAGTTTCAAAGCCTTTCTCTGCGTGTGTTCTCATTTATCATCATACCTAAATTTAGATTAGAATTGGAGGTCAACACTGCAAATTCACCCAAAACATCAAATAGCCTTGATTAAAAGAAAAATATGCAGAGAAAGATGCAGAGAATAAGAGCGAACTGCATAGGGAGAGAAGAACTTTGAGCAGTGGAGAAATAGCATGGAATTACGTGAGGAAATTGGAGTAATTTCATGGAGAAATAACGAGAAGAATTTTGTTTAAAGAAGGAGAAAGTGATCGATATTTCCTCTGCGTTGAGTTGAAATTTTTTCCAATAAATCCCAAAAATTACGCAAGTAGCAAGTAAGAGTCAATTCCGAGGTTTCCTCAATAGCTTAACGATTTCAAAAAAAGGTTAACTTAATATTTCATTTAGATGTGTCATAATGTGAAAAAATAATGACTCCAGATATGGATTTGCAATGCTCTGTCACCTTAAACATACACTGCCACCTATAGAATCCATGATTTTTGAAGATGTTAGAGAAGAATTTTAATTGAAACTGTATGTTACACAGGGAGAAAAAAACCATTAACAAGAAAATCTGTACAATTTTTCTACAAGTCATTTCAAGTTCATTTATTACAAAAATTATCCTCATGAAATTTTTTGTCAAAATCTTTCACATAAAAAAATCCAGTGAGTCTCCTTGTATATACACAGTACGCAGTTTTTAAAATAGAGATGGAATTTCATTAATTTTTATGAGAAAATTTTGCAAACAAAGAAGGGATTTAAGCAAGATTTTCAAACCAGTGGGAGATTTTCTTTTGCATAGGAGATATTTTATATGGTTTTTGACACAGCAAGAGTTTTTTTTACTCAATTTTATAAACAAATGATTTTTTTTTGGATACCGTTTGTAGTAGAACACAGGGAAATTGAAGACTTACAGCAGAGGAGTTAAGCTCATTTTTTTAGAGCTACAGAGAGCTGGTAAGTACATTCACCATGCTATTTATCCGAATATTGCATGAATAAAAAGGTTATATATATATATATATATATATATATATATATATATATATATATATATATATATATATATATATTTCTTATTCATAATGAGGTTATTCATTGGAAAAGGCCATATTAAATGGTATACAGAGAAAATGCAAATGAGAACCAAAACTCAGCCCAAATACTTCAATATAGAAAACTGAGGTAAGGAAACAATAGAGAAATTATACCAAGCAGGGTTACTAGAGTTCCTTAAAATTTTCAATGGTCACAATGATAAAATCACACAAGAGTTCATAGAGAATTTTGAACATATACAAACCAAAATTGGTGAACTTTCTATACCGTTGAACCCAACATTTCTTTCTCAAGCATTGGACCTTCCTTTGATTGGAGAAGGGTATCAAAAGGGTCTTCATTTTAAGGAGAAGGGATGGACCTTTTTATTGGAGAAACAAAGGAAGGGGTCCTTTGATAGAACAAAATGGATTCCAAGAGGTTGGCTTAGAGAGCCATGGTCAAAGTTGGTTTTGATTATCGAAAAATACTTCACCCGTGATAATAAGTACAATGTGATATATCTTTATCATATTAATTTTCTTCAACATATGAAGGGAGAATGTAAAATCAATTTAGCTTACTTCTTTTCAAGAAGCTTAAATAAAATGATAGAGAATTTCAATAATAAAATAGAAGTGAAGGAAACCAACATCTAGTATCACGAGCTAATCAAAATAATTGTGGAGTATGAGCTAAGAAATAAGGGAATGATTTGGAAGGAGTTCTTGGCTAAGAATCATTTTGAAGAACAGATAATAGAAAATAAGTTTGAGCAATCGCATGTAGCAAGAAGTATCACGAAATCCCCTTTGTATCCTAGGACAATATTTAAGAAGAAGCACGATAGTATTATGAATGAAAAAGAAAATTCCTTCTATCCATTCCTAGGAAGACTGGGAGAAAAAAGGAAGATGAACCAAGCAACAAAGAAAAAGATCTAGAAATTGAAAGTGTTGAGCCTCCACCAACATCAAAGCAGATTGATGAGATTATACAGAGAATGGAGAAGGAAGTCCAGGAAGAACACTTATCGAAATACTCCTATTTTGAGAATACTTTGATAGGAGCTACCTCATCTCATTCATATGATAAATAGATCAAGGAATAATTTAGGGAGCTGCATAATGAAGAATATCTTAAGAAAATAGAAGAACTAACAAGTGAGATGGAGGACAGCAAGATCATGGAGAAACACTTGAAAAAGGAGAACAAAATGTATAAAGAAAATAACAACAACATAATAAGGGAAAAAAATAAATTGAGCCAAAATATTAAAAATCTTGAAACTTGGAATATCCTCATCTCTAAACAAGCCTAGAAATGGGTAAAGGAGAAAAAGTCATGGTGGTCGAAATATGAGAAGAAGAAGGTCAAAGTTGCCACCTAAAAAGAAGGGAAATATGAGGGTATTGACTTTCTCCTTTAGGATGCACTAGAAGAAGCTACATGGTCAGGAGCAATAGGGGCATCATCACTGAAGAGGTCCAAAGAGAGGAGGAAAGCATGATGACATGCTTGAACATCAGCAAGGGGGAGATGTTGGTCCCCAAATTTGGTAATTTTTTCCTATCCTAAATCAATATATTTACCACCATATTGAATCTTATTTCATCCATATATTACTCATTTTATTCTTATTTTTCATATTCATGTAACCAAATAACATTTTCCAATTTTTAGAATTTTTTGTAAAAATTGGGTTTTAAGAGTAATTTTCGACTGCATTAAAAATTATCGTAATAACTCCATTGAAGTCATATGTGCAGGACACTTGGGAGATATATGAGCATATATTTTAAAATCTTTGGAAAAATGGATGGAAAAATACCTATTGGTTCTGTGAAACTGAGCAAAAACATGCTCGGTCAACGCTGGTCAAACTTGACTTGTCATTCAGGAATTCCTAGTAAAAAGGGGCAGATTTATTATTTTGTCGGGATTTTCATGTTTTTGTGAAACATAATGGATGATTCAAACGTATATGGATGGTATTAGGATTGACAATAATGTTAGATACATTATAGAAAATTTTGTTTATGATTTTCCTATTTAAACAAGTTTATGGACCATTTAGATATGTAGAATGTATGTAATTTTGTATTGAGACTATTTGAGAATTTCAGATAATTTGGAGAACCAATTACACTGTTCTATTTTTTATTCATGTTGTGGATGATTTATCAAGTTTTATGTAGCTAAAGAATTCTTCAAGTGTCTAAGGCAAGGGTGGAGGCCCCCCATACCAAGCTAAGTACACTGGTTAAATTAGCATAGTTTTGATTCATTAGTTGTTGTTTGATATTTATGAGTCATTTATTTATATGTGTTATAATTTATTTAGGATTTATAGATGATTTTGGTTTAAATCTAATTCGTGTATGATGGAAAACCAAGGATTTAAGTTAAATTCCCTTTCTATCAAGTGATGAATAAAAACTAAAAACCATCCTTTTGCATATCTGGAATTGCTTCTTGAATTCTAGTTTATGATTTGATGAGATAGTAATGTTATTGGAGTAGAGCTATGAGTAAGGACAACTAGGAATTCCTAAGTTAGGAGCCTCTTCTCTTTCTTTCTACACATCACAAACTATTGCTCTGTAGTTTCCTTTCTTGAATTTACAAATTTATGATTTGATGCAATAGTAATGTTGTTGGAGTAGAACTGTGAAGAAGGAAAATCATGACCAGAAAAGTTAGGAGCCTTTTCTCTTGATTTCTACACATCACGAACTATTTCTTTGGAGTTTCTGTTCTTGAGGATAGTACTGTGGGGAAGGACAACGAGGATGTCCTAAGTAAAAGCCTCTTCCTTTGCTTACTGCGTCTTGAATCAGATTTTTTTTACTTATACATTATATTTGTAATATGCATTTCCATTAATCTTAAAACCTATAATATATTTGTAGTATTCATTTCATTCATGTTTTAAACATTGTCTTCTAAATTTGACTTTAACTGAAATCCATATATTTTGGACATGATTCCAATTCTACAAAACCGGATTGACAAGTATAACACATGTGTTATTTTACTTAGAAAATTTACCCAATAGTTCTATTCTTAATGGTCATTAAATAATACAAGCCTCTTTTTATGTGCATCAAGTCTTAGCGCCCCATACTCTTTTTGTCTTACTCATTCTACAAATGTAATATATTTATTAACATGCATGTGATATTAAATTCACAACACTAGGATTTATATCCTCAAAGTGTGTGAAAGACAAATATACATGGGAATACTAGCCACAAAAAATAAGAAAAAACTTACACATGAGCATGCCTGCCCCAAATGTAAATCTCAGCTCAGTAGCCTAGTTGATATGTTCTCACACACTATCCTAATTCGACATGTTCATTCTATTTACAATTCAGTGTTAAATAGGGGTGTTATATTCACCTAATAATTACTTATGCAATGTCCTCAATGGTTTATATATATACACATATATGCAATATAATTATCCAAAAAAATGAGGGTACTCCTCCCTCATTACATCTTCATGTTCCCAGGTAGCATATTCAAGAACAAAATTAGTAAAGTGGAATACTAACAAGGTGATGGCATGATTATAGAGTGACTTGACCTTCTTGTCCAAAATCCACACTAATTGGACATCAAAGTTTCCCTCAGGCTCCATCGAAATCATATTCCAATCATTTATTTGGTTAATATTAGGAACATACTTTTAAAGAAGTGAAATATGAAAGACATTGTGAATATTCATGGATTCTATAAATGAAATCATATATGGAACCATACCAATCCTCTACAGGATTTCAAATGTTCCATAATATCTCACTTCCAATTTTTGATAACTTCCAAAATATAGGGAAATTTTCCTCACCTTCAACCTCAAGAAGGCATGACTACCAATTTTAAATTTCCTTTTCAAATTTTCTTCTATACATAAATTTTATTTGTATATTAGGTAGTCTTCAAATTCTACTTCATTTTTATTAGTTTCTCATTCATTTTGTTGAGCATCTCTAGACCATTAATGGATTTTTTAACTGGATTTTCTTATCTCAAAAGCATGTTTCATTTTATTTAATGAAGGGATTTATATGGGTTCATCTTCAAATATTGTTTCTATCAATTATTATAATAAAACTTCACCAAATGAAAATATTTCTCCCATTTCTATGGTTTCTCCATCATATACATCCTCAACATGTCTTTAGTAACCTAATTAACTCTTTATGTTTGACCATATGACTATGGATTGTATGTTGTGCTAAAATTTAAATCGGTTCCAAATGAATTTTATAAGTCTATCCAATTTTTTAGTGTAAAATTTGGATACCTATTTGAAATAATTTTTTTCGACACACCATGTAGCCAAGAAATTTCCTTCATGTAAATCTCCACAACATTGGATTCCTTGCACGTTCACTTCATTGGAATAATGTGGGAAGTGTTGATTAGTATATCCACCACAACCATGATGGAATCATGTGGACTCATAGTTATAGGAAAAGTTGTAACTAAATTAATAGAAAAAATTTACCATTCCCACATAGGAATGGGTAATTTTTGTGGCAATCCAACTGGGTTCCTATGTTCAATTTTAATTTGATGTTACAAGCACCTAGAAATATAATTAGCTACTTCCTTCCTCATACCTAGCCAAAATAATTATTTCTCAACTGCTAATATTGTATTTTGGTAGCCTAAATGTTCAACTTAATGTTCTGTCTGCATCTCATTTATAGCTGAGTTTCTTATTCCCTATAATTTGGCACATAAACCTTTCCTTTATACAAAAGTATTTCATGCCCTCCTATTTTTTATTCCATGTACTTGGGATATAGTTTATCTTTCTATATGTTTATTTTTATTTCCTTTTATTTACAATCTAAATTTGTAGTCTATAAAATTCTTATTTTTAAATAATATGTACATAAGATTATCCATGTAGTGTGCATTGTATTCACCATTGTATTCTGTTAATCAACCAATTTGTTTTCCTTACCCTTTATTTATTAAATTTAAAAGTCATAACCAACCAAAAGCTCCAATAATATCATTTGTTTTACATTTAAATTTCGTTGTCTAAGCAAATTCTTCAACCCACTGTGGTTGGCTCATGAATAAAACCCTTTTTCCTATGATGTGGTGTATCCACATGTTCAAGGCTTGGATAATTGTTTTCAACTCCAAATCATGAGTGGAAAATTTATTTTCATTCTATTTTAGCTTCTTGGATTCATAGCATATTACATGCCCACTTTGCATGAGAAATTTTCCAGGTCCCTCTTTACATGCATCGATGCACAGAAGGAAGTATTCATTTGGATTATCCATATTTAATAAAGGTTCACCCTTTTTACGATTGAAATCTCATGCCTTTCTTTTTTAAGGAACTAATCGGATTAGTTGTTTTTGGGAATAATTTAGTAACCCTCCTATAGTAGCCTCAAAAACACATTGAATGGGTCACCTTTGTCACATTCTTTGGTGTTGGCCACACATTCATTTGTTTGTTCTTTTCTGGGTCTACTGCTATTTTTACCTATGAAATGATATGATCGAACTAATGATTTTTTGTTTCATAAAATGAGAACTTGGTTGGATTGGCATAAAATTGATGCTCTATATGTACATGTAAAAAAATCCTCAATTTTTATTATCTATCTTCATCAAATGTAAAATACACTAGGGTGTCATCAAGGAATACAATAACATGATTTTCCAAATAATTCTATAAAATGCAATTCATGGCACACATTAAAATACCTATTGCATTAGATTCTTGCAATGATATTACTACGAACTCATAATCTCCATACTGATTTGGAAATTATGTCTTACCATTTCCCTCTTAATTCTTACCTAATTATAACTTGATCTCAATTCAATTTTGAAATATAGCTTTACTTCCATGAGCCGGTAAGATAAAACTTCTATTATTGGAAAATGAAATTTTATCTATATTGTGGCTTTGCTTAGCTACCTGAAATTAATAAATAGTATATGAATACCATCATTAACCTTGGAAGAAAGGATTGTGGTTCCCCAACGTGTTGCACTTGGGTGTATCCACCATTTCTTTAAACTATCCTCCAGTTGATTTCTAATTATTAAATTTATCTTGTGCATAACCTATATAGTGTTTTTAGCACGAAATTGGCTCCAAGTACAAAGTATATAGAGACTATAATGTGTTTTTTAAGAAAAAATATTGCAGTTTAGGAAAGCACATCTTCAAATTCCTTATGTACTAGGTCATCCTTAGGGCTTGGTTCCTAATCCTCAACTATCTTCCCAAGGTGGGATACATAATATGACACCCCTTACTGAAATTTATCTTGAGTTGCATAGTTGATGTTTACCTAATAGAAATTGATCTTGGAATACCCTAAACTTGTCTCCATTTCCCTTCTTCATCAAGGAAATTAAATGTTCTATTGGGGATATTAATTATTTATAATAAACACGTAATTAACTAAAAACTAACTTATAAACGTAGGAAGCATTTTATTATTTCAATTAAATCAACAAAGTTTATGTAGGAAACTACGAGAGGATAATACTAGTTCTATATGATATTTCCTATCATAATTGACAATCACTTATACTTGTTTAAAATGAAAATAACATATACATTATCCAAAAGTAATCTTTCTTATTATATCTAGTAAATACTATTGAGAAAGAATGATATTGCAAAATTTAAAAATAAAATGAAAGGAATCAAATGTATACTATACCTATAATCGATTCAGAACCACACATGAATAATAGAAATATTATTGAAAGTTATAATACTTGAAAATCAATGGAAAAATTTATTCTATAGAAGGATTCCAACTCATGAACTTAATTAGGAGATAATAAAATGAATCTTTACTTATAACTCTAATAATCTGTCACTCATTCACACATAATCTAATTCATAAATCAACTAGAAATTACAGTTGGGAAAGATCAAACTTCTGTTTTAGGGGATACTAATATATATATATAATGAAATAACACTCGAAGGGAAAGCATTGTAAACTATCTTTTTACCAGAAATAACATATTTCATTAGACCTCAAAGTAATAATAAACCATTCAAGCGAAGGAACAAAAATCATTATAAAGTAATAGTACACGATACAAGACAATAAAATAATCTACTTTACACATACGAGGAAATACCTCATCCAAGGGAGTGTGTCAGACTACCTAGGATTCAGTTTGTCTAAAAGAAAATTAGATCAAATTATCAACAAACAAGTGTTGAAATTAATGAGTAACTTCTTTCATTATGAGATCTAAAAAATAGCTACAGTCAGAGCTAATTTCTCATTTTCCCTTAAATTCAACAATTTTCCATCCTACAAGTTAGAGGTGGTTGGCCCTTTCATATTACAAAGAAGATTACAATATAGTATTACATAAATAAGGAACATGTTGAGCATCAAGAAATCTTAGGATGTTCTTTCCAATTCAAGGAAAAGTCTTCTATATTTATGGAAAGGAAAAGAATTGTTGTTGCGACAAATGTTATAATGTACGAACAATTTTGTGTTTGTTTTTTTCCTTTAGTCGAAATCGTGCATTGTGGAACTGTTCTATTTCAGATTTCATGGTTTTTCTTTAACACAAAATGTAACTCAAGAAACAATTAGCTTAATTAACAATAAGACACCTTTATTATATAAATTATTAAATAAATAACATGGTTTCAAGGATAAACAAATCTCAAAAAGTTTTGTATTATAACTAGAAAAAATACATAAGTGTAGATCACGAGGATCGAAAAATAGTATAGGAAATAAAGAATTAGGTGTAAAAAATGAGACAATTCTGTAGCCAAGCATCACCCCCCACTGACATGGTTTCATGTCCTAATGCAAATTTTTCCATCTTGAAAAATGATAATTGCAATGTAGAGTAGTTAATGAATAATCCTATGTCATGTCCCTTTCTCTCATACAACTATATTTTTTTTAAATGGCATGATATTACAAACCACTCATTAACTTTCCTTGATCATCATGATATTTTTTATCTTACCTTACCTAAGAATTTACCACATAACTTTAGTATTTATATTTGGACTACTTTTCCAATATGGTGTTCTGATCCATGTATATTTAAATTTTTATTCACCTGTTCATGGTCCTAATAACTTGCATCTATCCGATAAGTGGCTTAGGAACACCAATACTCTATGAAATTGTATTAATGCTTACTATTCCTTCAGTTAATAAAGAAGTATATCCTTTCTTCCAATATTTTATACATTATTTTATGATGGTAATGTGACATAATGATATCAGGTTACAAATAACATTTACCTATATTTTCTATAGTACCTATATCTTATATAATTTTGTATTAACACCCCAGGTTAATCCCAAGGCATATACCTACTCAGATCTTGGTTACCTTATGTATAGGTACTCCTGCAAATCTTGGGATATAGTTAATTATCATGGGTGCGGTTAAGTTTTTTCCCCTGATATAATCTTTGTTACCATCACCTACCATCGCCATAATGGAGCATTGTACGCTCATCCACTCCTCACTCGCCACACAATCCTTCACAATGTTGTTATCACATGGGTGTGAGGGTACATATCAGCTTTGATTTGGGTGTATAGTTGAGATCACTCGAGGTGATCTAATGGTTTCCATATTCTTAGCAACACCATAACCCCTTTCTCACCTTCTTCTTGGGTCATTTGGTGCACCAACATCTCTAGTAACCATGTCCAGGGTTTCTTGCATGAGACCTTCCTCTGATTTATTAAGCATCGAGATGTTTAACCCAGAAGGTATGTGTGAGTTGGTTTACTCACAATGTTCCAGTATTCTCAACATGTTAATAAAATTAAGAAGAAAAACTATAGTGTTGTGCGGTGCCCTACATTTGGCATTTTCAGGAAAATCTACTTCCATATGGAATTTTATTAGTTCTTCATTTTTCTCCCATACAAATTTTTATAGCTCACTTCTTATCTTTTGTTTTTTTTAAGAAATGGTTCTAGATTTCCAACTCGGTCGTTAACATATTGAGGTAATCTAACTTATATTATTTTATAGAATAAAACTCCTTTGTTGTCTTGTGACAGGGGCACATTATCCTTGACTTCTGCCACCAGAATACAGGTATGTGACCTAACCCTCTTGTCTTCCAGTTCTGGATAAATTTTATCCCATTCTCATGTTGAATAAAATGAGTTGCAGTATAGGACAATTATATTTGACATAAATACATATTGTTTTCAAATGTTATGCGATCTTACGCTATGGTATTTCTCAGGTACATCGACTCTCTTTGTGATAATCCTTCTATTCTCTCTACATGGAACACAATTGGTATTGTCCCAGATAGAATTATCTCGGCTTATTCGGTCTGCCTCTCTATTTTGAGAGTAGCCCTCATCTACTGGGTAAGGAGAGGCTCCCAAGAGAAACTATGTTTTTTTTCTTCCTCCCTGTGTCGAAAAAAAACCCTGAAAGTAGTGTATATTCCACTTTTAACGACTATCCTTACCAGTTTCTCGAAGGATGATTATGGAAGTTTGGTCAAAAAATTAGAATATTACCCCTGCTACCCCATCACTAGGTAAAACTCGTTGATATCATAGGATTCAATTATATATGTGCATATTTTTCTCGTGTTAGTTTCATTTTTCTTTCTCACACATCAAACATGATTTATAACTTTACACCATATTTTCTAACTAAAAAAACTTATGCTTGTGAAAACTTGGTCTCATATTTACCTTTGATGTCAGTATAATTGAACCTCCAACACTCGCACTTCAGTTATTAGGTGATATAATCACTTCATTCATATTATGTGTGTGTGTGTGTGTGTGTGTATTAAAAAAAAATCTTATTTATTTTTCCTTTTTCTTGCCCAGAATGATATTTCCGCTTAAGGAATTCTTACAGGTAATCCCCTTGTATGTTTATCCTTGAACCTTTACATTATAGCTTTAATTCGAACATGCCTGTAACTGAAATATTTTTTTTTTCTAGTTGATACAGGTAAAATTATTTTCCTCACGGATTTGGTATTGATATTTTTCAAGTTATTTACTAACTTCTCGCCCTCTCTGCAATAGGTTGCTTTGTTTATTCTAATTAAATGAACTAATTTCACTTTAATATCTTGGTTTCTTATGAGCTCTTGATTAAAGCGTGTATATCTCCTAGATTTGTAATTGAATACCATGTGATCATCTTCTGCTATGCATATATTTAATGGATGTTCATTGCTTAATATGAGCCTTATGTTGGCATTAGTCTTAGCACTGGAATTGTATCCCTTTACTATGGTTTAATTTAATAAAATTTTCATTGTATATATTTTTTTTTTAAAATTGACTCGACTTGTTCAGTAAAGGATCATTCAATGCTAGGTGCTCATCCTCTATTCCATACTTGAAAACAAAGCTATATAATTTTATAAGGAAATGAGTTCTTGTTATTTTAGTATAATATTTTCACCCTTGTATTTTACTTATTACTTTCTTATGAATTGATTTATTCACAACTTATACTTGTTCTAGATAGTACCTATATACACCTTAAAAGAAATATCTCAAATAAACAGAGTCTTTGTAAGCGGAACTAAAATATTTGATAAAAATTTACATTTCCTAATAGAGTTGCTATGGTACCATATATAATTTGTTTCCTATAAAACTTGCGTGTCACACTAACATTATCCTATTCTAACATTTACTGCTTATGAGAATGATGCAATTTTTCTTTTAAACAACCCATTCCTTTGTAACTGATAGGCAGCCATTTCATTCATTCCTTTTTGTTGTGGTTGTATACCTATTATATGAAATTTCAGATGTTAATTTCATCCTTTTACACTGGTCACCAATAACAATGACCTTAATAACTATCTATACACACACACACACATATATATATTTATAATTTCACCATGAGATATTAAAAAATGAGTGTAAACTTGTGGCTATTAGTAATTTAAATATTTCCCTTCTCAATATGTGCTTGTCCGTACAATAAAATATCCACCTATAGCGTAATTAAGAAATTTCCATTCTCATCGATGGTCTCTTATTTACTATTACATGTACATTTTATAGGTTCCTCCCACACCACTACCCATACAATCCCTTGACTACTACCATAGTGCTTATTTTTTTTTATTCAATTTACAGATTCAAGTCATACTTGTATATGAAAACTAGAAGTTCAGTACTACAAGTAGTCATTCAGATAATAAATGAGGTCAGTTATTGTAATCATCAATTAAAATAAAAATTCATTATTATAACTCATACCCATAAGAGAGATTTAATTCTTCTACTATTACTTATTATAAATTTATAGCGTGCTTTTGGTTATCAAATATTTTCCAAACATGTTTTTCACAATAATATAATCCTGGTATACTAAATTAACATTTTTATTCTAAGACTATTTTATAATAAAAGAACTCCAATCCAACTTACTATCTAAATATTTTCAACAAACTAGAAGACTGCCTAATTCTTTAATACATGCAGACCCTATTACATTCACTCTAGAAAATAATAACTTTCCACTTCCATCCTGAAAAATTATTCTCACCACAAATCATATTTTCAACAACCGCATTGCCACTATCTTAACAATCCTGAGCAATGAAACACATGCATATAATCGATTCCAATAAAGAAGGACAATATTAAATCAAATAAATACTTCAACAGGGTACATGAAAATTCACACCTGCTCCACCCAACCTAGAACTCTATCCTCCAGTTGAACTCCCGAGCTGAGAATCTCTTGGAAGGAATCAACTGCCTCTAGTTCCTTCCTTCAATGGGTATTTAATACCATTTTTCCATGTTGAAGTTTCCATTAGGGCATGTTCTTATTTTTTGGAACTTTTAATCCACTTGCCTAGTATTTTCCGTAAAATCGTGCCTTTCCCTGGCGTGGTGCTTTTAGGATTGTCGAAAATTGGCATCTTTCCCCAACTAAAAAACTTAATGGATATTTTTCTCCCATCCATTAAACTTATCTAAAATTTTATGTAAAATTCTCATCATGATAGAATTATCCAATCTCATTTACCAATGATATTATATTCTTTTGTTTTGGGGAAGAATCTCATTTCTAGGTGTCTAATTCCAAAGCACCTAAATTCTCATTCATTTCCTTGATAATAAAATATATACTCACATTTTTATACCTATTCCTAGCTTTTATGCTATTACAAAGTCTAAAATTTTACCAACAGGATAAAACCGGAGGGGTATTACATTCTCCCCCTTAAAATCACACCGTCCTCCATGTATATTCTCTAGTAAATTTTCTTTTATTTCGTATTCTAAAATTTCTTCCTCGTCCTCAAGTATCTGCTTAGAACTTATAGAATTTCCTTGTATTGCATCTTGAACTAGATATTTCCTAGATCTAGAGTACAAAAAATTTGTACCGTCAAGTCTCCTTCAAGTGCTACATGTAACATTTGTTTCAATAAAATAGGGTGAGATACATCATATGCATAATTTTGAATTATTAGTTCATAAATAAAATAACATAAAATTTGAATGCAACAGTTACTACTATGATTATCTTTTGTTAAATTTTACCTTCCATTTATCCATGCTTCCTCATATTTAAGTTCCTTGTGTTTTTAATCATAGGAAATTAATAGCTCTTCTTTCAATATCTTCGTTTTCATGCTGAATACTTTCTTCCAGTAGTCTCCCTGCGCTAGTCATATTATCCACATGTTTTAAAAGAGGTTATTAGCATCAACCAACACTAAGATTCCTTCGTTAATTCATAGCTATATTTTGTGAATATGTGTAATCTCTTATAGAATTTGGAATATATATTTTCAACTCTTACCTTTATATTGCTTACATAAGAGAATTACTAATTACCCAATTGTCTGTATCTTTTTTTTTTTCCACGTCAATTTCAATTCCTCGGTATACAATGCACATTTCAATGTACATAACTCAATACTATCAGTCTAGTCCATAGTGAACAGTTTGTTATATATTTCTATTATTTTAGCTTATTTTAAGCCAAATTCCATTTATTTATTTTGGTTGAAGTGAAGAATTCCAGCCTCATTTCTCCACTATCTTCTAGTGCCTCCATGTTTATTTCGTTTCCTAACTAATTAGTACTACCATTTTTGGTGCCATTCCATATTTTTTCTCCTATATGGCACATATAATTAGGGGAATTTTGAGGTCTAAAATGGGCCTCATAAGAAAAATGTAGAACAAAAATAAAATTTGTAAGAACCAATAGGATTTAAGATGATTATTTCAACCATGGCGGATAATTCACCATTTTTTAAGTAAAAGGGTAAAATCATTAAAAATTAATAAAATAATAAAACTAATTTCTCAACTCGTATTTTCAACTTATGTCCCAAAGTTTTTATGGAAATTTCAAGTGGGAGTACTCAGTGGATGCAAAATTTAATCACGTTTTTCATATATTTATCATTTTGTGTCTAGCA
Source organism: Pinus albicaulis (assembly GCA_034641835.2). Lineage (NCBI taxonomy): Eukaryota > Viridiplantae > Streptophyta > Pinopsida > Pinales > Pinaceae > Pinus > Pinus albicaulis. The sequence goes on along the minus strand of CM076577.1, from coordinate 990,629,743 downwards.
GTACCCATCAAAATTGTGCAACATGGGTATTCCCTGGATGAGGAATTAAATTTTGCATCCAACGAGTACTCCCGCTCGAAATTTGAGTTAAAACATTCGGAGATAAGTTGAAAAGGTAGTTTTTTCTTTTTTCCCTCTAAAATTTGATGATGTAATCAAATATTATTTTGTTATTTCCACTATTATTTTATAATTTCCTAAGGAGGCCAATTTTAAACCTCAAAATTCCCCTAATGTTCCCAATATTTTCTTAAAATCTCAAAAATTGGTTATAAATTATTTTGATCGCTTACATAGCTATTATTTTTCCTTTTGTAACTGTTAGGTTATAATTAAAGTAACCTGCAAGTGATGTCCACCATTCTATTTCTGAACTGATCACCATTATGAATACTAGTATGCAACTATTATTTTACTGTTCATCCACTATCAGCTATGCATTTCTCAATTTATGATACTTGATGTTCTCTCTTCCTTCAATACTATGAGTTTTTTATTTGAATATTTTTGAGATAGTCCCATTCTTACGGTATCATCAATATAAATAGCCTGTATCATTTTAATTATTATTCTAGTAGAACATTATATAGATGGATATGTCATTGGTTCCATCCCACTGTTGGTTTCCATTTTTTCCCTTCATCGAATTTTTTCTTCTGAAATTTACTAGTTGCTTTAGTAATTACATTCATCTCTACTTGGTATTTTAATCCTCAACGAGAAAGGTGCAATATTGGAACTTCAGATACACTTTGTATTTGTTTCCTAATAGTTATATTTCCATTGTATTATTATAATTACTAAATTAGGTTCTAGGTTTTCTCTTTCCCATACCTATTGTATGTTGTTAATAAGATATGATATTCATATTGCATATCTCTTATTTAATCAATTCGTTCAACCAAATAATAAGAATCACATTTCATTCCTAATTACTAATGTAATAATCTATAATATATTCTATGTTTTAAAAATAAAAATTTTCCAAATTCTGGTTATCACTCTGATAATTTTATTATGCATTCCTATAATAGCCCAACCCTCATTTTTACTAGAGATACATGTTCAGCATACTTTCTTCATTGAGATACATATTTCCCTTTCATATTAAATCCCACAAGAAACTATAGAAACAATATGATGCAGAAATATACTTTTTTATTTTCACTGAGTTGTCAATCTATCCATATGTTACTACAATTATATTCATCGCATTCATTTTAGATTCTTCTCAGCACAACCAAGGTGTTTCCCCGTGGCCCTTTCGACCTACATATAAATCCTCCTCCTGTATACCGACAATGTACTCACTCATGTATGTTAATGAACTATCCCAGAATTCAAGAATTCCTCCACTATGTGTAGAACTTTACACCGCACATTCCACATATTTGAGTGACCCTTTTCACTCTTTAACATTGTGTGCCTTATATTTTCTGACCCTTGAGCCTACTCAAGGCTGTTGGTACTAACAAATTTAGTATGACACATACATATTTGGTTAATTTCTATTTTAATACAACCAATTTCTTAGTTACATATAGTTGGTGATATACTTCCGTAGTCTTAGTATCCATAAATAATTCCCTAATCCCCTTATTCCCATAGAATATAGATCATAACAATCCGATTTGACACACTTGTTATCCAATCAGAGGGAATAATAACTAACAAATTTAAGTTTTATATAAGGACACGAGAAGTTGAACTTATATACTTTGGCATGTTTATGAATCAATCCTCTTCTCAAGGCTAGCATATAATTCCCTTTAAGTCAAGTTCCCATATTTTCAAATTTTTCTTTGTTATATTTTCCAAGTATTTCCTCTTAGTTTATTTTTATTTTAATGATATCAGTCAATTAATACTAAACTGATTGATGATTTACGACCCTTTGGACTGACACTTTTTTCTTGATTATATTTGAGGTAACCTTATTGGAATAAGATAAACATCGGTGTAATACCCTGAGTTTCTATGTTTTTAATTTGAAAATTGAACAAGACCAAAGGGGAAGTGGACTTCAACGAAGAACTATTATGTGGATTTATTTAATTTTTTATTTAATAAAATAAAATGGAAAATTATGTGTGTAATGCCTAGATTGAGAATTGAGATCTGAAAACCTAATCCATGAGGATGGATAAGGTGATAAGACTTTCCCACACTTTCCAGAAATACTTGGAAGGAATAAAACAAGTTACCAAAAAAATTAGATCTGGAGATAAATATCTAATTTCCCCAATAAAGAGGAAAGTATTAGTAGGAGGTGGAAAAATATGGAAAAGCAGAAAAGGCGGCTTTTAAAGTACCTCTGTGGACGAAACATAGAGAAAGCCTAGGCAAAAGAAGAAGAAATCATCTTGAATTTCCTGGACGCCATAAATGGAAACAGGCTAGGGAAAGAAAAGTGTAAATAGGTTGTTCCAGGATAGACAAAGGGTTTTCTATTACTAGAACTATGATCTCTACTCAGGGGTGAGTTACAGAGAGAGAACTCTATGGTTGGGTGGCAACTAGTCAGAGAAACCGGTATGCACATTAAACTAGAAAGCGATTATTTGATGTTAAATTCTCATATGTGATGCTTGACACCTGATTAGGGAAGAGTTAAAATTAATGTGAAATTGCTTAGGTTAAATTTGTGGAATACACATATGTTTAAATTACATTAGGTTTAGCGATTAGAAAAGGCCTATACATTTAACATATTTTGCTACTGTATTAATACTGAAATCTGCATGGTTGTATGGACAAAGTCTATTTAGATCCAACTCCGAGAGTATCTGAACCCAGTGACAGGTTTAAATCTGGGGTTAGGAATCTAATAGAGAATTTCTCTATTTTAGTTAAACAAATAAACTGTTATTATTACAGTGACTAGAATCTCAAAGAAAATATCAGTAAGTGGAAAATGAAATTATAATTCAGATCTGGTGTAGATAGCTCTATATAGTTGTAGAAAGAGGATTTTATGCAAATACATACTATTGTATTAAGAATAGAATATAATTTCAGAAATAAATGATAGAAAGTAGTCCACCATTATTAGCTAGAAGTATGAAATAAAAGATGTAAATACCAAAGTCTTCCTGTTTTGAAAACATATGGAAATATCTATACATAAGATATAGAAACTAAAGTAGTTGTATAAAAGTACTGAAATTAAAATTTAGGTACAACTATGAAGTAAATAAGTTTCTTACATTAAGATTCTAATCTACTTGACTGTTATACAATTTTGTCCTAAGTGAATTAAATTTTTCGCGGAATGGAATATAAGAAAATTAGAAGCATATTCGAAGATGATCTGAGATTAGTACATTAGAAATTCAAAACGATGGCTATAAAAATAAATATTGTTTATTGTGACATCATATTTAAATTTCTATGTATTAATTGGAAAACATAAGACATGGTTGTGAAAATGGGAAAATATTATCAAGTTCTATGCTATAGTGACATAAATAGAACCGGTTTAAATATCACATTCAACATAACAGGATACGAGACTAAATGATATTCAAATATCATAGTTATTGGCATTGGAAGAACAAAACAATTTTTTTAGAAGCAGTACCAAATTTATAATTTCCTCAGTTTCTTTCATTAAATAAAAAAATGTATATTGAAGATAAACACTATTAGTAGTGATACAAGAAGGATAAGTCAAAATACCCAAACTGTAAGTGGGAGAGTAGCTCCATAGTGACCAAGAAAATGATACAGGTATATATATATATTAAAGTTGTGTAAATAAATTTAGTATAAAATTTTAACTCAATATAGTTTGGTAGTGTACCCAAAAATATTTAATACAGTACAGTAAAACAACGCTTAAGTACAGTGACATAGTATACACTATGGGTCACTACAACATAATAATACGCATCAACCGCAACGCTGGAGTGATGACTGGCACATAGGAGAAATTCAAAACAATGATACCAACCTGTCAAGCCAGGGGGTCCTTGTCAAAAGGGAAACCACACGACGTGATACACAATATTAATGTTAAGACGCAGGGGTAGCCAGTCGTAGCTATATAAACCCAATAAACGAATTAGAAGTCTTACAATTATGGGAAACTTATAAATTGAATAAAATGGGGTTTACATATGCATCATACAGATAAGGCATATTACCTTGAGGTGTGTTGCAGGGTTGATAGAGATTCACTCCGAAAACATCAATGAAAAATAAATGAGAATAGATAACTAATCAATGAAAAAAATATATACGATTTAAACTATAACACCCAGTTCATGAAAAACCTGGAAGCATCAAAGTGTCGTATTTAATCATATGGCTGGAATGTAAATTTTGTGACCAAAAAGGGTTAAGAGGGATAATTTCAGCTTCGAGTCCATAGGCGTAAGGCCAGAATGAAAGAATACTGAAATATGCACCAAGGATTTAAACCTTGAAAAGAATAGCTTGAAAAATTTAAGCCGCAGAGATTACCCTTGTAAGAAGTCTATGTCTACATCCAAACGTAGTACATATATTAGTACACAGACATTGGAATTTTATTCACCATATGATCTTCAAAAAATTCATTTAACGAGTTTTGAGCATAAACATAAAAACTTCATTGCCATACCGAAGATTGTTGCTACTCATGGAAAGATAGCGAAAGCACTTCTACTCATCACTGTAAAAGTAAGAATTCATTGGAAACACTTAAAAGAGACAGTAACACAAGATTCCTTAAAAAATGACCACAAGAACGAGCTAATAAGAATGATAATTTAATCCTAAACTCTAGTTGACAGTAACATAAGAAAATAAGCTAGCGGCAGCTGAAAGCTTTCAAAAAACTCATACAATGCGACCTGAGGAAAATATCAATATGCATTAGTTGGGAAATAAATAAAAAAATTACCTGCGTTAAGCATAGGTGTTCTAGACTCTGCTACGCCTTTCTTCATGTGTGGAGAGGAGCTGAGGAACATTTGAGAAAAGTCGTAGAGAAAAAATGAAAAAAACATTTAAAGATGAGAGGGCTTATGTCAAACAAAAACCCTAGTAAGCCAATTATCTTAGTCGTCCACATGTAGTTATATCAACGATTAACCTTGGATAGATGCATGGGTAACTGAGTCACGGATGTGATTAAAGTTGGTACTTCATACATACCGGAATTCAATGGCATGGGGAAACACCAAACTGTGTATCAAAAAATATATTTGAGCCATGTGATTAGTATTGTAGCCATTTAATTCCCAATCGAAAGGAAAAGCAGTTGACGTCTACTCAACTACTACTCTAGTTGGTATGAACGGATACTGATAGCCAAGAAGGGTAGTTTCAAACGTTAGGCAAGAAGTCCAAAACCAATTACTAACAATTGCATTAATAGACTAGAACCACATCGAAACCATCACTTCTTGGGCTCAACCATTGAGTTAATAACAATTTTAATGGTTCAACTTTGCATGTAATCTGATAGTTGTAGGGTAGGTAAATCAATATGACAAGTGAGGGTTAGAGAGAGTAATATTAATATCCAAAAAGAAATGGTACATGAAAAGTCCATTACCGAAATTATCATTTATGATGTTTATTACACCAACAAACCAAATCGATGGGAAATGATAACTTAGGAAGAAGTTCTTACATTATTGTGACTATAAACATATGGAAAAGTAACTAAGTTACATTTTGGTTAGGCCGAGTCGAAGGAATTAGTAAGGAAATCATTCTAGTAGTTATGAGGTTTATGTTGGTGGAAATTTGGGGTGAAATATCAAAATTAAGGAGGAAAGTAATGGTTAATGAGAGATGTATATAATGAGTGAGGGCTCTCATTTAGATATTTATATATTATAAAGAGGTCTTGTAAACAAGAATAAGGACAATGAAATTTATAAATATATAATATATGTGTCCAAATCATTAGTTAAGAATATTAATATATAATACAAGAATCTTAATTAGGATGGGATAGAAATGACATAGTTAAGAATGAGAATCGTATATCATCAAATTCTAACAAAAATTTTCTTTTTGAAGTGAGAAACATTACAAATGGTATCAGAGCATTAGTTAAAACACCGGGCGAATTATGTGCTCACATAGAAATTGTATGTTGCTGTAAAAATTTTATGGAATTTAAATTTTGCTAATGTTTAATTTCATGAACTCTGAATAGTACTAAGGTATACAACTGCGAACTATGACTGAAGAGCATGAGTTGTATGTAGATCTGGGTGGTGAAGAAAACATGCCAGATCCAAATGCTACATTGATGGCTATGTTACATAGAATGCAAAGAGAAATGGTGCAGCTTAAAAGCCATAATGAAAGACTATATTTAGCCAGTGAGGAGAAGGATAGAATAATAAGAGAATTGAATTCCCAGAATAGTGAAGAAGGTGAAGATTATGGAAGGAAGAGAAAGGGAAGAGTCAATTTCTTAGAAGATTTTGAGGAAGCTAACGCCTATAGACAATAGTCTAGATGGAAGAAGGAATTGGAGGGTGAATTCTGGAAAATCAAACCTCCCTCCTTTGATGGAGAGAAAGAGAAATATGTTGAAGCGTGGCTTCTGAATATGATAAAGTACTTTCAGGTTTATGAATATGAAAGTAACTTAAGAGCCAGGTTGGCCATTTATCAGCTAAAATGTAAGGCTACCTTATGGTGGGAAGAAACAAAAATGGTTCATGCCATTGATGAGAAAAGGGTTACTTGGGAGGATTTCCAAGTTAATTTTAAAAATCGATACTTGAATGAATGCTATTATGATGATAAAGCTAAATAATTTCATGAAATCAAATTGGGACAACTCACGATTGATGAGTTTGTAGCCAAATTCACAAATCTGTTACGATATTTACCCTATATTAGAGAGGAGAAGGAAAAGGTACAATAGTACTTGAACTGTCTGCCCACTATTTACAAGGAAAAGATAGAGTTTGATAACCCTAAGACTATGGATGAGGTGGTGTGCAAGGCAAGATTGTGTTACCAACAATTCAAAGGTAAGAGTGAACAAGTAATGAATTGGTCAAACTAAGGTGACTCTAATGGAAAGAAAACAAAACCAGCATATTTGAAGAACTTTGGGAGAAACCGCCAAAGAAGTAGGGTCAGCAAAGTGGGTGAAAATCAAACTGCTCAATCACAAACTGGGTCCAAACAAATGAATGGAAATAATAAAAGAGTGGGGACTATTAAAATGAAAGAAACTTTGAAGTTTTGGGGTTGTGGAGAACCTCATTTATTGAGATATTGTCCACACAGAAATATCCAGACTTTACAAGTACTGGGAGAGGCAACAACTGTTAATGATGTGGCAAGGAACATCCCCAAAATCAGCACTGCTCTAGAAGTTCATCAAGCAGAACTCCAGTCCAGTATGGTTGGAGTAGAAGGTATGACTGCTGACCAATCTGTTACTGTTTTAATATATCCAGGTGCCTATTTAAGTTATATCAGTCATAAAATGGTTGAAAATGTAACTTGAAGTCAGAAAAGTTTCAGCAGTCTTGGTTAGTTTAGCTATCCACTAGTACAAAATAGAAATTAACTCATAAGTTACCCCAAATAGCCATAAATCTGAATAGATACCAAACAAAATTAAAGGTCTTATGATGTACTAGTAAGGATGGATTGGTTAGAAAAACAGAAGGCCATGTTGAATTTTTTATACAAAACCTTACACTACATTGATAAGGAGGGAAAACCTGTTATAGTAAAAGGAAATCCTAAGCCCATATCTGTGAGACAAATTCCAGCACTTCAGTTAAAGAGAATTTCTAGAAAAGGTTATCATGTGTATTCTGTTCATGTGGAGGAACTGGGACAGCACGCAGAGGAAAATATTTTGGAAACATTATCAGTAATAAGAGAATTTAAAGATTTTTTTCTGGATGAAATTCCTCATCTAGCCCCTAGGAGAGAGATTGATTTGTCAATTGACTTAGTGCCAGGAGAAACTCCATTTTCTACAGACCCATACAGAATGAATACTCCAGAATTAATGGAGTTGAAAATGCAACTACAAGAGTTGTTCGACAGAGGTTACATTAGATGCGGTGTATATCCATGGGGAGCACCGGTGTTATTTGTGAAAAATAAAGATGGTACTTTTAGAATGTGTATTGATTACCATCAATTAAACAAGCTGACAATCAAAAACAAATATATGTTACCTAGTATAGATGACCTCTTTGACCAGGTTAGAGGGGAATTTTTTTTTTCAAAAATTGATTTAAGGACATGTTACCACTAGTTAAGGATTAAAGATGAAGATATCAGTAAAAAAACGTTTAGAACTAGGCATGGACACTATTATTTTGGTGGTCTTACCATTCGGGTTGACCAATGTACTCGCTACTTTTATGTGCTTAATGAATAGTTTCTTAAATAAATACTTGGACAAATTTGTACTAGTATTTATTGATGACATTCTGATTTATTCTAAGAGTGAAGTTGAGAATAAAGAACATCATAGAACTATTTTTCAAATTCTTAGGGAAAACAAATTGTATGCTAAGTTTAGCAAATGTGAATTTTTCAAAGATAAAGTTAAATATTTAGGGCATATAATTTCAGAATAATGGTTGGAAGTAGACCCAGAAAAGATAAAAGCTCTTAGAGAGTGGCATGTACCTACTGATGTGTCTACTGTAAGATCCACTATGGGAATTGCAGGTTACTATAGGAGGTTTGTAGAGATATTTTTAGCCTTATCCTACCCCATTACATCCTTAAAAACGAAGGGAGTTAAGTTTGAATGAACTGAAAAATGTCAAAACAACTTTGAGCAGCTAAAACTGAAACTTACTACAAAACCTATTTTAAATATTGCTAACTCAGATCAGGAATTTTTAGTGTGCACAGATGCTTTTGGAGAAGGATTAGGGGGGTTACTACTACAAGAAATTTATGTTATAGGTTATGAATCCAAAAAACTTAAGAAACATGAACATAATTATAGTGCTTATGATATTGAACTAGTTGCTGTAATACACGCCCTCAAGATGTGGAGACATTACCTTTTAGGTAAAAAGTTTGTGTTGATGACAAATCACATTAGCCTAAAGTATTTTTTCACTCAAACATATTTTAATGCTAGGCAAGCTAGGTGGTTGTGTTTCCTTAGTGAGTTTGATATGGAGATCAAAAATATTAAAGGTAAGGAAAAAAATATTGCAGATGCATTAAGAAGAAATGCTTGGAAAAGTGTGAGTAATATTGGAAGTAGTGTCAATTTTGATTTGGAGGGACTAATACAAGAGGTAGTGAAGTAAGACCAAAACTATTGAAAGCTTCAGACAAAAATGCTGGAAAAAGGAATGAAAGGTATACAAAAAATCAAAAAGAGCTAATTTTTTATAGAGATAGATTGAACATTCCTTATGTAGACTCACTAAAGAAAGAAATGCTGGATAAATATCATAAAAGACCCTATGTTGGACATCCTGGATACTAGAAATTACTCACAACTTTAAGAAAGAACCTGTTTTGGCCTGGTATGAATAAGGATGTGGAAAACTACTTAGCTAGATGTATTTAGTGTCAATAAGTAAAGTTTGAACATCAGCATCCGGCTAGGTTGTTGAATCCTTTAGCCATTCCCGAATGGAAATGGGAAACTCTTTCCATAGATTTAATTACTAGTTTACCAAGAACCAGGTATCAACATGATTCTATTATGGTGGTACTGGATACTTTGACTAAAGCTACTCATTTTATACCTGTACAGTCTAGCTTTGGTAAAACCCAAGTAGAAAATGTGTTTATGAAGGAGATTGTGACGTTACATGTTCCTAAAATGATCATTTCAGATAGAGACAGAAAATTTACTGCAGCTTTTTGGAGGATTTTGTTTGGAGGCATGGCAACCAAATTAAATTTTAGTACTGCCTACCATCCCCAAACTAACGGTAAAACTGAAAGAAAAAACTAGATTCTAGAGAATATGTTAAGAATGTATGTTATGGATAGGCCAACCAAGTGGGAAGACTATTTATAGTTAGCAAAATTTTCCTACAACAATAGTTGCCAAGCTTCCATAATAATTATCCATTTTTAATACCTTTATGGAAGAAATTTCCATACCTCCCTAAGTTCGAGTGAACCTGAGGATAAACTGATACTTGGGCCAGAAGCTCTAGAAGAAATGGAAAAATTCGTGAAACAGATTCAATGAAATATCAAATCTGCACAAGATAGGAAAAAAAGTTATGCAAAGAAAAAGAGAATTCATAGAGAATTCAATGTGGGTGATCATGTATATCTGTGGATTAAGCATAAGACGAATACTTTGCACATCGAAAGTTGTGCAAAATTAGCTCCACGATATTGTGGACCTTTTGAAGTGCTGGAAAGAGTGGGACTAGTTGCCTAGAAGTTGGCCTTACCGATTCACATTAAGTTTCCTGATGTATTTCATGTTTCGTTATTAAAAAAATATGTACATGATTCTGCTCACGTTATTGATTGGAATGTGATTCAGGTGGAACCAAAGGGGGAATTTCTTCCAGAGTCGCTTCAAATCTTGGAGCGGGAAGAAATTGAACTTTGGAAGCGGACAGTGGACAGAGTGAAGGTGCAGTGGAGGCACTTTACACCCAAAGAGGCTACTTGGGAGTGAGAGGCTGATATGATGGAAAACTATCCATCACTGTTTACATAGTGATTTAGTTAATTATTTTTTCAACACTGAGGATGGTGTTTGTTTTTAGAGGGGGAATATGTAATACCCCGAGTTTCTATGTTTTTATTTTGACAATTGAGCAAGTCCAAATGGGAAGTGGACCCCAATGGAGAACTATTATGTGGATTTATTTTATTTTTTATTTAATAAAATAAAATGGAAAATTATGTGTGCAATGACTAGATTGAGAATTGAGATCTGAAAACCTAATCCATGAGGATGGATAAGATGATCAGACTTTCCCACACCTTCCAGAAATCCTTGGAAGGAATAAAAGAAGTTACTAAAAAAATTAGATTTTGAGATAAACATATAATTTCCCCAATAAAGAGGAAAGTATTGGTAAGAGGTGGAAAAAGCTAGAAAAGTAGAAAATACATCTTTTTGAAGTACCTCTGTGGAAGAAACAGAGGGAAAGCCTAAGAAAAATAGGAAGAAAGCATCCTGAATTTACTGGATGCAGTAAATGGAAACAGGCTAGGGAAATCAAAGCTTAAATAATTTGTTCCAGGATAAATAAAGGGTTGACTATCACTGGAACTAAGGTCTGTGCTCGAGGGTGAGTTACAGAGAGAGAACTCTATGGTTGGGTGGAAACTACTCAAAGCAAACCGGTATGCACACTAAACTAGAAAGGGATTGTTTGATGTTAAATTCTCATATGTGATGTTTGACACCTGATTAGAGAAGAGTTAAGATTAATGTGAAATTTCTTAAGTTAAATTTGTGGAACACACATGTTTAAAATGCATTGGGTTTAGGGATTTAGAAAAGGCCCATACATTTAACAGATTTGGCAATAGTATTAATATTGAAATGTATATGGTTGTATGGAAAAATTCTGTTTAGATCCAAATCCCAGAGTGTCTAAACGCAGTGACAGGTTTAAATCTGGGGTTAGGAATCTAATAGAGAATTTCTCTACTATAGTTAAATAAAAAAGTTGTTATTATTACATTGACTAGAATCTCAAAGAAAATATTAGTAAGTGTAAAATTAAATTAGAATTCAGATATGATGTAGATAGCTCTATATAGTTGTATATAGAGGCTATTATGAAAATACATATTACTGTATTAAGAACATAACATAATTTCAGAAATAAATGGTAGAGAGATGGTAAAAACATAAAAGTATTCCACCATTATTAGCCAGAGGTCTGAAATAAAAGTTGTAAATACCAAAGTCTTCCTGTTCTCAAAACATGTCGAAATAGCTATACATAAGATATAGAACTAAATTAGCTATATAAAAGTACTGAAATTAAACTTTAGGTACAACTATGAAGTAAATAATTTTCTTACATTAAGATTTTGATCTACTTGATTGTTATACAATTATGTCCTAGGTGATTTCGCAGAATGGAATATAAGAAAATTAGAAGCATATTCGAAGATGATCTAAGATTAATACATTAGAAATGTGAAATGATGGTTATAAAAATAAATCATGTTTATTGTGACATCATATTTAAATTTCTATGTATTAACTGGAAAATATAAGACATGGTTGTGAAAATGGGAAAATATTATCAAGTTCTGTGCTATAGTGACATAAATAGAATAGATGTAAATATCACATTCAACATAACAATATACGAGACTAAATGATATTCAAGTATCATAGTTATTGGCATTGGAAGAACAAAACATTTTTTGTTAGAACCAGTACCAAACTTATAATTTCCTCAGCTACTTTCATTAAATAAAAAAATGTATAATGAAGATAAACACTATTAGTAGTGATACAAGAAGGATAAGTCAAAATTCCCAAACTGTAAGTGGGAGAGTATATCCATTATGACCAAGAAAATGATAGAGGTATATATATATATATATATATATATATATATATATATATATATATATATTAAAACTGTGTAAATAATTTTAGTATAAATTTTTAACACAGTATAGTTGATAGTACAATATTAAATGTACTATCAATTGTTGTATATTGTAAAATGAAAGAAAAAAATTTATTGTCATTTTCGTAGCAAGGTTTTCATGCTCAAGGTCAATTTATTTATAGGTCAAGAACCCTTTGAGTGCTTCTAGGATTTTTCATATATTCAAGAAGTCAATTACGTCATTGTCATAAATTAAAGACCCCATTTAGCATCTTCTATTATGTCAAGAGAGTTTACTATAGTCATAAAATGTGTAAAAGTATCTCGAAGACAAACTAAACCTACAAAAGGACAAGTCGGCCTCATGATGACAATTGAAGCTTGCAGGAAAGAGTATATATAAAGAACACTTGACCTCATTTTATTAACTCGCTAAGAAAGTTTGATTTGAAGGATTAGAAGGAAGAAGAGAAACACAAGTGAAGAAGAACACAAGGAAGGAAATAAGAAGTTGTTAATATAATGTTTTTGTCTATTCTTTCAGACATTTAAGCTGTAATTAGGGCATCCTTTCTTCTATTGAAAGACCGAATTATATTCATCATAAAAAGCCGAATTGGGGTGAAAAAAATATATACTTTGGAACTTGAGTATCCAAGAAGAAAATAGTAAACTAAGTGAAGGAGAAAAGGGACTTTATTATGCCATACATAATTCACACATTTGAAAATCACAGAGATTGCAAGAGAGCCAAAATTTTCAAAATTACTAATGAAGTCAAAATTTGTTGTAGGGGTCAAGGTTGTGAAAAAGAAGAATACATGACTTGGGTTGAATTTGTGAGAAGCTATTTCATCGAGGATATGTTTGAATTTGCCTTGGAGGTATATTTTTCAAGTTTATAAGGTTTTGGAACTCACTGTTTCAAGATTCTATAAGAATATAGAATTATTGTTGGTTTTCCTTTCAAGGAGAGAGGTTTTAGCCTTGGCTAGCAACATATATTTTGGGTCATATTGTCTCATTGATCGTCATATTTTGGTAGATTTTTTATGATAAGAACATAATAATAATAATGTAAAAGAAGAAGATAACTACAAGTACATCAAGTTAAGTATAAAAACATCACAATAAATTATCAAATTAAGAGAAATAACCCTAATATAGCTACTCTAGATTTCCCCACACTTGATTCATAATGATGTTTCTCTGGAACACTCATAATTTTTCTTGAACCCAAACACATTTCCTTCTAGCTCATGATTTATGTTCCTACACCGAATATTAAATTGATCCCTAAAACATTATCATCTCTAATTTATTAAACCTCTATAAAGTTTGAGTATTGAGTGTTGTTATTTTGTTAACAGTCTCTCATTATCAACTTTACAACTAAGCACCCAATTTTAGGTTGGTGATGTTTCCTCCTGGTGTTTATCCTTTGGTATATCACCGTAATTCATGTTTGACGTTGTTCCAACATTACCCATGCTAATATTCATTTATTTGACATTTTATCCATTATTGTAGTATTCGTTAGTATCCTCCATACTCCTTTTCCTTATGTTGGTCCTACTTTATAGGACACATGCGACCTGGTTTTGAAATTTAATTTCCTACTTGAAACAAAAGCTATAGGTTGATAGGCATATTTAGCTTCTTTATATATTTATATTAACTACCTATTTTTCCAAATCCATCTCCTAAGCTATAATTTATGGCCTATAAGTTTTTGTTTTTTTTTTTCCTATTTTCCCAAGTTCCCCAATTTTATTTTGTCACAACGCAGTATTTCCAATTTCTTAGACATTATGCATTCAAATTTACAAATCAAATTCCATTCTTTGGTTCTATGTTCCCTTAATTTTTTGATGACTGCTTACGTGATACACTTGTTAGTGTTGTTCTTAAGGGAATTACTATTTTTAGATTATTGTGGTTATTATTTAAATTTAATGGTTGTTGGTTCCAGGATTGGAATTGATGTATTATGTAGTTAAATTTAATATTATGAATAAAGGTTGTATTTTGAGTTTGTATGGGAAATAATTCATGAGAAAATATAGAATTATTTCTATTATAGAAAGTTGTTAATTGGTGAAGTCTAAATAGTGAACATTACCAAACTTTTATCTTAAAAATATGAGGAGAAATTAACATTAATAAAATAACATAATTGGAAATAAATATTGTGTTAAATTAATAATTAGAAAATAACATAATGGGAGAGAATGATTATGCTAAAAAATTAGCTAGAGAGTGGAATGGGAGAGAAAGTTGTGTTTTAAAGGAAAAGAGAAAGTCATTTTCCTAATTAAACTAAAAATCCTAGGTAATTATAGGGATTCAAACCTTAAAAGGACACTTCCAAGGAAAAAAATACTTGAAAGAATTATGAAATACCACTAGCGAATACAAAAGGGATTGGTTATTCCTGAATGAAAGAATTCTGAGCTTAGGGAGATTTCTTGGCTGCAATTTGTTGGTTGGGAGGAACATGCTCTCACCATGAGTATTCCCAAACAACTAATTATATATATATATATATATATATTTCACTATTATTATTATTATTTCTATTATAATGGTTCAGTTATGCAAAAAGTTAATGTTAGTGAATGTTGGTAGTTAGACATGGTAGCTTTGTGAGAAGCACTGTGCATCTTACCATCATTACATGCATACTTATTACAATCGTTATAATTATTATTGCCTCTTTAGTTTTGTAATTGAAAGTAATCTATTTAATTAGTTGTTATTACATGTATGCATATATCTATAACTTACAAAGCTAAATTCTAAAAACATAGAGGAGTTCATAATCTATGCATCGATAGGAGAATCTATAACAATTAGATTCTTAGAATCTATAACCTTAGAGAAGAGTAAGGTATGGTTGAATATTGAAGACGTATATCAAAAGCATGAAGCAAGAATAAAATAAATTAAGTAATACCCTTATATAAAAATTAGTTGAAACAAAAGCAAATGGATATTGTAGTAAGTTCTTGTAGATGAACCTAGGTAATAAATTTAGATAAAGACAAATGGAATAAATAAAGGAAACTCATAAATAATTAATATTTAATTATTTTTGTGAATATGGTTAAGAATCTTAACTCAACATTGGAAAAGTATACCAAAATTTTTATATTAATAGTATTTAAATCTCATTAACTATATATAAGTGAATACTTTAATATCGTCTTTACAAAGAAGTATAATAAGAAAAAGAAAATTTAAAGGATATGTTAATATAAAACTATATATATACATATAACTTTTGCATGCAAGAAGATAACACATTAATTGTTATACTAGAGATAAAGGAACTCATGAAGGTACATGTAAATAATTGTGAATGTATGAATGATTTTTGATAGGTCATGCTATTATAAAAGCGGCTATTAGGTAGAGAGTATTATGGGTTAATATATAATATTAATATTACTTAAATACTAATACAAAACACCAATTTACATATATTTGTGTTTATACTCGAAAACTCTGAGTAAGTATTAGAAATTAAAATTAAAATCATGATATAAACTCTATTATAATAGTGGCAAAATATTAGTAAGTATTAAAAATTAAAATTATAATCATTTCATAAACTTTATTATAATAATGGCGAGAGTTTGTGAGAATGGTCCAAGTAAGGAAATTAAAGTAGATCAATATGAGTATTAATTAATAAAAACTTGTAGATGGTATGCATATATAATATAAGGGAAAATAAGTTGAAAACATGATTATTGAAACCATATTGCAGAATACAAATAAATATACTGAGCAAGGAAAAACATCGAATTTATATAACAGTTCAATCTCTACAAATATAATGAAATTTCTCTACAAATCTCGTAGGTTCATGATTCACTACGTGAATACGATTTTAGCCCTTATACATAAATTACATCATCGAGCAAATGGCATCTAGGTCACTTAACCTCAAAGCCCTCAAATGGTAGAACATGTAACTTTTCAAAAGTCGATCAAACAATAAAACATTGCAATTCTAACTACTAAGGAATCAAAGTAAAGACTTATCAAGCATATTTATGATAGAAAGTCGATAAGTGAATACAATTTGCTTGTAGGGAGGAAAATAAAGTCGAATTTATCCTCCGTTGTTGAAGGTAAATCTCCAGTGAGGAAATGATGTGGTGCAAAAGCACTCCATTAAAGTGATTTCCTACAACAAAGTTAAAACCAGGTTAACTACGAGGAAAAGGCATATACTAAATGGTTTATATTAATAATTAAGGAACATGATATAAAATATATACCTGGAAATCGTTCAGTATTCTGCAACACGAACATAAACTCATTATTAACATAGTATTTAAGAAAAGGAAAATGCATTGTGTATAAGGAAAAAATAAAAATAAAACAATAGATAGTGATCATTGTGGAAGAAAATTCCAAGTCTTCAAAATACCAAACCTTTTTGAATTAATCAACAAGCTATAAAAACAATAGTACTAGGGTTTAAAAAAAAAATTGATAGTAACAATTTTAAAGTATGTATATAAAAAGGTAAAGAAAAAAAAAATTAAAACCTTCAAGGCGGATTTTTATTAAAAAATATAAAATAAAAAAGATGTAATCCTGGAGGTTACATCCATGACGAAAGCATACTCTAGACTGTAGTAACAATATGTTAGGTTTTTTTTGGGATAAACCCTAGGTGGAAATGCAACCAATACCTTATAGTAAAATATGAAAAATGTCTAGTTCAAGGGTAAGAAGTAAAACTTACCAAAAACACCATCGAACCATGTCCAAGGAATTACATAGTGAAAACCCTATATGACATATATGGAGAGATAATTAAATAAATTGGAAACGACATACTTAATTAACCTTGTAGCAATGCACGCGAAGGCCTAATGCATGTGGTAAAGTAGTGTAAAGGAAAAATAAACCTATTTATAAGTTAAATCCAATTTATTAGTTCATTTTTTGTTCGAAACAAATGGATAAATTAGGAGAAAAATAAAGCATAATAAGATTTGAAGTATCAAATAACACATGGTGAACTACAAAGAAACAACGTTACATCTCTATATATAATTCAACAAGAATTCCCTTCTGTGTAAACATGTCAAAGTATGGAGAGAATAAGGGAAATAATTGTGAGATAGATTTAATGTGTCAAGGAATCTCTTGGATGCATAGCCGAGTCCAGGTGAACTTTGGCCGCAATGACCACAGTAAAAAGAACCACATGAAACGAGAGTTGGGGTTTCTTTACTTTATTGAAAACCTTCTAGATCTATACTATTTCCTTTCCAAAAAAAATCCCAACTGTTGATATGCGAGCTGACATAGCATGTAAAACCATGTGAAGGCACCTGGGTTGTTTAAATACATGGCCTATCAAATGTAACACCGTGTGCAATGGACGGCCACATTATAACTCACATGCCTTATATGGTAAAGAGATTATACCATACATGCATAATATTTGGAACCTACTAATAAGAGTGATAATTACGCCGTAAGGCGTATTTATTTGAAAACAATTTTGCTGAGTGCCTTATGTCGACCATTGATTCAATTTTTAATGATTGTGATTGTGAAGACCACATTAAGTGATTGTAGCGAACTTCAGTGTTCATCATCCCCGCCTACTTTTCATCATCCAGGAAGCTAGAACGCCCCATCCATCCTGCTTGTGTTTACTACTAAGTGTGTTGCTGGTGTAGGTGTGACTGCCACGCTACTAGTTTTGAACAACGAGATTGGATTTCAGAAACGGAATATCAATTCTATATTCAGCATTGGACGTTCAACAAAAAATAATAGACTGGAAGGAGGTTATATCGGAAAAAAGGGTATGAATCCGTCATCTAAAAGTTAAATCACAGTTTATTGAAATTGTTAAATACGAATTTTACCAAGCCTTGTGAAGATACAAATTAGGTATCAAAATCACTATTTAGCTATTTATCTACAATGATAGGTAGCTGACTCATTCTCCCTATTTATCAGTTACGATTTATAGTATCAATAATATGGGTAGCGGACTCTTCTCATTGCAGGCATTGGGTTTAAGAGCGTCTTTTTAGTGACATGCCAGCCTTACATTTTTAGCAATGGATACAAGATAAGATTCAGTGAAGTCCCTCCCACAGACTTTGACATTGGATATATAGTCCCAGAATGGGTTGAAAGCAGGCCCAGTATTTCCGAGCTTGAAGAATTCTATGATGGCAAGATTCCCAGTACAGTTATGGTTCTTCCTTTGCGTGTAGAAAAGGTTGAAGCTGTGCAGAAGGAACTGTCTAGTATTCAGCCTGAAATTCTTTTATTTATGTCCAAGATCAAGAAGCTTTCTGTTCGTGAGGTCCACGGGAATGCTAGTTTTAACAAAATCAACTGAATCTGTGTTTCAAGGGAGACAGAATTTCGAAATTCCAAGAGCGAAGACAGTGAATCATTCACTGTGCATTTGTCCACTGCTGAAGGGCTGTAGTTGATGTTGTTGTTTTGCTAATAATGGTTTTAAGGTTCGAATATTTTGAAGCGGGATCAATATCAGAGTCGTCTATGTCAGTCTAAAGGTACTATTGGAATACACTACTAATTAACTTTAAAGGACTCGTTTGATTAAAAGACCGGCCAATTTTGATCGTTTGATGGTATTGTAATTCAATAAAGACTATTGCTGAAGAAAATCTTGACTGGTCATTCAAGCTTGTTTGTAACCTTTCCTTCATCGTTTCTTAGCCCTGTCGATCATCCATTTTGGGTTATTTATCATTGTTAAGCCCCGCTGTCCATTTCTGGTTATCTATCATTGTTAAACCCTGCCGATCATCCATTTCTGGTTATTTATCATTGTTAAACCACACCGATCGTCAATTTCTAATAATTTTGTCTTTATTAAACCCTTCCAATCATCATTTTCTGTTGATCGGTTGAAGTTGTTAATTTGTCTCACTATTACTGATTGTTAATAACTGAATAGTAACTGTTTTGCATGTAATCCTTGTTTGATTACTTGACTTGGTCGTAGTTGAAGTTATACCACTAATCAAGGGTTCATCGTCCCTATATTGTAGTTCCCTGATCTATTTGTTGTTTTTATGCTTCATATCGTTTGTGCGATTCAAACTGATGTTATACCAATCAAAGAAATTTCATGTCATGTGTTTATATCGCAAATATTCAAGAAGATGCTTTAGGCGGAAATAGTCTGAAAATCGGCTTGGTCCGGCTATTTTTATAATTCCCCTGTATGGTTCGAACTGGCACAATCAAAATCCATGAGTGTTCCTACACCATTCGGCCAAAAAATTGTTCCGGGCAATCTTTCAAAAGATATGTATGTCGTTACCATATTTAATGAATGATGCAATAACAACTAAATTTATTTAGTATTTTGCAAATCATATACGGCTACTTTGGCATGTGTCTTGCCCTTTTAGTATAATATTTTGATTTCAGATATAAGTTATTAACTTGTCTCTTCAACTAAATTGTTGCACTATAAACATTCCAGATTTAACAAGCCTTCACACTTGCAAATGAGGTTGTGATCAATAGAAAATCTTCTTTGGCAGAGTCGATTAATTAAATAAATTTCATAGTGTCGATATTAGTTTTCACCCCATATGCAAAGGATTAGCTATAAAAATTCCAGATTTAGCTTATAGCCTTCACACTGCAAATGAGGTTGACAAATACAAAATATTCTTTGGGAGAGTCCATTAATTAAATAAATTTCAGTGTCGATATTAGTTTTCACCCCATATGCAAAGGATTGACTGTATTTTCTAATTGGTTTTTAAGTTCTACGATAGGATAATTACTCACTTCTTTTATAATCGACCTAACAATCAAATACTTATAATGTAAGTACTATATAGTATAAACATGACTTTGTAGGCAGAAGCTAGATTTTTTCCTAAATTAACTTACGAGAATATATATACTGTATTCATTTGGAGTGGAGTGAAAAACTATTTCCTTGGAAAAGAAGAGGAGTATTGATATGAAATGAAATCTTAGCATATATATGTTTATAGCAAGATGCATGTAACATCACATAGATAACAACCATAAATTAAAGACTTCCTAAGATAACTTTATGCTCTATGTTCCATACTTAAGATTTTTAGTAGTCTCTTATGAAGTACAACATGTCATAGTGATAAGTTTTTAACTAGCCTTCACACTACGAATGAGGTTGTGACCAATAGAAAATATTCTTTGGCAGAGTCGATTAATTAAATAAATTTCATAATTAAATAAATTTCATAGTGTCGATATTAGTTTTCACACCACATGCAAAGGATTTGCTATAAACATTCCAGATTTATCTTATAGCCTTCACACTGCGAATGAGGTTGACCAATACAAAATATTCTTTGGGAGAGTCCATTAATTAAATAAATTTCAGTGTCGATATTAGTTTTCACCCCATATGCAAAGGATTGACTGTATTTTCTAATTGGTTTTTAAGTTCTACGATAGGATAATTACTCACTGCTTTTATAATCGACCTAACAATCAAATACTTATAATGTAAGTACTATATAGTATAAAAATGACTTTGTAGGCAGAAGCCAGAGTTTGTGCTAAATTAACTTATGAGAATATATATACTATATTCATTTGGAGTGGAGTGAAAAACTATTTCCTTGGGAAAGAAGAGGAGTATTGATATGAAATGAAATCTTAGCATATATATGTTTATAGCAAGATGCATGTAACATCATATAGATAAAAACCATAAATTAAAGACTTCCTAAGATAACCTTATGCTCTATGTTCCATACTTAAGATTTTTAGTAGTCTCTTATGAAGTACAACATGTCATAGTGATAAGTTTTTATTCCATTAAATAATTCTAGCTGTAGAGCAAAGTCAGAGTATTCAACATTGTGAATGTGATAAAGCAAATAATTTCGTGGAAGGGTGGAGTATTCCCAACTTGGTCATAAAAACCAAGTGAATCCTTCATGCAAAAAATAAAAATAAACATGCATATTTCGTCATATAGAGGTCTTGAGTACTTTGGCCAAAATGTCTCATCCATTATGAAAAAACACATCTTACATGCAATTAATAACAAAGAATTTGTTCCACATCAATTACTCAATATGGATATTTTGATTTGAGGTCTAGTAAACATAATTCTCCACCCGTTGTTCTGGAGGATTAGTTGGAGCCAAGAAAGTTCCTACTACCTTTTCTTTCTTATATGATATTCTTTCTCATACCACAACCTTACGGCGTTTCCTTTGCAACATGTGGTGCAATTGCTAGTAGATATCTATGGTAGACAACTTATGTGTGAAGGGGGCAGAGTTTATAGTCCCATTTTATATGTATATGAGCCAACAAATACGTATATAATCGTAATGGTTCATTCATAGATTATATCACTCTCACTAAGTCATATTATATCAATTTTGGAATGAGTGTGCATTGTATCACTCTTGAACGATTTATGTATAAAAATTTGGAATGGGTTAAGGTATAAGGACTTGGGTTAAGAGAATTATCATAATATATGTGATTCAAAATTTTTAGCGCACACTATTGGATGAAAGGTACCGGAAGTATTCCAAGATGGGTTTTAACAACAATATATCTACTAAAACATAGCATGAAATAAAACCATATATAACCATAAATAAAATAACGAAAATATTTTCTATAACTCAGTATAACAATTTATTTTTAAGGTTTGGGTGATGATGTATAATATTCAAATATGATGTCTAATGGTTACTCATTGAAATAAAACAATTTTTTTTTGGTTTATGAGATATCTTATAGCTTTCTGACTCTAACTTAAGCTATGATTTCCACGTTAGACCTTTTTGAAGTGAGTGTATGTCTTATTTTTCCTTCATGTTATTTTAATCACAAATCATTCATTAACATCATTTTGTGATTTAGTATGTCACTCGAAAGCTCTTTCAAAGCACTCTTATTTGAGATACAAATATTACTTGTGCAAGAATTTTTTTTTGTTGTTTTTTCTATCTAAAAGTGCATTGGAGGCCTTCAACAATGAACTACAAGAGGATGATAAAAAAAACTAGCCCAAAATCAAAAGAAGACAAAATTGTTAAAATTGTGGTTTATTTACTGTCTTGGACTAGCGAGAAATTATTTCCTGTTTGAGGATATTTATAGAATATAGGGCTATTCGCTCTCATTTTGCTCAAACTATATTGCATAACTTCCATTAATGCTTTTCTTGCATGTGACCTTGCATTTTTTATTGTCATTTTCAAAGATCCCCTTTCAGCATGGCCATTGGTGATGTCACTAATTATTTCATCATAATCTCATGCTGATGTAGAATGCCATATTAGCTATCCATTCTAGCTACCAAGTTAGTGTCATCCATTCAACTAACCTATAACCGCTTCCCTTTCTATCGCATTACCAACGCTGTTGTGCACCATGTTATGATATAAAATAGTCTCATCCTATACTACTAGTAATGAGAACCCCCTCAGTGGTGTTTATGAATTTCAAAAATTGGGGCACTGCCTTTAATACCAGTCATAGATGAAAAGGTTGTCACAAATGCCGAACATGAGCCGAACCCCCCCCCCCCCTCCTCGCCTCCCCCCAAAAAAAAACAAAAAATAATTAAAATAAAATAAAATTAAACATCAACCACAACGTGGGGGGAGCTACAATCAATCTTGACCATTGATTTCAGATAGTCGGGTAGTTGCTAATTCCAACCCCCCATCTCTCCCCTAGCCCATTAAATATTGATTATGAGGGTGGGACCTTCATTCAGTCTAAACTATTAGAACTAGAGCTACTATAGATCAACAATTATCTATTACTTTTGACCATGTATCATAGTAAAATAAAAATCCTTCTATGTATTTTGTGAAGCAATTCTCTTGTAACCCTTATACAACCATATCCTATGATCATGTCTAGAGATAAGTGTTGATATCTAGAGAAACACATATTGGACCATAGGTATCCACATTGATTAAATAATTGGCATGTCTTTTTTGACACTTACAACTTCCCCAAGTCACTTAATGGACCTTGATTGTATGCATGTGCTATTTTTAATGACAATTAAATTATATGAACCCCTTTTTATATCCATGGAGTCTCATTTCATCATACACCTCTTATCTTTCTTAGTGTACAATTGTGATGTATTTGTTAACATACATGTGCTATTATATTTATAGAAACAAGATTTCTACCCAAAAAACATATAAAATACACACACACAGACACAGATATATATATATATATATATATATATATATATATATATATTAGTCTGAAAACATAAGAATACATATACAAATAAACACATTCCCTTTGGAATAAAATGTTGACTCATCATCCTAGTTGATATGCTCCAACTCACCAAAATTCTACATGTAAATCCTATTTACAATCTAGGATCAAGTAGGGGTGTTACAATATTTAATGATGTGAACATATTTGATGGATTTATGTGATTCAAATGTGATACATCAATGTTATAGGCTTCTAGAGCCCATATATTTGATGATTCTTAACTAAGAGAATTTTTTTACTCCAATTTTATATATGGTCAAAATCCTAATTAACTCTATTGTAATTAAACTGTCAAAAATCTTGCTGATCATTATTTTAATTTTGAGAAAAAAAATGAAATTAAAAAAAATAAAAATAGAAATAGATATATGAAAGGAAGGAATTGTGAAATCATGGTGATCATTATTTTAATTTTTGAGAAGAAAATAATGCAACTATATATTAAAAAAAATAAAAAGTAAAAATCATGTGGAGGGAAGGAATTGTGAAGAGATGGAATTGTAAACACAATGAACATGACAATTGAAAAAGATATTTCGTGATTCCTTCTTCCAAAACAAAAAGAGTTAGTGATTGGAATTTTTATTGAAATGGAAACTCATAAGCACTTCCATAATTTTTTTCTTTAAGATTTAGGTGAAGATGCCATTCTTCTTTTTACTGAAAAGTAGACTCGTTTGAAATAATCAAATAATTTTCCATCCCTCCATATGCCTCACAAAGTATTGATTCAAACTTTTCATACTTTCATTATCATTAGAATGAATACTTAGTAAATCCTCCTGAAAAATTATTGTTTCTGATTTTAGTGAATGAGCCATACTTATTCTTACCAAAATGATGATTATTTTGAAATAATGAAATAATTTTCTATATTTCCATAGTCCCTGCAAAGTATTAATTTGAATTGGTTATTGCACTCTATCCTAGTGTTTTCAATTTTGAAAAAGTTAGGAAATTTACAAAGATCCTTATCCAATGATTTTGATTTTGATTATTGCACTCTATCCTAGTGTTTTAAATTTTGAAAAAGTTTGGAAATGTACAAAGATCCTTATCCAATGATTTTGATTTTGTAATTGCAAATGCCAACAAGAAAATCTACTATTTCCCTCAAAGAGGGTATAATTTCCCTCAAAGAGGGTATAATTGGGTCTTTCCATATGACTTTTAACTATTAATTTTCTAAATGAGATCCTTACCTTCATTTTATATATCCATGAAAATTTGTTGTAAATGTTTTTTTATACTATTTGGCATGAATTATTTTTTCATTGATTTAGATGATATTAGGGATTTTTTCACGTTCTTAGGTGAAAAAAGTAATGGATATGCATAAGAAAATAATAATAACAAGAAGTGTTATCGATATGTTTTGAGCTTAACAGTGTAAGTAGGTTAAAATATTGCTTTGACATTCTGGTTGTCATTTTCAAGGAAAATTATGTCCAAGGATTTCTATACATATTTTAATTTTATAAATGTATCTACAATATGACCTAGTATAATGAAATCAATATTTTTAATGTGGTTGATATAGTCTAAGGCTTTATTTGTGTCTATCACTCATAAATATATAACAAAAAATATTATTGCAACAAAAATATTATTATTAACTTTCATTTTCATTAAGTCTTAAGAATCTCAAGTCTTGATAAAAAAAAAATGTTGAAGAGTTTCTATCATTTACAACCAAGCACTTAATAAGGAAGCTTTTCTAAAGTTATGTATGCTTTGAAAATCCCTATGAAATTCGTGGGCAGGGAGCCATCGGGAAAAATCTCTCAGTTCCCACATCAAACTTTTTAAATGTATCGAAAGTCAACACAACCTAACAAACTCTATAACATGCTACAACCATTGATAAGAATTTAGACAAATTATATTCCCTTGAGAATAAATGTAGGTCGTGAAATAATAAAAATAAAAATAAAAAGTCAACAAATCCTCGTCCACCTTAAGTTGAAATAGAAATCCTTTGGCTAACAACTAAGAAAATCTGCATAAAAAAACGATTAAATAAAAAATAAATGGAGTGAAAATAAATTTATAATTTTATTATGTTCTAATTAACACTTTTATATTCATTAACTTTATTAATAATTTTAAATTTGCAAGAAGAAATATTTCTATTCATTAATCAAATAATGTTACAAATAAATACATGAAGTGTTGTCTCAAGATAGGGAAACTATATTTGACACACGATGACTTGGTTGAGAGAATCTCTCAACCACACACCAATAAAGGAAATATAATAGGAAAAAAATCCTCTTGATAGAAAGAGTCACAACTTAGACAAGTAGGAATTACATTTTCCAACACATCCCCTTAATGTCTACTTGTCTCTATATCCATCTACAACATCTATATCAGGTCATGTCTGGTAATTACATTTTGTATCTTGTTCATGCAATTTTTGATGTCCATATAAAGGAACAACCATCTACTGGAATGCATGGGTTCCCAAATGCTCCAACCACTAGTCTACTAGGAAGTCCTTCACATACATGGTTCATCTAACCTCTCGATGAACTCCCCTTAGATATAGATTTCTCCTAATGGAGTCTAAAACCAATATGTTCGACCCAAGTGTATCCATCCCACATGATACACTCTTCTAGGGTATTAAAACCGTCTAATAGAAGGAACACATAACAAAACAGTATGCATGCCACTCTAGGTCTTATAGTAGGTACATAAAATATTTCAAGGATCGCAACTAATAATAAATGGCATGTATATTTTCTCTAATTACAATATGTAACTCATAGTTTATCATGGTCACGATTCTATTCTATAAATACAAACAAAAATTCACTTTATTGTCCATTATCCTTTAATTTTCAGTGACGTTGTTGCACAAAATTAACATTTGTTGCACCTAAAACTTGTTATCCCCCTGATCCGGATCTTGGGGGGAGACCCCCAAGATCTAAAAAAAATTGAAATTGATCTGAAAAGATCTACAAAATTAGAATGCTAGAAAAAAGAGAGAACACACTGCAAATAAAACCACAATGAAACTTGTTTTATTAAAAAGGAGAATAACTGTAGAAGCTACATTGTGGTGGAAAATCTCTCCTTTTACAAAGTGAGGGTTTTTATTTATAGCCTTTTTTGAAATACAATACCATGGGTAGATACCATAAATGGATACCATGGGTCAATACCATAGGTAGATACCACTTAAAATACCATGGGTAAATTCCATGTGTAGATGAATAACATGGGTAGATGAATACCATGGGTTGATGCCATTTTCCATTCGGATCATTCCTCCCTCCTTAAGAAGCAATGGTCCCCATTGCGTGAAGTTCCCTCCTGAGAAGCCTTTGTTGAATATGAAGAGCCACTGAAGAGAAGGGTTTTGTGTAGTTAACCCATAACCGTGATGAATGAAGATCCGAGGATAGAGATACCCTCTAATGCTTGTGACCAACTGTGATATTGACAGTGTGCGGCTGCCCAGAAAAAATGAATTTGATGAATCGTGGGTTTCAGGGATGAACTGTACATGAAAAATGAAGACCTCAAAGGATAGAAGTACCATGTAATGTTGTACCGCTTGATACTTCAGGAATTACAATGTGCATCCTAGCAAATTGACTTCACAGAAGGATTTTTGCAATGGACCTAATAACTTGATGATTGTGTTTGAAGCAGCGGTGTGCTCAGTCATAGCCTGGGATGGGAGCGCACGTCTCCAAATAACCCAATATGAACCCTATTATGCTGAAACTGATGAATGTGAAATAAGTTCCTACTAAAGTGGGGTGGGAGGGCACATCTCCGAAGGGAACCACTAGTACATTTGGCAGAAATTCCTACACTTTAGTTCTAACACTTTTGTCGTAATGGCGGAAATTTCCCCAATTTCTATCAATTTTTCAAATCTCGCCACAAACCATCACTATACCAATGTTTAGGGATATCGTCGCTTTTGCTACATTTATGTTTGTCGCCGGAATTGCGATGTTTACTCATGGTGTTACGTATCTTTATGGGACGGAACGTCGGAATTGCAATGTCACCTAGCACACTCGTCGGCTCTGCGAGCGCTCGGAGAAATCGTGAAAGTGACATTCTCGATAGACGTCGGTCTGTGAGTTTTGAAGCCAAAAGTCACAAGACCAACGTCTATATGAGAACGTCACTTTTTCCGACGAAGCTTTCCAAGTAGCATCCCAAGACCGACGTTTTTAAACAACACAACATTTTAATATGATTTTTTTTTTGTTTGGTTGGAAAAAAAACTTGGACATGAAAAACAATTACATGCGTGGACATGTAAAGTATTATTTTATTAACAATTGTTCAACATTTGAATATGAAAACATTATATTATTTAACATTTTGTTTATATAAATATGATTTATTTGGATATAATGAGTATTACATTATTGGATAATGTTTTTTTTTGTTGGAAAACATGCTTATACATCAAAAAATTTACATTACAAAAGTATACATGAAAACTTTCACATTTTGGTATATTATTCCAAAGGCTAGGACATGCTTGGGATCTTTTAAATCCTTGATTACAACTTGGTGAGATGAAAACTCTACTATTCTACCTTTACGTGAATGAGTGATTTGATATTTTAATTGAAGGTTGCAACAAAGACTTGGAATACATAATACATTATTGAAATGTATGTTATATTCCTTAGTTGTTATATTATACCCTACATCACCAACAACAGAAAAAAAAAATTGGTGTTACAATCATTACAAGCAATAAAATTGCATTTATGCTTAACCATATAATAATATGCTCTAGAATAAATAAGCCACGTCTCATTGGAATAAGAAGTAGAGGATGCATTGAAATAGAAACCAAAAGAAAAAGTGTATTTCCAAAAGAGATAAGCCTGGGTGAAATATTTTTTTGAAACAAAAAACATGATCAACATATATTCGGGTGACTTGTTTGTTGTTTGCTCCCATGTGGCATCATTTGGTCGGGCGCACGGTGTCGCGCCGTGTGAGGTCGCCCGACCGGGCACGTTCGAGTCAGGTTGTTTCGTTCGAGGGCACCCGTATCAGTTTTTCTAAGTTTTGACCACCTGGGTGCCTTGTGCACGTTTGAGTAGCCCGTTTTCCATTTTCTCCCTTGTGGCATCGTTCGATCGGGTGCGCCGTGTCGCACCATGTGAGGTCGCCCGACCGGGCACGTTTGGGTCGGACCATTTCGTTCGAGGGTGCCCATATCATTTTTCCTAAGTTGTGACCACCTAGGTGCCTTGTGCACGTTCAGGCGGCCCGTTTTCCATTTTCTCCCATGTGGAATCGTTCGGTCTAGCGTGTCATGTCGGGCGGTGTGAGGTCGCTCGACCGGGCGCATTCGAGTCAGCTCGTTTTGTTTGAGGGTGCCCATATTAGTTTTGCTAATTTGTGACTACCCGGGTGCCTTGTGCACGTTCAGGCGGCCCGTTTTCCATTTTCTCCCTTGTGACATTATTCGATCGGGTGCGGTGTCGTGTCGCGCTGTGTGAGGTCGCCCGACCGGGCGCGTTCGGGTCGGGTCGATCTGTCTCTTTCGAGGGCGCCCGTATCAATTTTTCCAAATTGTGACCCCCCGGGTGCCTTGTTCATGTTCGGGTGGCCCGTTTGCCATTTTCTCCCTTATGGCATCGTTCGGTCAGGCGCGCTGTGTCATGCCATGTGAGGTCGCCCGATCGGGCAAGTTCGGGTCGAGTCGGGCCATTTCGTTCGAGGGCGCCCCTATCAGTTTTGCTAAGTTTTGAGCACCTAGGTACCTTGTGCATGTTCGGGTGACCGATTTTCTATTTGCTCCCTTGTGGCATCATTCGGTCATGCACGCCGTTTCGCGCCTTGTGAGGTCGCCCAACCGGGTGCGTTTGGGTCGGGTCGTTTTGTTCGAGGGCACCCGTATCAGTTTTGCTAAGTTGTAACTGCCTAGGTGCCTTGTGCACGTTCGAGCGGCCCATTTTCCATTTTCTCCCTTGTGGCATCGCTTGATTGGGTGCGTCGTGTCGCGCTGTGTGAGGTCGCCCGACTGGGTGTGTTCGAGTCGGGTCTGGCCGTTTCGTTTGAGGGCGTCCATATCGATTTTGCTAAGTTGTGACCACCAGGGTTGCTTGTCCACATTTAGGTGGCTGATTTGACATTTTCTCCCTTGTGGCATCATTCGATCGGGCATGTCGTGTCGCGCCATGTGAGGTCACCCGACCGGGCACATTCGGGTCGGGTCGAGCCATTTCGTTCGAGGGCACCCATATCATTTTTGCTAAGTTGTGACCCCCTCGGGTGCCTTGTGCATGTTCGGGTGGCACATTTTCCATTTGATGCCTTGTGGTATCATTCGGTCGGGTGAGCCGTGTCACACCGTGTGAGGTCGCTTGACCGGGCGCGTTCGAGTCGGGTCAGGTCGTTTATTTCGAGGACACCCATAAGAGTTTTGCTAAGTTGTGACCACTTGGGTGCTTTGTGCATGTTCGGGTGGCCCTTTTTCCATTTTCTCCCGTGTGGCATCGTTCAATCGAGTGTGTTGTGTCGCGCAGTGTGAGGGTACCCAACTGGGTGCATTCTAGTCAGGCCGATTCGTTCGAGGGCGCCCGTATCAGTTTTACTAGGTTGTGACCGCCCAGGTGCCTTGTGCACAATCGGGAGGCCCATTTTCCATTTTATCCCTTATGGAATCATTTGGTCGGGTGCATCGTGTCGTGCTGTGTGAGGTCGCCTGACCAGGCATGGTCGGGTCAGGTCGTTTAGTTCGAGGACGCCCATATTAGTTTTGCTAAGTTTTGACCACCTGGGTGCCTTGTGCACATTCGAGCGGCCCGTTTGTCATTTCATCCCTTGTGGCATCTTTCGGTCAGGCACGCCGTGCTGTGCTGTGTGAGGTTGCCTAACCGGGTGCATTCGGGTCAGGTCGGGCCCTTTCATTCGAGGGCGCTCGTATAATTTTTTCTAAGTTGTGACTGATCGAGTGCCTTATGCATGTTCGGGTGGTCTGTTTTCCATTTTCTCCCTTGTGGCATCGTTCGGTCGGGCACGTCGTGTCGCGCCATGTGAGGGCACCTAACCAGGCTCATTCTGGTTGGTCCAATTCGTTCGAGGACGCCCGTATCATTTTTGCTAAGTTGTGACCGCCCAGGTGCCTTGTGCACGTTTGGGCGGCCCATTTGCCGTTTTCTCCCTTGTGGCATTGTTCGGTCGGGTGTGTCGTGTTGCACCGTGTGAGGTCACCCAACTGGGTGCATTCGAGTCAGGTCGGGCCATTTCGTTCGAGGGTGCTCGTATGAGTTTTTCTAAGTTGTGACCACCCGGGTACCTTCCACATGTTCGGGCAGCCCATTTTCCGTTTGCTCCCTTATGGCATCGTTCGGTTCGGCACGTCATGTCGTGTCGTGTGAAGTCGCTCGACTGGGCATGTTCGCGTCGGGTCCGGCCATTTGTTCGAGGGCGCCCGTATCAGTTTTGCTAAGTTGTGACCACCCAAGTTCCTTTTTTACGTTCAGTTGGCCCGTTTGCTGTTTTCTCCCTTGTGGCATCGTTCAGTCCATGTGAGGTCGCCTGACCGAGCACGTTTGGGTCAGGTCAGGCCATTTTGTTCGAAGGCGCCCGTATCAATTTTTCTAAGTTGTGACCACCTGGGTGCCTTATACACATTCACGTAGCCTGTTTTCCATTTTCTCCCTTGTGGCATCGTTCGGTCGGGCGCACCATGTTGCACCGTGTGAGGTCGCCTGACCGGGCGCGTTCGGGTCGGGTCCGGCCGTTTCGTTCGACGACACCCGTATAATTTTTGCTAAGTTGTGCCTTCCCAGGTGCCTTTTACATGTTCGTGTGGCCCATTTTCTATTTTCTCCCTTATGGCATCATTCGATTGGGCGTGCTGTGTGAGGGCACTCGACCAGGCGCGTTCTGGTTGGGCCGATTCGTTCGAGGGTGCCCATATCAGTTTTGCTAAGTTGTGACTGCCTAGGTGCCTTATGCACTTCCGGGCGGCCCATTTTCCATTTTCTCCCTTGTGGCATCATTCATTCAGGCACACTGTGTCGCACCGTGTGAGGTCGCCCGACGGAGTGCATTCGGGTCGGGTCATGCCATTTCGTTCGAGGGCGCCCGTATAAGTTTTGATAAGTTATGACCACCCGGGTGCCTTGAGCATGTTCGGTTGGCCCGTTTTCCATTTTATCCCTTGTGGAATCATTCAGTCGGGCGCACTGTGTCACGCCGTGTGAGGTTGCTGACCGGGCGTGTTCCTGTCAGGTCGGGCCGTTTCATTCAAGGGCACCTATTTCAGTTTTGCTAAATTGTGACTGCCCGAGTCCCTTGTGCACGTTTGGGTGGCCCATTTTCTTTTTTCTTCCTTATGGCATTGTTCGTTTGGGCTCACTGTGTCACGCCATGTGAGGTCACCCAATCGGGCATGTTCGGGTCGGGTCGGGCCGTTTCGTTCGAGGGTGCCCATATCAGTTTTTCTAGGTTGTGACCACCCGAGTGCCTTGTGCACGTTCAGGTGGCCCATTTTCCATTTTCTCCCTTGTGGCATCATTAGGTCGGGCGCGCCGTGTCACGCCGTGTGAGGTTACCCGTTCGGGCGCGTTCGGGTTAGGTCAGGGCGTTTCATTCTAGGACGCCCATATCATTTTTGCTAATTTTTGACCACCCAGGTGCCTGGCCCGTTTGCCATTTGATCCCTTGTGGCATCATTCGGTCCGGCGCGATGTGTCACGCCATGTGAGGGCACCCGACTAGGCGTGTTCGAGTCGAGTCGATTCGTTCAAGGGTGCCCGTATCAGTTTTGCTAAGTTATGACCTCCCGAGTGCCTTGTGCACGTTCAAGCAACCCATTTTCCATTTTCTCCCTTGTGGCATCGTTCGGTCGGGTGCATAGTGTCGCGTCGTGTGTGGTGGCTTGATCGGGCGCGTTTAGGTCGGGTCAAGCCATTTCGTTCAAGGGTGCCCGTATCAATTTTTCTATGTAGTGACCGCCCAAGTGACTTGTTCACATTCGGGTGGCCCGTTTTCCATTTTCATCCTTGTGGCATCGTTCGTTCAAGAGCACCGTGTTACACCGTGTGAGGTTGCACGACCGACTGCGTTTGGGTCGGATCGGGCCATTTTGTTCGAAGGCGCCCGTATCAGTTTTTCTAAGTTGTGACCGCACGGGTCCCTTGTGCACGTTCGGGTGGCCTGTTTTCTGTTTTCTCCCTTGTGGCATCGTTCGTTTGGGCGCACCGTGTCGCGTCGTGTGAGGTCGCCCGCCCGGGCATGTTCGAGTCGGGTCGGGCCATTTCATTCGAGGGCACCTGTATCAGTTTTGCTAAGTTGTGACCACCCAGGTCCCTTGTGCACGTTTGGGTGGCACGTTTTTCATTTTCTCCCTTGTGGCATCCTTCGGTTGGGCGCGCCGTGTGAGGTCGCTCGACCGAGCATGTTTGGGTCGGGTTGGGTCGTTTCATTCAAGGGTGCCCATATCAGTTTTGCAAGTTGTGACCGCTCGGGTGCCTTGTGCACCCTTAAAGCCCTTAACCCCTTAATCTTCTAGGGGCAGGTTACCTTGATATTAATGGTGGTGTATTCATACTCCGTCTGAATAACCAATAAAGGGTCAAGGAAATTGACCAATATGTTGTCAAGTTTTATCTTATCCATCTTTGGGGTAAGCTTCTTTTTGGCTAACTCCACTGTTTTTTATCTCAATTTTTCCAATTGCTTCCTTTTCTCATATGATACCTGAGCCTTTGCCTTTCTCTTCCCTTCTAATTCCATTATAGTGTCATAGTGATGCCGGCCAACTTCTTTGGAAAGCCTTCCTAGCAGACAATACTTGTGACCTGGCTGAAGCCTCAACACTTTCAGAGCATCTGGAATGACCTCTCTCTTGCCCAATCTCCCTCTCTCTCTCTCTCTATCTCTCTCTCTATACCCTCCATTCCTCTCACAACTATATCCCTCCGTCTATCCTTCTTTCTTCCCCCCTTCCATCTTTGTGTCACTATCTCCCTCTCTTACCCTTCTCTGCCTCTCTCACTCCTCTCCCTCTCTCTCTCTCAGCTGATCCATTCCTTCTCTCCCCTCTCCATTAGTTTATCTCCATCTCTCCCTTGTTACTCCCCTTGTCTCGCCACCTCTATCAATCTATGTTTTTATAATTATTCCTTCTCATATATAGAGAGAGTTAATATATATCATGACATATTGGGACCTACGATTGGGTTAATTTCGCCTTGTTGGAAAGCGTAAAATGGTTAATATTCGATAGACGAAATTTAGATAAAATATTTCATCAAAAAAAAGGAACCATACCCTATATTCTTCCAGGCTATGCCTATCAGTCGCTTGGCCACTTCTTGCTCTCACATGAATCTAGTCTTGCTTGACTAGTACAAAAGAAGGTTTTGCATTATCAACTATTTGTTTGGGACAAATTTTAGTTGTTTCAACACTCCTACATTCTAATTCAAACTTATCCTTTAAACCATCTTAGTCTTTTGTACTCTCTTCAACTTTGTAGTGCTTTCCATTCCTCTGAGTCACATATGTTTCCTTGGTCTGTTAAGGGACAAGGTCGACAACATTAGGATTTTTTTGCAAAAAAAAGGCTATTTCCAGGACACAGTCAGGTGGAGCAAGAGTATAAGAGCCAAATTTCTCATGATTGTGGGACAATCGAACTTAAGATTTTCTGGAGTAGTCATGAGGTGCAATCTGGTTATTAAAACCTCATCAGATGGCCATTCTCCGGACTTAAATTGTGTGGCAACACTGTGGCTGAGTTTGAAAATGGAGATTGAACATACATTTGGTTTGATTGCAATAGACATTTTCATCAATAAATGTAAAGCAATGGCTAACAAATACTATAAATTAATAAAGAAAGAATACATGGCAACAAGCAACAATACTTACAAAATTGTTACATTGAGATGCAAAGAATAAGCAACTAATTTAACCCCTAACCCATTTAACCCCTAAACCATAAACCTCTAAATGTCCCTTAGGCCCTAACTCCTAAACCCTTAATCCCTAACCCATTTAACCCCCTAAACCCTAAACCTATAAACCCTTAACCCCTAACCCCTTAAACCCTAAACCATTAAACCCTTAATCCTAACCCCTTAAACCCTAATTCTCAACCCCTAACCCATATAACCCCCTAAAACCTAACCGCATTAGCCCCTAAATTCTAACCCCTAAAATCCTTAACTGCTAAATCCCCTAACCCCCTAAACCCCTAACCCATTTAACCCCCTAAACCCTAAACCTATAACCCCTTAACCCCTAACGCATTTAACCCCCTAAACCCCTAACCCATTTAACCCCTAAACCTTAAACCTCTAAACCCTTAACCACTAACCCTTAAACCCTTAACCCCTAACCCATTTAACCCTCGAAACCGCGAAACCCCTAGCCCATTTAACCACCCAAACCCTTAACCTCTAAATCCTTAACCCCTAACCCCTTAAACCATATTTCCCAACCGGCCTAACCCATTTAACCCCCTATATACATAATACATAAATTATAAGGAAAATATAAATATAAAAAAAAGAGGTTAAAACTCCAAATATTTAAAATACAACATAATTTAACAGTGTAAAGTTTAAATTTATTTTAATAAAGCATGATGATTTAGTAGGGTAGAAGGATTACTATATGCAAAAATCAGTCCATTATTTACTCATATAACTTTAATTGCTTCTCAAAAATATATGTTTTATTTTTTTATTGTAAATATTTTTAAACAATCAAAATAAGCAAACATTTAATTATTTAGAAAATATTTTAATTATTTAAAATGATTATAATTATTAAAAAATATTTATTTTTAAATTACTTTGAGTGGCCTTAAAAAAAAATGCATGTGTTCCATTTCAAATTTTCAAAAATTTTCAAATATCAAAAGTTTTAATTTTCCTCGTTCATTTCCCTCTAGTTGCATGGTTTCTCTAGGGAAGGAGGGAGGATCTAATCCAAATCTGAGTTGGGTCGATAGAAAAAATGCCAGAGATCCTTCACATTCAGGGGGGCCAATGTGGCAACCATATCGGCTCCAAGTTTTGGGAAGTGGTCTGTGAAGAACATGGGATGGAGCCTACTGAGAGATATAACGACACTTCAGATCTACAGCTTGAAAGGGTTATGGACAGCTCTTCAAACCTGATAACTTCATTTTTGGCCAATCTGGGGCTGGAAACAACTAGGCCAAGGGGCATTACACGGAAGGAGCCGAGCTCATTGATTTTGTGCTTGATGTTGTTAGGAAGGAGACTGAGAATTGTGATTGCCTGCAAGGTATGTGTCTTTTTGTTTTTGAAATGTAGGATTTCATTTGCTAAAATGATGTGGGTTTTTGTTGTGTATAGGGTTTTTGTTGTGTGGGTTATTGTTATGTACAGGGTTTCATAAAAAGTCCCAATCTGAAGCTGCAGAGTGTTTTCATCCGTGTCTCTGCAAGTCCCAATCTCAAGCCACAGAGGTACAATCTTGTTCATGATTTATGTTTTTTTTTAATGCACAAAGTAAATTGTTGATGTGATTCTCTGTGGTGCCAAATTTGATGACGATTCTGATGCGCATAATACTTGAAGCGGAATGAGGCATTTTTCTGAGAGGTTACAAGTATTATTATTGCTAGCCATCGTATGGTGAAAACAACTTGTTTTTCACTGATGGTCGAGTTTTACCCTTTTATGTATTTTTTGTTAAATGGGTGCCTTTGGTATGACAAACAATACAATTGTGCCCATCATCATGTTCTGTTGGCGTTTAGATTGTCATGTACTTCTTAGAAAAATTAAATATGAACATCGTGAAGAATGATTCACCAGAAGGCTTGAAGCCACAATCATGGATTGCCCAGCTCTTGCAAGATCTTTAGGTAGAAATAGCCAAGGAAATAAAAAGCTAGTGAATCGTTGTTTTAAAAATAGTACTAAAGTTAGGTGCACATATGCCCCTAACTAAAAAAGGCTTGAATAATGCATGAAATCAGGAAGTTTGAATAGGCCATAGATAAGTGTGAGTAATTTAGTAAAAACATGGTTTTAGGGCAAGTTGATGGTATGAAAATTGAGTTATAATGCCAACCAATCACCATGAGCACTGAAGGTGATACTAGCAACAAAACAACCAAGAGATTTTGATGCCTGTTACATGTGCATGCATAGCACATAAGCCACATTTCATACCAGAAACTCAGTGAAATGGTAATTGGGCAGTAGGAAGCCACCAGTGATGTAACTAAAGTGAAATCTTAGAATCTATGACAAATATGTTGTAGTATGTGGCTACCTAGAAGAATAACATCACACAGATTCAATTAAAGGAGAAGGTGGGCAACGCTGAGCTATTACCCATGGCCTAAAACTAAGTGACTCCAACATGCTCTAGTCAACCAACAATTCAACACATCAATAATAGTGCTGTTACTGTTGAATTACACAATGCACAAGCTGTTATAATTTCACACCAAGTGAATAGGAAACCAATTTTAGTGTGTAAGGAATCCATTGGGAAGGTGGGTAGTGCTGAGCTAATACCCATAGTCTAAAACTAAGTGACTCCAACATGCTCTAGTCAACCAGCGATTCAACACATTAATAATAGTGCTGTTACTGGTGAGTTACATAGTGCACAAGCTATAATTTCATACCAGTGAAGAGGAAACCAATTTTAGTGTGTAATTAATCCATTGGGAAATTGGGATAACTATTGTTATTCAATGTCCCATTGAATTAACAAACACAAGAATGTGATACAGGCTTGTAGTTTCTAACAGTAAGCATTTCAATTAAGCCAACAATTAAACAAGAAATTCAATCAAGCCAATAGTTAAATTGCTCAGCCAATTAATTAAACCAATGACCACACCGATAGTAAATTGATTCAAATGTTGTGGGGAATCAATTTTAATGCAATGAGCATTAGGAGTAATTGCCGACATAACCATTCAAGCATGAAGAGAAATCAATCACACATCATAAACAACAGAATTTACCATTGAAACCAACAATTTATGGCTTTAGCTTATGATCTGGAATTGTTGAAAAATGGAGCTATTCACTCTCAATCAGAGAATTCAAGTATTTGTATTCCTTGGTTGTACTTTGTAGATTGTGTTGGCTCCAACACAATCATAATTCTCCATGGACAGGACCAAAATCCTCTTCATCCTCTAGTCTATGAACAGATTGGTTCATTCCCAAGTCTTCAGTTTTCTACTGTGGTGCCCTTCTTCCAAGCTTCTTTGCTTTCAATCTGTGTGTCCATAACTGATTATTTATGGGGAAAAACACATAAATGAAATTCTATTGATCTATGTGTCCATGCAGTCGGTGACTTAAACCACCTGATCTCTCCAACCATGAGGTCTATGGTCTATAAATAAGGGTTTAGGGTTAGATGTTCCTAAGGTGGAAGGATTTGGGTATGGGTATTTGGCATGATGGCCCAAGTTCTAGAAGCCAAAAGTCTTACCTAGCCATAGCAAAAGAAAAATCCAAAACGGGCCTTTCCTTTAAGAATGAAAAATCCATTGTTAGAGTTTCTATGTTAGTTTAACACCCCGTTAGGTGCAAGACATGATTTTCATGTCTTCGAATATCGAGGTGATGGGCAACACTTTGAAAAAATTAGGCCTGAAGAGACTTGTGGAAGCCCACAACCAAGAAATTGTTTTATTGAGGAATCTATGATTGAAGGCTCCAGAATCCAAAGTATCTGGGGAATTAGGGAAGCACTCTGTAATGTTAATATACAAAATTAATATTAATGACTATATATAATTAATGAATTGAGGAAGTATAGTTGAAGTTTTGTATACGCTGAGGAAATTTTTCTTCTGTCTTCCAGATCAGAGACTTAAGTGTGACAATGTTTATTGGATATGGTTTGAATTTTTGAATCATGGGCGAGGTGTTTTTCTTTTTTTTGGAAATCATAACTGTATTTTGGTGAAACCTGGTAACAAATCATCACAGAATTTAAAGTTTTATATGTTGGTGAGACCTATATTAATTCGATTGAGTTTATAGTTGACACAAGGCAAGCGTTGTTATCATAGATACAACTATAATTGGTGTAAATGGCATGGTTTTTGTTTTCGTTATGGTTGAAGCTTGGTGATTCTAGGAACACCCTATTTTTTATTCATTTCCATTGGTTGGAGAAACCATGCAAGTGAAGACCAGATTGGTGGGTCATGTTGATAGGCCATGGGAGTGAAGACCAGACTATATATTAATTCATTTTTTTTTTTAATTTTTAACTTATCGTCGGTATTGCGACACTTCCTAAGCATCAGTCTTCTGACGCTTTCAATCTACGAAATTTTTAACTTATCATTGGTATTGCGATGCTTCCTAAGCATAGGTCTTCCGACGCTTTCAATCTACGAAAATTTTAACTTATCGTCGGTATTGCAACGCTTCTTAATCATCGGTATTTCAATGCTTTCAACCTACAAGTTTTTTTACTTTCGTCACTCTTACGACACTTCTTAAGCATCGGTCTTCTGATGCGTTGAACCTACCAAAATTTTTGCCTTTCATCGCTCTTGCGACGCT
Source organism: Pinus albicaulis (assembly GCA_034641835.2). NCBI lineage: Eukaryota > Viridiplantae > Streptophyta > Pinopsida > Pinales > Pinaceae > Pinus > Pinus albicaulis. Next base: position 990,590,367 of record CM076577.1, on the reverse strand, counting down.
TCCTAAGCGTTGGTCTTCCGACGCTTTCAACCTACGAAATTTTTTTCCTTCCATCGGTATTGCGACGCTTTATGAAGAGCGACATTCTAAACATCGAATGACATATCGTCGAAATTGCGACAGTTGAGCAAGCGTCAGTATTGCGACACGTTGCAAGCGTCGAAATAGCGACACTTTGCAAAACGTCGGAAAAAGTGTCGGTATTGCGACACTTTGGCAAAGCATTGGATCTGCGACGTAATGGCTAACCACATTTTTTCTGGCCTCAAACTATCGCTCTTCTGACAACTATGTGTCGGAATAGCAACAAAGTGGCCATCAGAAATTGGGCCAAATTTTCTAGTGAACCCACTCTGAATGCTGCTCCATATTTAAAATGGACATAACTCGAGCAATATAACTCAGACTATTTATGATAACTTTTTTATGGAAAGAAAATGATTATTCTACATCTTTGAATTTGTTTCAAACTACTATCTGGAGAATCTAGACTCTCAAATTCATGCTAGAATTGTCCAGCCATCACAAAATTTCTAAAAAAAATAGCTAATTTTAAATCACCTATAACTCCCTCGTCCGGACTCTGATTCGACTGATTCATTTTTTGAAATTGGGTGATTTTTCAAGGGAAGCTCAAATCTATAACCATTTTTCTAAAATTTTGCACTGAAAGCTACAAAAGATGTCAGAAGAACTGTCGTCCATGAATTGTTGCAAGAAACATTTCCACAACATTGTTGATTTTGAATCTGTGATATCTCCCTTATTCAGAATCCAATTCAACTGGTTTTTTTTTTTTAAGTTGGATATTCTTTCACAATGACTTTGGATCTGTTATTTTTCTTTTCACCAATATTTTCAGATATTCTCTACAAATGCATCGCCCAAAAAATTCGTGCAAAAAATGAAAAAAAAAAGGAGGAATTATTCTTGCTTTGTCCAAGAAAGTGCTCCGTGGAGGTCATGAAAATTGCATGGATTTTGCTGAAAATGGTTGCAAAACGTTGAAACTGAAATATGCTTCAAACCCTTGTTCCCATGGATTCGTGACCTGAACCTAATACACTGATCTAGATCTTGGGGGGAGATCCCCAAGATCTTAAAAATTGAAATGGATCTGGCAAGATCTACAAAATTAGAATGTGAGAAGAAACGAGAGAACACATAGTAAATAAAACCACAAATAATTTTTTTATTAAAACAAAGAATAATTGTAGAAGCTACATTATGGAGGGAAATCTGTCCTTTTACAAGGTGAAGGTTTCTATTTATAGCCTTCTTTTTAGTTACAATACCATGGGTAGATACTGTAGATGGATATGATGGGTCAATACCATGTGTACATACCATAGATGTATATCATGGGTCAATACCATGGGTAGATAGCACTTACAATACCGTGGGTAAATTCCATGTGGGGATGAATACCATAGGTGGATAAATACCATGAATGTATGAATACCATTGGTGTAGGTAATTTTCCATTCAAATCACCACCATTAAGTGTCTATGCATACTCTTTCTTTTTTTTCTGGTTTAATATTTTCTTGGATTCATCTGTGCAATTTTTATAAAGTGGTTAATTCTAAGAAAACAACTCCATTGAGTTCACTAGGCTCAATGCTTCTAATTCCAAAATATTTATAAATTCCATTATTTGTTTTTCTTCTGATTTTCTAAACATCCAATCATAACCAAAATTTCACTTCTACATTGAGTTGATCAAGCTCAATGTAATTATCTTACCAAACTCCAAATAAATTCTGAAAGCTTCGGTTGTTTTCCGACCATTGTTGGAACCCTCGAATTCATTTCCCCATTATTAGTTGTGACTTGTTTATCCTCTTCAAAATATTCCAGAATGGATGCTTCACAGCTTGGGAAATCTCATTAGCCTCAACCATGTTGTTGAATTAATCTTGGATGTTTTCTGTGCCATGAATTTTTTCAATAACCTAGCAAACCTCCTCAGTCTGCCCCTCCTCCACCATACTTTTCGGGATTTCACACCCTCTATTGCTCGGAATTCCAGAAGAAATGAAGAGCACAAAGGATAGCTCCTCGGATTCAAGCCACTGGAAATAATCCCTTGCAGATTTTGCCTCTTCCTATTTTCCTAGATGGAGAAAATTAGAACTAAATGTTGCATTTGAAGCAGATGAAGAGAGAAACTAAGAGGGCATGATTGACCCGAGTGCCCAAACCGGGCTGTCAGTGGATTTTTTCATGTGTTGTAGACTCCTATGATTGATGATCCCGTCAAAGTTTGTCAATGTTGGAAGCCTTAAGGACAGGGATGGCCCTGGAGATCGCCTCACGACTCTCGGTTAGCCCGACTCATTTTCAGCATGAGAAGCATCGGTTAGGGTTAGTGTTTTCGATAGGAGGCCAGAGAGAGGAAAAATATGAACATACAACCTCCAACTGGATTGACGTGGATTGACGTGGTTGACGCTCTGTATATGGCTGTAGAAATATGTGCAAGAAATATAGTAAAGTCTGGTCCAAGATAAAAAAAAAACTGGAAAGAAGAAATATCTTGTTCAGTTATCTTCAAAGTCAGTGTAGACGAAGGCCTACAAAACGAAGCCATAACAAGTCTCCTTGATTCTTACATAATTATTGTTTACAGGAATGGTATTCAAAGCTAATTCAATAAGCCAAATCCGAAATAGGAACGACATAAAATCTCCAAAGATGCAAGGCATTCTGACCATTCGGAAACGAAACGTCACTAATACCCACACCCTGCAACGATTGATTCGGGCTCCCGTCGAAATACTGCAACTGGAATAACCACACATATGATATCAAAGATAGAAAGTCCTTAGAAATCTCTACTATGGACTGAATGACTCCAATTGGAACTCTAAATCCTGGGTTCCCCCTGTCTACAAATACTGAAGCAGAGCACGAATAATCAGATACTCCACATATGGAATCATGATCACTTACTCGCTCAACACCATGCCACAACAACACAAAACCGGAACAACCTGCTGACTTGGCACAACCCGACCCTCAGAGCCCATGAGAATCCTCAAATCATCCAAATCCCATTATTCCAAAAAAATACCGAGACCACCACTGCCCTCCTGAGAAGAAGGCTTGCAGATACCACGCTTTTGTTGCATAGATCACACACAAAGGTCACCCACAGGGATCGACTCTGTGATCCCTTCACTTAGCAAATTTTTTCCTTGTCTCTCTTTGCAGAGAGTATCTCGGCTTTCAGCAATATCTCACCACAGTAGTTTCTGACGCCCACCAAAAAACCTAGGGTCACTAAGCGATATACATTCACACACTTCAGGCCAACTCAACGCATTGGTCAACTTGGCCCATGTAGGTTGATTCTCCATCTTACATATCACTCAAACCACTAATAGGCACCCTGCCCTGCCCAACGGACAGAAGGTAATCGACAAACAAACACTCATCAAACATTTATTTCCCTCGGTTGAGGAGGGGCCAAGGTCTAGGCCCATACTGGATTTGATACCATGTCAAATTTTTTTAGGAAATATTTCTATTTACAAATAAAACAAATAAATACATGAAGTATTTTTTGAAGATTGGAAAATTATTTTGGATACACAATTTCTCAACCACACACAAATCTAGAAAACATAGTAAACATAGTAGGAACAGACTCCTCTAAATAGAAAGTAAAAATTACCTTTTCCAAAAACTTTGTTGCCATAAATTTTCATTTTATTAATCATTATGTTACCCATGGATTCTATTTTTTTAATACCAAGCATTGTTTCATATACTAGGTGAAATAAAAAATAAATGAGGGTTAGCCAATAATAATGGATATGAACAAATGTCATAGTAAGTCAAAACAATAATGGATGAGAATGCGAAGCTGCTCTATGTCTAGAAAAGAACTAATTTAATTTAATTAAATTATAAGCTGCTCTATGTCTAGAAAAGAACTAATTTAATTTAATTAAATTATATAGATATAGATATAGATATAGATATAGATATAGATATAGATATAGATATAGATATAGATATAGCTATCTTTTTATATGTTATTTTTGTTAATTAACATAATTATATTGATATTTTTTTATATTTTTCATATAATAAAATGTGTTATATTTTTTGAAATTTTTATGATGTTTTTATTTTTATTTTTTATAAGTATTTTGGATATTTATGGGAGATGTTTTCACATTATATTATATTTAAAATTAATAAAACAATATATATGTTAACAAGTTAAAAATAGTAATTAAATAAAATGTTAACTATAAATAAAGTTGTAGATTTTAGGCTTTTGCGAACAATATTTTGCGTTGTAGTGTTTTCCAGGTATGTCACATTCATGTTTTTCATACAGAAATAAAATAATTGAAAGTAAAAAAAAATAAATTACTTTTTAGTATTAGAAATATGTAAGTTCTTCATTACTTAATATAGAGTTGAAAGAAAATAATATTTTTCATATTACATAATGTATATTTCATTTTTTTTTCAAAAAAGGTGTGTAATTTTTTTCAGTTCAATTGAGATGTCATATATAAAATGAAAATATATCAGTAAAAAAATATATTTTTTCAGGATATTAAATAATTGTAAATAAGTAGGCCTGTTGAGGCCACCAAACTGATATATCAGGATGTATTTTGATTACAAAATGAATAAACATATAGTAATCTTGATACACATTACACTGGGTTTTATAACAATACTAAATCGTTGTACTCACTTGTAATTTCAAATATACAAACTTTTAAATTAATTTAAACCATAACTATGTCATGAACATTCTTTTATATAAATTGTTATGTTCTAAATATGGAACACGTGTGAGTAGAAACTTGTGACCTTGAAATAATATACACATAGATTTTAGGTTCTTGATAGTATATAGTGTTATAAGGCCTAAAGGCTAATGTATATTTATGCCTACGTCTCATGATGTGGAATCCTTCGAATGTTCCCAACGCATTACAACACATTACAATTGTCCATCATTTTGTATAGATGTTGAAGAGATTCCAAATCAAGGGTGTTTGTTTGATAGGGTTATATCAATGAATAAAATTCGAGGAGGTTGTTATAGGTTAACCACCCTCCTCTCCCAGCACTGCAAGCCATTCGTTCGCTTAGTTTCCTTTTGTAGAAATTGGCTTTGGAACTCGTTGTAGGAATAAACTTCAGTGGTTTTTGCACAGGGGATTTACTTGGGGAGCAATAGCATACCACATCGGTTCATATTGGGGGATATATATTGAGGAAAAAATGACATAATATATTGGGTGGTATATATGGATAAAGGGTTTTTATATTGACACGTTAAAAAAAGGGACCTCAAAGTTAATAAAAAAAATATAAAGGGACATAAAAAATGCTAATGAAAAAATGCATACCGACAATATCTAGTGAAAGTAGGGGTTTTTTAAATTAGGAAGGTGTAATGGGTTAGTATTAGTAGGGGGTTAAATAATGTGATTTTTAGAGGTATTTTCCAATATATAGTAAAATTAGGGGTATTGTTTAATATGCCATGAACGCACACGATATGTCAAAGGTTTATTGAGTGAAGACCCCATGGGTTTTTGAAACCACTTCTATATATGTCGGTTGTCGTGAACAAGAATTGTGGTTCTTGTGAACAATAGGTGAATACATGTTCATGTTATTTTTATGATGTTCTTACCTTGGAAACCCTATTTTTATTTCATTTCTTTATTTTCATCTCTATATTACAGTTTCTTTCCCTAACACAATGGTCCTCCTCCTTTCATTGTGCCTATTGGGAGTGTCAAACACCAGTGTTTCCAAGGATGACAAAAATCGTCATCCTGGGTGGTTATAATCACTCCCATTCAGAAATTTGCAATCCATAGTAATTTAATGGAGTTTTCCTAACTTCTATCCATTTGAGGTGAACTCACATTTTTCAATATGTTACCAGTTTGCATCTTAGTTTACAGTAAATTCTGTATAGTATATATGAGTAGTGGTTTTCTCCAGTTTAACTAATGGAGACTTCCCAATAAATTGAGGCACTTTTTCCACTTAAACCCACTTATAATTCTTATAAATTTTTTTTATTATTCTAGTTACTCTGTACGTGTTTAGTTGTAACCCTAATGGTTTTTCCCTATTATTAGACTTTCTTAACAGATGGGGCTCTTATTGTGATCTCAACATTTCAAATTAGGAAGAGCTCGATGGCTCTCTATGCACTCTGCTATTTATCCAATATTCCTTTTTCTTTTCACCTACAAACATGCATACGTTGGCTAGGGTTGAAGTTAGAGTTTAGTGTTTTGAACGTATACCACTTTGGCGATAAAGGGTTAACAACTGGCATTAAATACCCTTTCTAATGTATGTTAATATAAATAAACATGGTGATATCCAAATATGGTCACCGTTTAGTTTTGTTTAATAATTTTCTACATGCTATATTACAATAGAAATATATATAGAAATATAGCTACCCTATAAACCTAGGTACATTACATCTCCACCCTTGAGTGAAATAATGTCCTTGGTGTTTTCTAGCCTCTGAAAAAAGTTGGGATATGCTTCAAGAATATGTGCTCATCCTCCTAGGTAGTCGCTTCAAGGCTAAAGTTTCGTCAACTTCACTTCAACTTCACTTTAGGGTGATATCTTGCTTTTGTATCATTATTTCTCTCCATTAGAGAATACACAATGGTTCTACCAAGAACTCTCCATTAGGTTTGACCTAGATTCATAATCATCAAAGTTGTCATTAGTTATCCATAATTCTCTATTTAAGAAGTATACGTAGTCATTTTTCACTTTATTATAGGCACCACCAGTTGTTGTTTATGTACCTAATAAGGGTCATAAATAAGGGTTAGGAATATACACTCAATAAGAGTTAGAAACATCACTATAAGAGTATCACGAATAGAAATAAATCCCTTTTACTTACCCAAAAAATATGTCAATCATACAGAGATCCCACCATGTGGTTTGTTATCACTTGAATGGACAATATAGGTTGTGTCAACCTCCAACCAAGAGTAACTATTTAAAACCAACTTTTAACTGGAAGTTAGCCCTTCCAGTCTAAGAGGGATCTGTAAAGGAAAACAGTATGATGTTCTTAATAAAACTCAATTTACATATGGATAACTCTGAGGTTCTTCTTCATGTGATTTTGTAGGTGAAAGAGAGTGTGATGATTGACACCATCGGGCATCAAGTCGGTTAAGATAAAACCAAGTACAAACCACATTTTTTTATAGAAGATGAAGCATTTTTGGCTTTAAATTGGTCTGGAGTGAACATTTACAGTTAAACATAGAAAATTCAAGGAAATTGGAGAAATATGACATGAATTACAAGTAATAAATTAAGCCATGAAATTGATAACAACATATAAAGCATGAAGATATAACATACAAGGAAAAACAAAATTTCAGGTGAAAAACAAGGTATTTTTGCAAATGTATATTAACTAGAGAAATTTTTTACAAAAGTGGTCCTTCTCACATCATCGATAAACCCCTTCAGAGTAAAAAAACTACACATGTATAGAGAGAGAGATCCCCATTACAAAATCTGCAACCTCGACTAGATTTGATCAACTGTAATATTCCTACATTAGCATGCAGCTAATAGGAATATTAAATTTTCTTTTAAAATATAGTAAGGTGAATAAATGGGCAAGGAGGCTCATAAGTTGCTTAAGTGGGAATAAAATCCCTCATAATGTGAAAAGAGATCATGTTAACAACCAGATCAAGCATCCACATGTGTGAATAGGGTATAAAATGTGTGGACCAAGTCAAGTTTGATGAAGTCAACAACATTATTATATCAGGAGTGGATCCTAAATAAAGACAGCTCAATGTGAATGAAGATCAATATAGCTAGTCAAAATGAAGAAGCCTTGAGAATGAAAAGAGACAATGCATGTAGATCTAGTCAAGGTTGATCCATTCAAGATTTACTAAATTAAAGAGCACAGTAAAAAGATGAGTAATACTAATGGAGACATCGTAATTTTTGTGGAGCACCCTTAGCATTGAAGCAACCTCATAGTTAGGTGGGACCCTTGGTGAGGAAGCTGATCAACTATATAATGAAGGGAATGGAAACCATATGGGGCATGATTGAAGATTATATTTTGTATGTGGTTTGTTTATACTTTCTGCATCCTTTGGCTCTTTAGCTAAGTTTGCTGCACTGTTTAGTGCAACGGGTTTTCTCATGCGGGAATTCCCCACTCTTGCTTGGAGATCTTGTTTAAGAAATCTTAGGAGAGCATCCTATGCTATATTTTCCACTATCTGGTGTTAGACCAAGTAGTCGCCTTCATCAATAGAATATTCCCTTGGAGAAACTAAATTATTTACTAAGGTATTGCAGTGGCGGGGTTTAATCCCTTGTTTTATGAGCTAGTTTCCCAGGAGGAGGATCAACCTTTTCTCTGGAAGTCTAGAAGGAGATTCTACTGCAATTTATTTGAATTATCAGCCATATTTATGCAGTGCTTCAGCCATATAGCGTGATTCAGCCATAGATCTACATCAAAAAATTTCATGTATATCATTTATGTCAAGAAACCCTTCCCGGGTCATCTTGGATCTATGTAAAAGAGACTAGATCTCTATTTTTATGCCTCATTGATTAATATAATAGAAAATCTAACTTTTATCTAAATTTCTAAGCATAAAAACTCTATAAAATGCACTGTCACTTTATGCAATAATTTTTGTTGCAGTAAATCTTGGGGTTTTTCAGTGTTTTTGGGTTGTTTTGAGCATGGGAGGTCTGTTTAACTAGGAAAAAGTTATTTTTTTCCGATTTCCTCTTACATATAGTTGTAATAATGTCAGATCTAATGGATCCATGGGCTGTATTTTTCTGTTAATACTTATATTTCTGAAAAATTCATTTTTCATGCATGTATTGCTGAATCTCCCATTTTGGGATATTACAGTGGTATCAGAGCCCTAATCTTGGCTCAACCTATGTTCTTCACCCATTATGGACTATTATCATGGGAAGGATAAGATCTGAAAGAGAGATCAAAGCAATCCCTTATTGTTTGGAGGAAATAGTTTCTCAAAACTTCTCTTTCAAACTCTGTAGGGTATAAGCAAAGACATTAGAGAAATGAGGAGGGAAAGGCATGGAAGTCCCTAAAAAAGAATGGTACATGACGAAAGATCTAGTTCCTCATATTATGGGTATGAGAATTCAGCCATACCATTAGATCTACAATTCTCTACCATCCATATGTTCATGACAAAGAAGATGCAGAAAGAAGAAGGGCCAAAGAAGGAGACTCTTGGTGATTATTTGCAAGAGTATGAAGCTCAATCTAAGAGGTTCAAAGATCACTTGAACTTCCAAGGATTTTGCAAGATCAAAGAGGAAAGAAGGACAAGGAGCAAGCAACATGGTGTGGGAAGATTCTTTCTATATACTTTTGATAGATCACCTAAATGTCCAGCTACGGCTTGGGTGAAGGAGCTAGACACCTATGTACAACAACATCAAGTTTTAGAAAAGGTAGTCATCAAAGTAGCACCACTGCATCTTGAGGGTAAGTCTTATGCTTGGTGTTTGTTTGAATCGTTTTCCTTAAAGAATTCAAATACATCTACTTATGCAAAGTTCATTAGAAGAACAATGGAAAGGTTTGATAAAAAAACATTTTGAAACATCTTTTATGAAGTCTATCAAACCAAAATAAACAAAACCTTTGCATGAGTTGGAAGGGTCTATAAATCCACCTCCATTTCGGAAAACCATTGAAGGGGAAGGAGACTTTTATGATTCCTTGCCAAAGGAAAAGTCTCCATTGCATGGAGAGCTTTATTCTCAAGTGGAAAACATGGAGATTCCTCCTTCAAAAGAAGACCAAGATCTAAGTTCTCTTATTGATGATGAGGCATTTTCAACTATTGAAGAAGAGGAAGGGAAGGCTGGAGATAACATCACAGTCATATCAAGAGCACATCTAATACCTCATGAAGAGGAAGATGGAGCACTTGCTCCAAGGAGAGAAACTCTTGCACTCTTGCAAGGAGTTCCAAAGATTCTCATTTATGGAGATCATGGCACAATCCATGTGCAGCATGTGCCATCATTGTCAAATGGTGAGATCTTGAAGATAGAAGAAGAAAAAGGGGAGGGAAAGCATCATATGATGAGGAGCATACACCCGTCTCTATTTTAGAAGTTTGATGTGAAAATGAGGCAGGAGGATTTGTGCAGTGAAGGCAAGGACAAATTAGTCCACACAGATATACATCTTGCCCTATATCCTGATGTATCTTTGAATGGAGGCATTCCACCACGGAGACCCCCTGCTTGGAAGAAGAATAAAGTGTTCTCCCAACTATGTGTATTAGTGACATATTTGGCTAAGTAAGGAGCCTTGAGGGGTGCTACTACAGTGCGGATAACTAATGTTGGATTCCAAGAAGATTTGAGCAATTTTCTAAAATTGACTTTTCTATCTTCCACTTACCTATTTGCGCTGGAAAAGAAGAATTCAAAAATCTTTGTTGACATGAACATGGTATCAAAAGGCCACTCCATAGTCTTGGAGAAGAAAATATACTTCTACACATAATGAACATTTCTGAATACAACAAGAGGATATTACCACTATTGTATGCATGGGAAAAACTATGGACGTTTTGGAGGAAAGGAACCTTTCAAAAGAAGGTTGACTTCCATGACCTTCAATCTTGTCTTGAGCAAGATCAGCTGCAAGAGAGGCAGCAAAGGGAAGTTGAAAGCACTCCAACATGTGACTTTGGCACCAAGCATGTCAAAGAAGAGAGCCATGTCATGACATGATCTAAATTTCAGATTTTTACAGCGCTGTCATTGTTGGGAAGCCTAGATTCTTATTGGGAGTCCCAAATTTTGATGGAATATTCGAAGGACCTCTTTACATGTAAGGTTCTTGATGGGAAAGTGATGGATGAGAGTTATAAATTAGTTTATGGAGTCATTTATTCTCATGATCAGATCTATTTGGCTAGAGACTCCAACCTGAAGTATAAACTACTTAATGCAACATATGAGATCTTTCTTTCCAAGCCCAATGGTTTCATTAAAGCATACTGTACTATCTTATATGGATTCATGTGGGAAAAATTCAAAGAGTAAATGCACTCTCATATGAAGAAGTGCATATATAATTTGTGGGTTGAGGAGGAACATAGCTCTTGGGAAGAGTTATCATCATCACCTCCTTATTCATTAGGTGTGAGAGGGAGCTCATCTATGAGTTACCTCACTGATTTGAATCAAGTATATGGTGAAACTTATATTTTTTAACATCATTATGTATCTACTATATGCTTGTATTTTCTTAACACTCATGTACAGGACTTTTCTCCAAGATGGGGTACTTTTTCTTATGAGCTTCATGGGCCACTTGGAGCCATGGAAAATGGTGATATTGACCGTTCCTTAGAAGATCTTGGAGAGATGATGTACTCTTCATGGTGTGATTCATTGACACTAACCATCATACACCTTCTCCAAGCATGCAAGAAGGATGGGGCAGCAAACAAGTGTTGGGAAAAACACGTGTCATATCATATTCTATGGAAATTAGGAGTAAAACTATGCTGGTTGCACATGAGAGACAATTTTCCTTCTCCTTCACTACATATGGTAGATAGCATGACTCTAATTATGATACCATATGCTAAAAATGTTATTATCTTTGTTGAGGATATGGTTGGGGGAGAGAAACATTGCTTGGATGTGTTCTTGGGGGAAGAAATTTCCCACACTTTTTGCGCTACATGTTTCAAGTGGACCATGGGAAAAGATATGGCTACCATACTAGATCTCTTATTTCTTTATGAGGTAGGCCATATGGTTTTCTGGAGCACTTGGCAAATGCCTCTCATGAGCAATTCGGAGGAGCTTTTCTTTGAATTACCAAACTGGGAGGTGATTCATTTCATTTGGATGATAGCATGGAGGTGGGAGTCCTTCATTGATAATGAAATTCCCCATGATTGTCATGACTTTTATCTTTAGGAGGCCATTGATCAGCAAGAAGGTTTCCATATAGACCTTCATGTCTTTCATGATGAGAGCCATTTGGTTTATCCTCCTGTTGAGGCCTCGAAATTCGCTGCAACAACATGAGAGATGACCACCTGGTCTAGACCTTAAAGAAGTTCATTTTCCATTTGGAATGGTGGCTACAACTGGTTTAACTAGGTCCAACTACCTTCTCTCAATGTTCATTGGCTTACAATATGACTTTTGTTTACCAATGGGAAAGAGACATTAGATCATTTCTCTTGCGGATCGGGCAAGAAAGTGATCCTTAAGCTAATTTGGGCTTAGCCGGGCCACAACTAAAGTTTTTCCTCTTTGAGAAGAGGACTTTTTAGGGATGTAGAATTTAATCTATATGCAATATTATTCTAAGATGCAAGAAAAATAAACTATTTTAATACTATCTCAATTAGGCAGATATATATCTATCCCAATTGAGAGCATGATGTTTTAAATAATTGATATTTAAATATGTTTGTTTTAAATGAATATCAAGCTAAAGAAGTATTTCAATTAATTGATATTGTGAATACCAAACACATTCTATCTAGAATGAATAATTAAACAATAACATGTGGAAATAGTTCACAACATATCACTATTCAATAAATCAGTTTTATAAGACATATTTCTGAGTAAATAGTTACTCAGAAATCAGAATTCAACCCATAAGAGTAGAAACAAATAATAACATAAATTGAGGAAAATTACTCATACCGACAAAAGTGCACAAGTATGTGAATAAATTGGCACATTCACGTTATCATAAAACGAAACTAGCATTTAAAATAATAGTATTATAAATACCAACTTACTAAGTCCATTTCTCCAGCTTCGGTCTCTAACAATATTTTACAATGCCTGAACTTCTACCTTTAAAATTAGAGCTACAGTAGTGCAAGACTCTGTTCATTATATGTAACTCAGAATGTGAAAGAAAAACCTCAATAATATCCAGATTTGAGATTCCTCTCCTCTCACCCTACACCTCTAAATCCTCTAGAAAATAGTGCCATCAAGAATTCCAGAATTGCAGAGGAGATAAGCCCCATTCTACATTCTATAATCTTCTATTTATAATATTTACAAAAGAATTCTCAATAAGAAAGTTTGTTGAAGAGTGGTTCTACTTAACCAATTTCCATTGGCTCAAAATCATATTCTTCAATTGTTGGAGCCTTCTCATTGATTGAGATCTTCTTCTTCTCATCTCCTCAACTTTTTTCCTACAAAACAAATCAAAATCAAAATTAAAATGAAAAAATAAAATCAAAATGTTAAATCTAGAAATTAAAATAAATCCAATTAAAACTTAATTAAATAAAATTATAATTCAAAGGAAATATAAGATTTCTTTTGATGTCTAATCTGATCTAATTGGCTTGATATTTTGCTGAATTTTAGACCCAATAAATGATCAAATCTAGAAATGAAACCTCTTCAAGAATAATCTCCATCATTTTATCTTTCGAATGAGGTGTCCTGGGCCTCATTTGGCCAAGTAAAAGTCCATTTATGAGCATCTAAAGTTGGTATATTAAAATTTCCAAAAATCTGGAATTTTTATTGCTTGGGCTAAAAAAATCAAAAGTTTAAATTAAATTCTAATCCTAAATTAGATTATGATATTTAATTAATTAATTATAATTAATTGAAATTATATTATTAATCTAATTTAATTATAATATAATTCTAAATTAAGTTATACTTATCCATTAATTAATTATAATTACAAAAGTAGTTAAATTTTATTTTTTTTAAAATGAGTTATTGATTAATTAAAATATTTAAAATATTATATTAATATTATAATTCAAATTATATTAAAATTATAAAAAATATTATAATTAAAATATAATACCAATTTATAATATTATATAATAAAGTTTATTTTAATTAATAATTCACAAAATCTACAAAATGCAGACCACGTAAGAGGGAGAGGAGGAGTAGAGGGATAAGTCGAAATATCACAGAGGGATGGAAGTAAAAGTAAGTGATGCGGCAGTTAGGGATTAATCGCAGAGTTAAAGGCTTACCAAAAATCACAGTAAGAAACGATTAGCGATAAATGTTTTCACAATAAAAGAATAAGATCTGTGATGCGTGATGGGAGTGATGTGACGATAGGTAGGTAAGAGTCCCACATGATATCACATTGGCATTTCGGAAGGATAACACATGAATGTGTTGAATATTTCTACGATGGCCGATATTCGAAAAGGTAAGGGGTCCTACCAATAGGTTTTAAGCAACGGTTTGTAATGTATAATGTGGTAAGGTTAATGTTATGTAACATGACTATTCGGTGGGTGGGCAGAGCTATAATCATTAAAATAAATAAGATAACTAAAAAAAAAATTTAAAAATTTTGGATATTGGGGAAAAAAGGTGAAAATAGCAAAAACGAACTAAAAGTTTAATATTTACAATGAATGACTATTTCAACTATGAGAATTGAAATATTGGTACATTTATACATTTTTAACCCAAGAAAAAAAATAATCAAAACTTCAAAGGAATGCCATTTAAAAACTGGTTGACCAAATGGGGCGAAACAAGTATCGTTGGAAAGCTTATGAAAAACCAGATTCAATGAAACAATCGAAATAGAAATCCAAAAAATAATAATAATAAAATTACAAAATAATTAACTTAATCAAAATCCTAAAAGGTGTTTAGCCAAAACTTTTGTAGAAAGGGTCCCCATTATTTGAAGTACATAAGTCAAAAATGGGGGGTTATGTTTTACCACAACAATGGTGACATACGAGTGAAGAACCAGTTATCTCTCATTAAATATAATGAGATTAAATTTACCCAAAGGTTAAAAATAATGGGTTCCACAAAAATAGATTAAGAAATATGAGTTTGTAAATATAAGTACTTAAAACAGACTTGAGTAAAAGTGATGAATCCATGTTTGGGGAAATTTGTTTTTTTTAATTTTCCTCTTGTGAAAAAATAGAAGGTAGAGATAGGAGTTTTTTTATAAAGCATATATCCATTTTGAGATTTTCTCTGACATCGCTTCGCTGCCATCGAGCCTGAACAATACCTCGACGAAATTGTCTTTTATGCCATACAAGCTTAGTCCCACTGCCAGCGAGCGTCCATAGCCCCGACCTGTTTACTTGTATTTCCCATGCTTCCTCTTTTTATCACTCTTTTGATAAGCGCATTTGCAATATTTTTATTTATGATGTATTTGAGTGAAAGATGTGGGTGGTAATAGAGATTTTATGTTTAATGGAAATAGTACTTTCATGATGTCTGCTCCAAATTCTTTCCCTACAACTATCAATCAGAGGATTTTTATGTGGAGCGGTGGGAAGGATTTGTTGTATTAAACTCAAATTAGTTCTTTCCTTGAAAAAATAAAATCAATCACTTATAAAGGATGTATTTTCCTCCATGAAAAATATTTAAAGCAAGATGGCTTTATGATTCCATAATGATATGTCTTTAATGATAAATGAAATTCACTTAAATGGATAGAGTAAAATATTTCCCATGTATGTCAACAATTGTAAGGTAAGAGAAATTCCTTTCACATAAATCATGACAAAGTTAACAAAATCAAATCAAATGAAAAAAAAAGGAAAATAATTCCTAAACTAAAGTAAGAAAAGAAATCAACAAAATAAAAATGTAGAAAGAAAAACAAAACTTAAAAGCTAAAATCTAATAAGATCACCTATATGAATTTCTCAACAAAGGATTATAAATGAAAATAAGCACATGTACGTTCATTTCTATGTTGATATTTTCATTTTTTTCTTTTCATTTTTTTAATCTTGCAGAGTTATATAAAAATAAGGCTCTCAAAATATAGAAGGTGAATAGCAGTTATGATAAATAATATGTTGAATAAGAATTTTCTGTCTGTTGCAATTTTTTCTTCTTCAATATAAAACCTACATAAAATCATCTTAACTATTTTCTAATAAAAGTAATGTTTTAAAGAAACAAACTAGAGGTTAAAAAAATCCCCAGTGAAGCTGATTTGATGAGGATCATTACTACTTATCTCGGGAATCTCAAAGAGTAGAAGAAAATGAACTGATCTGGTAGAGGTGCGAAAGATTCATGAATACCTATAGAAACAGAGCTCAAGATCAGCAAAGACTACAACGAAAATGAAGAAATTTTAATAAATGAAAGTGGGCATATGAAACTTACCATTGAAGAACTGCATTTAATATTACTTGAGAAAGATGATTTTCTCCAATGCAAGTTAACTTCTTTCTTTAATTAAAATTAAAAGCATGAAGAAGTTTTATTGACCCAAAATCATTATTTTATTACATTTAAGATAAAATGATATTGGGTGTCTACTAGAAAGTAGATCCTAGCATATAAAATTTCAATTCTTCACTTAATATGAAAAAGTTCAATTCTTATATAAAATAAAACCATAGAAACATTCAGTTTAAATTCACATGAAGGTGAAAAGAGCCATGCAAATCAACTACAGATAACAGTATCAAAATTCTTCGGCCAAATATTACATTCGGCGACCTCTTGTCTCTTGGCCCTTGGAACTTCTCCTCACCCTTCTTGTATTCCTCACAAACTCAACTCTTGTTCTTCCTCACAAAAATACTCCTAATTATACATAAATAATGTATTTATTTCACCCCAAAAATTTCTCCACCCAATCCTCAACTAATTCTATTTTAGATTCATTTTAGGTGTGGACTCAACAAAGTCCTGTACATAGAATTCCTACTCCCTAAATTTGCTACCTAATCCTATTTCACTCATATCCTTTTAATTATTAAAAGAATATATACAAAAATCCTCACATTTATAATTTCTCTCCTAGTTTATTTAAAATAACAATTTAATTAATAAAATAATTAAAATGTCACGCCCCGCTTATTACATAATTAAATAATGAAAATTGGCCTTGATGCTCCTGCATCAGACTCCCAAGATTGAAATTAATCATGATCACCTGATCATGTGTTTGTATCTTTGTCTCCCTAGATCCCATATCTTGTGCTACAACTTTCCATTTGTTGCTGCTTCTGTCTGTTTTTATTCTCCAGGTCTCCATACTTTATGCTGCATCGCCCCACTGGATATGCTTTCACAATATTCTGTTGTCTTTCTCTTGCTTCTTCTTCTTTGTTTTACTGCTGTTGGCTTCTTCCGTGATACATCCATCATCATCTGCCGTATCAGTTCAATTTCTCTATCCAATCAATCTTATGCAACATATGTAATAAAACCTAGACTCACAAAACAATTGTTAAAATAAAAAAACATAAGGCCTCAGTGCCTTTTCCTCTTCTGGCAACATTTCAGTATGCTGCTCTGAAATTTCCTCGTCCATTAGCACATCAGTATGCTGATTTAAATTCTCTGTGAGAGTATTAGTTAGTCCCTCCTCCACAACACTTGGTCGAAGAATTTCTCCCTATTCTGGTTTACAATAGTGAACTTCTTTGAATTTCTGAATCATTCCTACCTCCTCATATTTTGTTTCTTGATTATTATTCAGAACAATTTCTTTGCCTTTCCCTTTCAACAACTCACCTTGAGTATAGATCCTCTGCTTTTCCAACTCTCTTCTCTGAAGATTTAACTTTTTGTATAAATTAACAATCTCAACTGGAGTAGAACTTGGAAATTTTACACAACTTTCCATACCTTCATTTGCTATTGACCAATCATCAAATGGTCCTTTTTTCCCCACTTCAATATTCTACTGAATATTTTCATGAGACCCCTCTGTCTTCATTTCTTTCTGAGATCTTGCTATCTCAACATCATTCTGAAGAGATTTTAGATTCAACTCTTCTTATTTAACAAACTTCAAAGTTTGTTCAACACCCTATGATGTACCTGTAATCACACACCAATCATTATTCTTAAACACATAAGACATTTTGGTCCCACTCAATGTTTCAGTCAGCATCTCCCTTTGCTACTTTGGATCCTTCATTTGATTCAGTTCCTCTGTAGATTTCTCTTTTGTCTCATCACTACTTCCACTCTTCCTTTGGTAATATTTCTGAATTGTCTTGGTTACAACATCATTACATTGTAAACTTTTGCTAGCAATCTCATTAAACAAATACACTTGTTTACCTCCTTGGAATTTTTCTTCATCATTTCCACTTTGTTCCTATTCCATAACAGCTTCGACTTGATGTCTTACCCCAAACAAGAATTCATTTATGATTTCTTCCTGTTTTAACCAATCAACTCTTTCCTTCTCTGAAAGGAATTCTCTACCAGACTTTATCTCAAGAGTTTCATTCTCCTTTGTGACAGTTCCATCAGACTGATCACCATGTTTCACACATCCTGCAAACATACATAAATCATGAGAAAAATTGCAAGGCTTTATAGCCTCATCTGCTTCTCTTGCCAACACATCTTCAAATTCTTTTGAACTATGCCAATAGTTCATGAGATCTTCCTCATTGATATCTTCACCCAGAATTTCACCATGTTCTGGGCCAAAAATGGAAACATCCATTTTTCACTCAGCCTCTTTGAGTTTTTCACAACTCAACATCTGCTTGAGCTTCCTTAGCTCTTCCATCAATTGTATGTTTACCTGCTTTTCCCTCTTTGCATGTAGCTTTTGCCACTTCACCTTCTTTCTCATGGTCCAACCATGTGTCTGGTATTTCACATTTTCCTGCAACAACTCCATTAACAATTCAAGGTGAATTGTTATCTCAGCCTTCTTCCACTCGTATTCTTAATCCATCGACTGTTCACATGTGCCACTTACCTTGGAATTTTCCTTCTTCTCCGCTCTACTATGGTATTTATCAGATCTTCGAAAATGACTATCAACAGTCATCTCTCCCTTCTTTGTGAACTACATCTGTTCACATGTGGACTTCATTTAATCCACTTCTCAGCAATCCTTCACACTTGCCTATTCATAAAATTGCAAGTTCTCCTCCTGAGCTTGGCTTCTCTTTGTCTTGGAATCAATATTTTTCAATCCTCTTGCTGCAATTTTCTGCAACAACACTTTAGCACGTGTGTGTTACAATGACCAGTTCTTTGGGTGTCGGGCTCCGCCGATCATGCACCCAATTACATTCAGACTTTTGACTTATCTTACGAATCTTTGACTTCATACTTACACCAATTTTTCATATTCGATGAAAATAATCAATCTCAACTCAAAACTATTCAAAATTCATTTGACTCTAACACATATTTTCACTTCAAGAATCGACCCAAAAATTATGACAATGGATGTTTCAAGTTATACAATCTTCACTTTATTTCATATTTCATTCTTTATGAAACTCATCAGTTTGTCCTCATCACTTCACATGATACTGAAGTCTTAGTCGAAATGCAGTTCAATTTTTTCATGATTTATTTTAAGGTGAAAATAAATAGACCATTCAATCATCAAACAAATATCTTCTTGAATTATCATACCTCATGCCCTGTTAAGCTTATTAATAAACCTTTCTCTCTGCAAACTCAACCCTTTGGTTTCCGTTCTTATGTGCCATATTTATCACTGTCAATACTTCCATGCTCACAAATTTGTCATCTTAATGTAAACATTTCCTTGCGCTTATATACACCATGCAACATCAATTCACGTTTCTTCACCTATGTATAGAGAACAAGCAACTTCTTCGATGAATGATGTACAAATTGTACATTGTGTTCATCCTAAATATCTCCTCCTTAAGTTCCTTTACATGATGGTAAAAAAAAGGTTTACAACATCAAGAAATTATATTTCCAATCACCAATCAAAAGAATTCTTCTTTTCCCACTACAGGCTTTGTCCAAAATAGCTTAACCAAAACTATGAAGAATCCATATTAGGCATAATAAATCATCACATTATGCATAGTAAACCTTCTCAAATAAACATGCATATTTCGCTTTGTGTCATCCAGGATTAGCACATTTTCATTCATTTTCCATTCAATTTTACCTCAGCATCTGCAACAGTAGTCTTCAAATATCATCTTCAAAACCAGAGTTAAAATAAAATATATTAGCTCACCTTCAAGATCTCTTTGTGATCTTGTTCCATCTACCAAATGATGTAGGAAGACAAGATGCAATTCCCATTAATCAAATTATTATAATAAAATATGTAATTTTACGAAGGCCCAAACTTTTTCCTCCATACATGACAAGATTAATTTACCTCTCGTTGATCTAAGTGTGCTAGGTCAATTTACCACGCCCCTTTCTTACATGCCCATATAATTTTTCTGCCACTATACGAATGCCACTTATTTTTGGGCACAAATGATATAAATATTATTGAACAACATTCCATTTAACAACTAAAAGTGGGCTTTAAGTTTTCATTGTTTAGATATATCATAAAACAAATGAAACTCGTTGAGTCTATTGAATACCATAAATTCAAAACCAAATTCTATATGTTGCAGCCATACTTCACGACTTACCATAGTTCACAAATCACCATAGTCTACCCACCATTATATCTGCAGGCGATTTTAGCGTATTAATGTGTTGTGGTCTGGTTTCTGTACGCCCTTTCAAAATTCCTTCATAGTACATACATGGATGTGGCTTCAAATGCCACAGAACTCCACAACCCTTCCAACCGTGGCTGCGAGTTAATTCTAGTCATGTGTTTGAATCCAGAGCATTCCAATAATGCGACTACACTCAGATGTCATGGCCTTGAGCTTGGTGTGTCAACCAACACATTTCATTCAACTTCGATCACATGCATATGTGCTGAAAAAGCATATATTTTAGCCTTACCATGGTTCGAACCATATCTCAACAAATTTGAAACCATGTAAGCAAGATTATACTTTTGCCTTTGCATACATAACGTAACCTGCACACATATATCATGTCAACGTTTATTGCAATTACAACCTGTGGCATGTAACACATCAAACTTCATGACACAATTAGGTTTGTGTAGCTTCTCAACACATTTTAAAACCATTTAACCTAGATTTCATTTCACCTCTGGCAATGTCATTCAACCTGCAATAACATTTGACCCTTGGCAATATTATTTGAACGTTTATTTCCTTTAAAACCAAGCATCCATCAAACTTTATAATGCAATCAACTTTCGTAGTTTCCAACTGGTGGTATGTAACGCAGTCAAATTTCAATTAGAATCATGGCATGTAATGCATTCAAATTGCATAACGCATCAAACCTGCATGGTCTCTTCAACACATAACTCTGTGGTTTAACATTACAACAAACAATAGAGATTCATACCAAGCCGTGGTCCCTTACTATCAAGACCACCTTCGATCACACATAGTAGCATTTGTAAACATCATTATTGTCACGAATTGAGCACGGAACATTTACCAAGGCTGTGGTCCATTGTGACTTCAGCTAAAACATTTAATTCACGATGTTGCTTTACCTCCATGCTTGTTATATGTTCACGGCCAAACACAAAAATCTGCAGTCTCACAACAATGCAATGATACGCTGGCCGGTCTCCCAAAACACAAAAATCTGTCATATAATGTTTTCAACAAACAATGTATAACATAGTTCATTCAATTTTTTTTACAACCATCATACCCGCAATCATCGCTCCCCTATGCAATGTCTTTCTCATGATCGCAATTATTTGTGTGATATTGTTTTCACGACATACTTCACACCATTTACTTGAAACAATAGCTCTCCATGAAATCAAATACATCGATCTTTATGCAGGAGTCATCAGTGCACAAAAGGATGAAGTCATGCTGCTACATTGCATCGTGCCACTCCATTCCAACTTTTAACTTTGATTTTTTTAATCCAATTTGGAGCAGTGCTATAACATCATCGCCCTCTTGCAAGTGCATCCTTCAATTCGGATGCAATTGATGTATGCATTTCCATCACATTTCTGGTTGCATAACCAACATGTAAGCTCGTTCATTGTAATCAAAAACCAAGTAAAACATAAATAATTGCAATTTTAAACAGATATCTTTCCCTTTTCTCTAATACCAAATGATGTCGGGTATCTGCTAGAAAGCATATCCTAGCATATAAAATTTCAATGCTTCACTTAATATGAAAAAGCTCAATTCTTCTATAAAATAAAACCATAAAAACATTCAGTTTAAATTCACATGAAGGCGAAAAGAGCCATGCAAATCAACTATAGATAACAGTATCAAAATTCTCTGGCCAAATATTACATTGGGCGGCCTCTTGGCTCTTGGCCCTTGGAAATTATCCTCACCCTTCCTGTATTCCTCACACACTCAACTCTTCTTCTTCCTAAAAAAAACACTCCTATTTATACATAAATAATGTATTTATTTCACCCCACAAATTTCTCCACCCAATCCTCAACTAAATCTAATTTAGATTCATTTTAGGTGTGAACTCAACAAAGTCCCATACAAAGAATTCCTACTCCCTAAATTTGCTACCTAATCCTATTTCACTCATATCCTTTTAATTATTAAAATAATATATACAAAAATCCTCACATTTATAATTTCTCTCCTAATGTATTTAAAATAACAATTTAATTAATAAAATAATTAAAATGTCACACCCCCTTTATTACATAATTAAATAATGAAATTTGGCCTTGATGCTCCTGCATCATAAAACAAGCAATGAACTAAAATAAAGCAATGTTTCATGTTTAAGGAATCAGAAAAAAATTGAATTGATCAGAAATGAGGGTGAATATTTGCTTCTTTATGAATTGAAACGATGAATATTATTTTTTCTTCTTCCATTCTGAATTTATATCATCTCCAAAGTATTCAATTTTATTCAAAATCCCGAATAATGTAATAGAATATAAAGAGGATTTGAATCTCTATATGATAAGTATGGAGATAAATTCAGAATAAAAGAAAATTAAAAATTTGAATTGATCATCGGCACATTACCATGCTGAATTTTTTCCCATCACAATATTATTTTCCATGCATAACTTAGAATGTGTAACTTCCACTTTTACCGATATGTGGTTGAGCTCTGTCCATAATAATTTAAAATAAAATGATGGAAATATCAAATTTTATCACATCAAAAGATCTTCAAGAAAAAACTTCATTTGAGTTTAATAATGCGATATAATTACTGTGATGGAAATGTCGTGAGATGAGTATGTGCGATGGGAAACTGCAAAGGGATGAATGCGATATCAGAGCATAGTCATATCAGAAGATTAACGCTTATGAATGAAATGAAACCCTGATATAATTTTTGCAATAATGAGAATGCGATAAATGAATAATGTAGCATGACTACTAATATCAAAATATATGTGTGGAACTTTGGTTTGGTGGCCCACACAAATCGTGACCAATCATGCATAGTTGCACTTCACATCTTTCATAATTTACCTTCCCGCAGATTTCACAACTTGACACTTCTGCAATTTTGCGTTTTTGTGATTTCGCATTAAGCAGGGAAATCCACATCGCTCGTTGCAAATTTTATCATTTAGCATATTACATATCTCATGTGATATGCGTTATGCGTAGCATCACATTGGAATAACCTTACCTTGTCTTTTATCAAATCACAACTAATATAACTTACCGGGTGAGGTTTTAACAATAACCGCTAAAATTGCCGATATGCGAAAAATAATTTTGTTGATGCGCCGATGTGTGATGAAGAACAGACCCGATATTTTTATTATATGAATTGTAATTTCATATCGGATCCGGGACATCAAAACTTTTAAATATATTCCCCTACCAAATTTGTGATTTATAAACATACGCGATATCTATATATATAGAGGATTTAAATTTCATATTGGGTCTGGGTTATATGAACATTGTAATTTTATCAAAAAATGAGCTAGAGTATTGAAATTGATTCAGAAGATATGCATCGAAGGTTTCCTATCAGAAATTGTTAAGAGTTTCCTCTGATCAAATATTGTGATATAGATCATGCCATATCAGATAGAGAGATCATCAAAGATTGGAGGGAATGAGAATATCAGGAGATTGGATATATTTAGTGTATGCCTATTTCAAAACCTCCCATATGCGTTTTTCAATATATAATGAGCCATATAGCGAGCCGGTGATTCCTTATCGTATTCAATTTCAAAAATAAAGTGAGTTATTTAACTTTGCTTTAAAATAAATAATCCTTTAATATTTTAATTAACTGTCGGAAATTTCGATTGGAAATTAATTTTATCAGAAATTTCTTATAAAGAGAGTTGTGAAATATAATTATCTGATATGATTTCTCCAACAATTTATTAAGTCTTATAAGGATATCAATGAATATAAGCAAAATTATATATCCTTCAAATTTCAGACAAAAATATAAATACTTCCCTGAACATGTTACAGATTTTGGAAAATTTGGCTACTTGCTTATCTTGAGTTTTCATAATCAATTCAATAAAGATATAAAAATGAAACAAAATAGAAATAAGAAAAAACCTTTGAAATTAAAATAACAATAGATGATGATGAATCTGTAAGCACATACCTGGAAGAATTTTGATTGTAAGTTTTACCTCATGAATCTTCAAGTTCTCCCAAATTTTCTCAAAATTTTCACAAGTTCGACATCACTTCTTATTTTAATCCAAGATACTAAGTAATGAATTTTTTCAAATTACATCAGAATACAAGAGTGGTTTTTCATGAGGGGAAAGCTCACGGGAAACCCGGGCGTACTTCCCCAGAATTTCTGGATGGTACGCACGGTAAACCGTTCGACCGACTTTCAGGGCCTAACCCCAAAGGACTCAAGGATCGAACCCGTGACCTCCCTCAACGGAGAGCACTACGTATTGGCTCACTACCACTTGAGCTAACCCTTGGGGCTAAGACAAGAGTGGTTAATGACTAGTTCTTAGAATTACTTGTAAATCAAAAATTGTCAAGTAGTAAAAAATTCTTGAAATTTATTCATGTATGATCAATGTTATGAATTGTGAAAAAAAAGAAAATTGAAGTCTTGGAAAATAAGTATGATTTGATAATTCAAGAACTTCTAAAAATGCTCTAGGCTGCTTTTCTGAAATGGGATGCTCAAAATGTGAACATAAAAGAAAATTAATCTATTCCTATTTCTAACTCAATGAAAGAAACATGACTAGGCATAGTCATACTTCCAATGTAACCATGTAAGCATTTTAATTCCTACATGTATGTACATATCAAACATTAGTAAAAATGCAAATATAATTAAACTAAATCTAAAAATAGAATGTATCTTTATTGTTAGTAGATTATTCGTTGATACCTTCTCTTGAAATGTCCCTTCCAACTTAATTCAATTGAATCATAGAAATAAGGATGGATTTCCATTATTGAGTGGGAGAGGTTTAAAAGAGAATATGATAGGCCAAGTTGTAGAAATATTCTTTCAGAAAAAATGGCCTGTGTGATTTTGTTAGTGTTATGTTTAAGTGTTAATTTATTAACAGTCTTCTGTGAAGGAAAACTTTCCAAATGTCTTTCAAATTGATAAATGAAAAGTGGATGGAAGTCCAACAAATCCAACAGATTATTATTAATTGAATTACATTGCTAGTCATAAAGTGAAAATACAGTCTCTTTTTGGCACTGCTTTTGATAAGTAAGAAGAAATTGATAAGGAATTAATATCACTTGAAATTGGAAGTTTGATAACTTTTAATGTTCACAATTATAATTTGGATCTTCATTTTTCCCTTGAGGTAATGCATCAATGAGTGTTTAATATTGAGTTGCTCAATATGCCAGCACAAATTATCTAAAAATCTAGGACTACAAAATAAATCTGAAGTTAAAAATAAACTTTGAAATAATAACAAAATTAAATCATAGTTTGCGCTAGTATTACAATTTTTGCTACAACACAATTGGGAGTGACTTAAAGTAACTTCCTCTTCACAAGAATTAGACGAAATAATGAAATTAGAATGATTTTTGATACCCACTTGTGAATTAGAGAGAAGAATATGACTTTGAATAGGAATGCGAGCTTGATCATCATATAAATCATAGATTGAAATGGTTTCTTGAATGCTGAAATCATAAGTATGATTATTTGTTTGAAAATGAGAACTATTTGGAACAATTTCTGAATTATATTATTCTTCATTTTCACATGTGATTAAAATTTGATCATGAGGATTCAATTGTAAAGAAGACAAATCAATGTTCTCAATGTCAAAGTAGCTATCATAAATGAATTTAAGAAAATCATTAGGATTCCCTTCGATTTTTAATGTATCAAAACAAGAAGGGATATTGATCTTATGTTCATTAATGCCATAAAAATGATCATTAATTAATAATCTATCTTGATAAAAAATAATTGGTAATTCATTTAGACCACCCTCTCTATTTTCTGAAATATCTTTAATGTGAAGAGATTTAAAATTGCTATTAGAAAAATTATCAAGATAAAGAGAAAAATATAAATCTGAAACAATGCATTTGAAAATGTTTCTATTTTAGCATTCGGGTGTATTTTCTTCATTGCAATTTTTAGATTTAAGATCATTTTCGTGGCTACTTATGCTTTCTTGAAGAATGTTTATTTTTTGTTCTGAATTTGGAATTTGTTTATCATGAAAGAATTCAGAAATTTGTACAACAGATTGCATATTATTGGAAATTTTAATTGTTGCTCGTACTTGCCAGATTATAATCTGATTATCTAATTCTAATGCATACAGATTTTCAGATTTCAAAACGGTATCTTCTTCAATACTGTTGCTAATATTTTCTTGCAATTTATAAGTGAAATTTTCCAAACTTCGTGATTGAGTTTCATGGACATGTGAAGGTGCACCTTAATCTTTCTCAATACTGTAATAAATGTACAGTAATTGAAGGAATTGATTATACACAATAGAGGCCTCTTCATCGTCATTTGTTTGTACCTCCATATTGGAATTTTTACTTATGCCAATGAATTTAGAAAGAGATTGATCAAAGCTTGAAATAATATCACATGGAATATGAATGGAAGGAAGAGAGAAAATATGTTCAAACCAATATAATAATTCTTTTTTCGAAGTTTTATCTTCAATTTTATATTTTAAACAATTTAAATGAAACCTAATGGTAAAATCAACTAAAGGGTCACCTACAAAGCTTCGTAGATCTTCAAAATCGTCACATACCTGTTCATAGATATATCCATCAAATTTACAAAGGAAGATTGTAATAAATTGTTCCCAACTATGAATTGAAGCAACTAGAAGTGATTTACACCAGTTTCTGGCTTTTTCCAAGAATGTAAGAGTAAAAATCCTGCATAAAATACCTTCATCAATTCTATTAAAAGCCGAAGTTGAAAAAAATTTAATGAATTATAAAGCATGATTAAATGCAGAACTATTCCTCTTACCATTAAACTTTACCTGAGACAAGTGTATTACTATGTCTGGTGCAGTATTGGAAGATGATCGTCTAGAAATACAACTCCAAATTGGAAGTTTTAAAGGAGCCATTGTAATAAAAATAAAATATTAGAATATAAAGAATCCAAAGAAAAACCACTCTTAGGCTCTCCTTCTGGCGCCAAAAATGTTGAGGCCTCGAAATTCGCTGCAACAACATGGGGGATGACCACCCGGTCCAGACCTTAAAGAAGTTCCTTTTCCTTTTGGAATGGTGGCTACAACTAGTTTAACTAGGTCCAGTTAACTTCTCTCAATATTCATTGGCTTACCATATGACATTTGTCTACCAATGGGAAAGAGACATAAAATCATTTCTCTTGCTGATCAGGCAAGAAAGTGATCCTTAAGCTAATTTGGACTTAGCCAGGCCATAACTAATGTTTTGCCTCTTTGAGAAGAAGAATTTTTAGGGATGTAGAATTTAATATATAGGCAATATTATTCTAAGATGCAAGAAGAATAAAATATTTTAATCCTATCTCAATTAGGCAGATATAGATCTATCCCAATCGAGAGCAAGATGTTTTAAATAATTGAGATTTAAATATGTTTGTTTTAAATGAATATCAAGCTAATGAAGTAGTTCAATTAATTGTATTGTGAATACCAAACCCATTCTATCTAGAGACCTCTTAACTGAAATAATCAATCAACAACACTCAGGAAGTAGTTCTGAAAATGATGTTGATCATTTAATCAGTAACTTGAATAATTAAACAATAACATGTGGAAATAGTTCACAACATATAACTATTCAATAAATTGGTTTTATAAGAGATATTTCTAAGTAAATAGTTACTCAGAAATCAGAATTCAACCCATAAGAATAGAGATAAATAATAACATAAATTGAGGAAAATTACTCATACCGATAGAAGTGCACAAGTATGCGAATAAATTGACACATTCATGTTATCATAAAGTGAAACCAACATTTAAAATAATTTTATTATAAATACCAATTTACTAAATCCATTTCTCCAGCTCCAGTCTCTAATGGTATTTTACAATGCCTGAACTTATAGGAGTGCAAGACGCTGTTCATTATACATAACTCAGAATGTAATATAAAAACCTCAATAATCTCCAGATCTGAGATTCCTATCCTCTCGCCCTACACCTATAAATCCTCTAGAAAATAGTTCCATCAAGAATTCCAAAATTGCAGAGGAGAGAAGTCCCATTCTACATTCTATAATCTTCAATTTATAATATTTACAAAAAATTCTCAATAAGAAAGTTTGTTGAAGAGTGGTTCTGCTTAATCAATTTCCATTTGCTCAAAATCATATTCTTCAATTGTTGGAGCCTTCTCATTGATTGAAATCTTCTTCTTATCATCTCCTCAACTATTTTCCTGCAAAACAAATTAAAAACAAAATTAAAATGCAAAATTAAAATCAAAATGTTAAATTTAGAAATTAAAATAAATCGAATTAAAACTTAATTAAATAAAAATTTAATTGAAAGGAAATATAAGCTTTATTTTTATGTTTGTTTTGATCTAATTGGCCAAAGAGAGCATAGACGAATGGATCTACAGTCATAATAAGTTGTGGCAAATTAAAATGCAAAAAATAAAACTCAGAAAATTAGTTTTTCTTGAAAAATTTGTAGCTTGATCTTTTGCTAAATTTTAGACCCAATAAATGATCAAATCTGGAAATAAAACGTCTTCAGGGATAATCTCCATCATTTTATATTTCCAATGAGCTGCCCTGGGCCTCATTTGGCCAAGTAAAACTCCATTTATGAGCCTCTAAAGTTGGTATATTAAAATTGCCAAAAATCTGGAATTTTTGTTGCTTGGGCTAAAAAAATCAAGATTTTAAATTAAATTCTAATCCTAAATTAAATTATGATAATTAATTAATTAATTATAATTAATTGCAATTATATTATTAATCTAATTCTAAATTAAGTTATAACTATCCATTAATTAATTATAATTACAAAACCAATTAAAAATAAAATAAACTAATTAAAAAATGAGTTATTGATTAATTAAAATAGTTAAAATATTATATTAATATTATAATTCAAATTATATTAAAATTATAAAAAATATTATAATTAAAATATAATATTAATTTATAATATATGTAATAAAGTTTATTTTAATTAATAATTCACAAAATATAAAAAATGCACACCACGAAAGAGAGAGAGGAGGAGTAGAGGGATAAGACGGAAGATCGCAGAGGGATGGAAGTAAAAGTATGTGATGTGACAAGTATGGATTAATCGCAAATCACAGAGTTAAAGGCTTACCAAAAATCACAGTCAGAAACAATTAGCAATAAAGGTTTTCGCAATAAAACAGTAAGATATGTGATGCGCGATGGGAGTGATGTGACAATAGGCAGGTAAGGGTCCCACATGATATCGCATTGGCATTTCGGAATGATAGCACATGAATGTGTTGAATATTTCTACGATGGTCGATATGCAAAAAGGTAAGGGGTCCTACCAATAGGTTTTAAGCAATGGTTCGTAATGTATAATGTGGTAAGGTTAATGTTATCTAACAAGATTTTTCAGTGGGTGGGCAGAGCTATAATCATTAAAATAAATAAGTTAACTAAAAATAAATAAATAAAAAGTTTGGATATTGGGAAAAAAGGTGAAAATACTAAAAATGAACTAAAAGTTTAATATTTGCAATGAATGAATATTTTCACTAGGAGAATTGAAATATTGGTACATTTATACATTTTTAACCCAAGCAAGAAAATAATCAAAACTTCAATGGAGTGCGATTTAGAAACCAGTTGACAAAATGGGGTGAAACAAGTATCATTGGAAACCTTATGAAAAAACAAATTCAATGAAACAATTGAAATAGAAATCCAAAAAACATAAAATGACAAAATTAAAAAATAATTAACTTAATCAAAATCTTAAAAGGTGTTTAGCCAAAAAAAAATTTAGAAAGGGTACCCATTATTTGAAGTAAAAAAGTCAAAAATGGGGGGGTTGTGTTTTACCACAACACCACCAAAGGCCAACTTGCACACTTGGGATGAACTATTGGGAGACAAAATTATTGCAGAAAATCTGAAGCAATGGTGGAAAATGTTGGATGAGGAGGCCACAAGAGGAGGAGGGGATATTTTGCAACACCCTTGCAGTTGCTTGAGGACAAGCAACATTTGGGAGGGGAATATTGTAATATTCCTACATTAGCATGGAGCTAATAGGAATATTAAATTTTCTTTTAAAATCTAGTTAGATGAATAAATGGGAAAGGAGGCTCATAAGTTGCTTAAGTAGGAATAAAATCCCTCATAATGTGAAAAGGGATCATGTTAAAAACCAGATCAAGCATCCACATGTGTGAACAAGGTCTAAAATGTGTGGAAAAATTCAAGTTCGATCAAGTCAAGAACATTATTATATGAGGAGTGGATCCTAAATAAAGGTAGCTCAATGTGAATGAAGATCAATCTAGCTAGTCAAAATGAAGACACCTTGAGTGTGAAAAGAGACAATGCATGGAGATCCAGTCTTGGTTGATCGAGTCAAGACTGACTAAATCAAACAGCGTTGTAAAAACAGGAGTAAGACTAATGGAGACATTGTAATTTGGAGCCTTAGCATGGGAGTAACCTCATAATTGGGTGGGATCCTTGGCGAGGGAGCTCATCAACTATATAATGAATGGAATGGAAACCATATGGGGCATGATTGAAGATTATATTTTGTATGTGGTTTCTTTATACTTTCTCTGTCCTTTTGTTTTTTAGCTAAGTTTTCTGCACTATTTAGAGCAAGGGTTTTCTCATGCGGTAATTCCCCACTCTTGCTTGGAGATATTGTTTAGGAAATATGAGGAGAGCATCCTGTGCTATATTTTCCACTATCTAGTGTTAGGTCGAGCAGTCAACTTTAGCAACAGTGCAGTCCCTTGGATAAAATACGTTATTTATTAAGGTATTGCAGTCGAGGGGTTTAATCCCTTGTTTTATGAGCTAGTTTCCTAGGAGGAGGATCAACCTTTTCTCTGGAAAGCTAGAAAGAGATTCTATTGCCATTTCTTTACATGATAAGCCATATTTATGCAGTGCTTCAGCCATACAGCATGATTCAGCCATATATCTGCAGCATAAAATATCATGTATATCATTTCTGCCAAGAAACCCTTCCCGGGTCATTTTGGAAGGGAAGTAATCCTACTTGAATTCCAAAACACATTTTATTTTGTAGGGATTTTTTTTTTAACATAATTCAAATAAAAATAGGAGTATTCTTTAATTTATAAGCTCAACAAGATTCAGTTGGAGAAGCTTATCGAATCCAACCAATTGTTGAATGTGTTGGACTGTTGTTGTGCTCTTGGCACATGGATGATGCCCTGGTATTCTTTTTGACATGTCTACCTAAAAAATAGGAGTCCTTTTCCTGATGATGTGGAAACTCCTATGACACGTATCCCATATAGTTTTATAGCCTCTGATAACCAATCATAACTATATAACGCAGAAAAATAGAGTTTGAAATTTTTGTAGCAAAATTTGGTAGGAAATTACAAAAAACACCTTTCTTCTACCTATCTAACCTTTCTTAAATTTTTGAGGTCTTCATCAATGTAATTTAGCTATAATCGTGTCATTAGAACTCCCTTAGCTGATATTTTCACTTGATTTCTCCTCCATTAAAAGCTACATCAATTTCGTAGCAAATATCTCACTTAACTAGTGGGAGTTGCTACGAAACTGTAAAATTTCTAATTTTTTATTTTTTCTTGATTTCTTCTACCTCCTTATCATTCGTAATAGCCTTTTAAACCTTTTATATTAGTGAAAATAGTGGTTAAATATATTATAAGAAAAAATGAGGATTTTACCATATTAAAGGAGTACCATCTACTTTAGCAAAAATCTTGAGATTTTTTTTTGCCAGTTAAAATTTCTTCATTTCTATTTGAGTTTCCAATTGTTTGACTTATCTTTGGAGATTTTTCATGTCTTCCTATATCCAATTGTTCCTTTTGTACACATTTTTTAGAATTATGTGCGAAGATAAGGTTCTCTCCACCATCTTCTTGGATTCTTCTCCAACCGTTTCATACAAATCTAGTTACTTTGATATATCCTCGTTTAACTCATCAAATAGTAGTTTATAGTCAATCACCTCTTTTCTATCTTCTCTCAAATGTTATTGTAAATTCTATATTTCATTTTTTTATTATATAGCCTCTTTTTCTTTTCTTTTCTTTGTTGGCTCTGCTTTTTCTGAAGGCACCTCATGCATCTTTTCAGTTGGCTTCATTGACCTTGTAACAGGTTTGCTTGGTTTGAATACAAAACCTAGTTCTTGTTGTGTAACATCTAATTTCATGGACATATTTCTCTTCTTTTGATTTTTTGGCTTTGTCACTTGTATAGATCACAAATCTAGACTTTCTTCAATCTCAATTTCCTCTAGGATATCAGTTAGCTTGCCCTTCCCTTGACTCTTTTTTGTAGTCATTTTCCTTCCAGTGCTTGTGGAACTCTTCATAATAGGTGTTGCCTCTGTTTTCTTCTCTTTCATTGGGGTTAATGATTGAGATTTTGGATTTTTCCTAGAAGGTATGGAAGCATCTAACTGATATCCACTCAAAATTAAAAATGTAATCCAATCTCTGTTAGGCCTATTTAGCTCTTTTACAACTAGTAATTTGATGATGCAATGATGAAAAATAGAGATAATGTTGGCATGAGCCTTGGCCTAAACCTTGTCATCCATCTTCCCAAAACTTATATAAAGGAAAAAAGGAATGTCTAGAGACTATTTAGCTATGAAATGCAAGAGCAATATGAAGTGATACCGATAAACCATGTTGAACCTTCCTTCACATGTAGAGTAATTGTGGATGACCATTAGAAGTTTGGAAAAATGTTCTTTGAGGCAAGTTATGGAAATTGCAGCAGACATGTCAATCCCTTTGTGTTCTTCCTTGAGAAATTCATCACCATTTAGCAAGTGAAACTTTTGAACTTTGAACCACATTTCACCAATCCTAGGGATCTTTGTAGCACGAGAAATTGTATGAGGGGATATTGGGAAATTCAACATGCCCACCTTTAATTCTGTCGCTCTGAAATTGGTGGGAATTTTT
Organism: Pinus albicaulis; assembly: GCA_034641835.2. Taxonomy (NCBI): domain Eukaryota; kingdom Viridiplantae; phylum Streptophyta; class Pinopsida; order Pinales; family Pinaceae; genus Pinus; species Pinus albicaulis. The sequence continues at coordinate 990,556,846 of CM076577.1, read as the reverse complement.
TTTGCAATCTGCCCATGGTAATCCTGCAACTTCTGGAAAAAATAAAGGCATCCCACACTAGAAAATGATTGAATGAAAGTAGGGTCTTCCTCCAATAGCTTCATTTCCATGAAAATGAGCCTCCTTTATGCTGTGTTTTTTGTGCCATGGCTTCAACATGTTGAGAGCTCCTTCTTGACACTTGTAATTCATCCTAACTAAAACTACACCTTCTCTTTACACTAACAAACCTTTATATCATAGAAAAAACAACTCAAATGACAACAACAACAATCTAAAGCGGAATGAAAACAATGGGGAATAATGCTATATGGTGCGAATGATTTAAGGATAATGAATAAAATTAGAATCTAACATAATTTTATGACCCATCGTGACTCTTGACCTTCAACATTTATAAATTTTACCATTAGAAAACCATTACCAACATCAATGTAGTTTCGTAGTGGAATAGGTGTTCGAAGGGACAGATCCGATACAAAAGTGTCAAGAACTTCCATAGAAAACCCCCAGTTTCCCTAACTGGAGTTGCTACGAGTTTATGAAAAACTATCTAAATGCCAATCATAACCAAATATTCCCGACACACATGGAAGTTTGGATTTTAGACTTTATGATTTACCCCATTTAAATTAAAATTGACCCTAGATAATGACAAGATGACCAAATGACACTTTGTACATGAACATTTATTTAGAGTAAATTTAAAACCCTAGCTAATTTGACCAATTGACTCAAAAACCATTTTTAAGTGTTATCTTGGATAACATGGTTCTACTTTAATTTCAAATCATGAATGTACTAATTCCTTTTGCACTATTTTCATAAGCGTCATAATATTTTAGAAACCATTTATTATTCTCGTCTTTATTATAAATTGAAACTAGTGAATTTTCATATCTCATAGCATTACTATTCTTTTATTTTAATTCAAATGTTACATATGTATTATCCATGCATGGGTAATATTTCTGACCACTTTGTTTTCCTGCCCTATTCAAGGTAGTTATATTGCTATCTACTTTTTCCACATACACTTAATTATGCCTTTTGATGTTGCTTTTCTATTTTATTTTAGCACACAGCCAAGAATTAACTTCGCAACATTTCTTGAATTGGCCCTTTGTCATCCTCCATTGCAAGTGGTTAATGAAAATTGTACATAATTTTACTTTCATGTACTGACATGGGATTTCTCTCTTTTTCATGTGTATGCATATTAAGTGTCCCTGTAACATACCTTTTTTTTTTCTTTTTTTTCTTTTTTTGTTGAACTTCAGATATATGTGTTTCTATAACTTTCCCCTTAATCCACCTATATGCACTTTATTCATGATATAATATAAATTTATTTTCCACCTTTTTAATTCCCCAGAATTTCTTTAACTATACCATAAATCCTTCACTTGTATTATACTGGAATTAAAGTTTTAATATATAGATAATATAGTTTAATTTATATTCATACCTTTCAACATTTATCACATTACAACCATATCATTTACAATTTCATTTCTACAAGGTTCTCTATTTAACATTCGATTTTATAACTTATCCTTATAAGTTAATACACTTCCAAGCTATATGAGCTTACATCCCCTTTTTATTTAAACTTAACATTCCAACAACCCATTTATATTTCAACAATCATATAATAATACGTATCATAGATATGTTATTCCACCTACTTTATCACTAAATGCAAAGGAGATATTTTTATGTTAAATGGAACTACTTGTCAACTGCCATTCATTTAAGAGTGACTCTCGTCTTTTAATGCGAGTACTCAGAGAGTAAATTCGACTGTCAGATCTTTTCCTCGAACCCCAAAAAAAATACATTTTACATGGATTGATATTATATCACTGACCATTACTTAATTTCTTCCCAGCTGTACTGGTACCATAATATAAATTAGTCATAGATATGGGTACTATCCATATGAACATATCCTCAATTTGAGAGATAGCTAACAGATTTCCGCCAGATGTAAGGTCAGATATTATTAGGGATTTGGTTTTCTGTCTCCTATTAAATCCAGGCTTTTCATTTTACACCCCTTCTCTGTTCGTTTATCTTCTCAATGGAAGACATGTGGTCTCCTTCTAGATATGGTGTATGTAAGCTCCACTCGTCGACAACATGGTTTCTCTTCGAAGTGTACTGAAGGGATCTTCACTCCTATTCTTGTTTCATATACAGTAAGTCTCAATCTCTCGGATCGGTACCTATAAAATTTTGTTTGACCATTTGGCATTTTAAATGGATTTCGAATTCACTGTTGAACCTCTTATATTTATATATATACAATGATGTATCCATTTTCTTGTTAAATTGTTCTCCTATTTTTCTATTACCAGTAGCGCTCATAGCTGAGATGTAACTGAAATGGAGATTACTCCTGTAGCATTAGTAAATTTACAAAGGGGAAATTTCAATTTCTATTACTATGTTTACGATTTCATGGAAGAAATTTTCTTTTTTTGTTAAAGGGCTGAAGACGTCATTCTACTTGTCTTCAAATTTCCATTTCTCTATTGGTTTTCCTAGATTTCTGTTATAAATAGATTAGTCGTTTTGTAATTCGGAAGCACCCTATATCCATAACATTGAAAAGAATTTGCATAGTTAAATACGAAATGTTTCCGTTCAGGTTTCTCCTTTTGATGGAAAAATTCCTTTCGGATTTCAGGAGACTGTGTTCATTAGCTTCTTCGGAACCTATGACTGTGGCCGTTGAAAAGATCCTCATACGTTTAGGGCTCTTTTCTCTCTGCCCAGAAGGTTGTTTTTCTGAATGCCTATCAGGTGCTCGGAAAAATTCTCACTTCATTCCTCATAAGCACTGGCGAGGAATTTGATTCACTCCCATTCTCGGTCTATACACCAGAATCGTCCAAATTCTACTGTAAGTAAAGTGTTAATACTATGGATCTACTATTTTTTTTTCATCTTTCTATTCATTCGAACTATCTGTTGGGATTTTTTTTTTATATCGACCCTATTTTGTTTCATAGGTTTACATGACTGGTTCGTTTCCTCCAGGCTCTTGTGAGGTAATGGAAATGTTATTCTATATTTAAAATTTCAGTTAGTTTATCCCGCTTCCTTCTTGTTACATTTCTAATCATTCCTCTTTTGTGTCGAGGTATATTTATTTCAGTGCATCTATCAACTCTTAATATTCTGCAAGATCTTGCATCAAGATCTATTTCTTTGACTGATACATATGTATGTTCATATACAGGTTGGTAATGCACTGTCTTCAATCCATTCACATTTCGAGGGTCGTTTTGTTCTACTGTGACTTACGATTCCATTTGCTGACCTAAGGATTCCCCTTTTTATTTTGTAATGACAATGCTTAAATTTAGTTTTGGGAGTTTTTCTCCAACCAGGACTGATAGATTTAATTTTATTATATTTCAGTACTGTACTTATGATCTCAACTATTTGGACTACTAGAATTTCTATTTTGAAGGATATATATATATATATATATATATATATATATATATATATATATATATATATATATATATGTTTATGTCAGTAATATTCTTTGGCGCATATGGAGAATTCTAGTCACATGTATGTGTATATTTTGTTTGAGAATATATATATATGTTATTGTTGAACCCTTAGTTAAAATGAGAGGGGGGTGGGGGGGGGGGGGGGGGATGAATCAGTTTAACACATTCATGGACTTTAAAACTTTTCATTAAACCTTATTTACACCTTCATTTCATGCCCAACTTAATATGTGAGTAATCTTAGAATGTGAGCAGCAAGTATTAGTACAATATAACAATAGACTTAATATGAGAGCAGTAGGAATTAAGCAGATGATATAAATCAAATCAACACATAAAAATCATGCACAGAGACACCAGATATAAGTGGAAACCCATAAAGGGAGAAAACCACATCTTATTATTTTTGTGATGCAAAGGCAAGCTCCAACTCCCTCTCACCGCTGTTTTTCTGCAGGCACCAACCTACAGGAGGCTCCAACCTCAGTCAACTACAACTGACAGTTATCAAGCTACAGCTTTATAGGGAAGCTCCAACTTCCTCAATTTATCAAACTGAGTGTTTGTTGTTTTACCTCAGGTATCAGCTCTGTACTGTAGCATCTCTTTCTGCTCTTCTTTTCTTAATCTTCTCTGCCTCACTCTTCTATAATATTCATTCTCTATATTTTCTCTCTCTAACCTCTCTTATGCATATCCAGTTGATATTATTTATAGAGTTCCTCACATGACTCTTTGTATTTCACAAAGAATTTGGAGTGAACAGTCATGACTCTTTGGCTTCTGTCTTCTTATTCCTTTATCCAACTCATTTTTAAAATTATAACAATATGTAAAAATTTCCATTCTACAGTGGGATTTTGTCTTTTCCTTAGGATACTTGCCTTTGCATCACAAACAATATAAACAAAAAAATATTTACATTTTCAGTTACACATTACAATACCATTCAGCTCCTTTTCTGAACCTTGGCTTTACTGGATTTGTCTCTTCTGCTGTTGTTGAGTGACTATTATATATATATTGGTTCACCTCTATGTTTATTTATCTGTTCATTGTACTTGTGTGCATCAGCCACCTACATAACTACATTTTAGGTTTTATTCTCAAATACATATGAATCTGGGCGATGTTTTGTTCATTACCATATCTATTCTTGGGCTACCTGTCTACATTTTCTGTTCATATATGAGTTTAAACATAATGGTTTGAAACTCACATTACAATTTCAATTCATTCTTTTTCCTTGTACTATTTTTATGTCGATGTATCTAGCTCTTTCATTCTTGCAAGCTCTTATAATAAACCCAATCTTACGACTTTAGCACAATATATAAGTATATATCGTCATGTATGTATATTCCTGATTATTAATAAACTGTGGCTTTTGTTTAGCGCCCAACATATATATGGTCACGGTCTTAAAAACTTTAAAAACATCAAACTATATTACATTCCCTGCTTAAATATATAATGCTTACTCGAATGCTTGGACCTTGGGAATTTTAAATATATATCTCGAGCTTTAAATCAATTGAACTGCTTATAACGTACCCTTGGCTCCGGGCCCACAAACATAAGCGATGGCTTGATTAAATATGTGCGCCATACCTTGTTTATCACCTTGCGACTTAATTCATGATCCAATGGTGGATAATTCATCACCCTTTCAACCTCTGATCCTATGGACATCGCGCGTTTATCTTTCATGTGGCTTAACATTCAATAGTTGTGAGTTGGACGGGGCCACAGTGTTTAAATGGCCCTTCATATCCGACGACGAAGAACGCGTTGCCTTGCTCCACATGATCCGACGGATATCGCACGGTGAAGATGCACAGACGATAATGCGCGATGGCGCGCTGTGGAAGTGGTTTTTCAACTTCGCCTCATGCCACGTGTCGAGATTTCTATGGAATCACTCGCGAATGGGGAAAATCGTTTGCTCCACAAAAGCGGTGCGATGAAACCCGGAAACCACCTTCACTATTCACCCGGTCATGATTCCACTCTTCTACGTAGGGTTCCGGTCTCGTACAAGGTTTCGCCTTTATTATTTAAAATGGTTCTATCATACAGTCAACACCGAGACTCATAGACTAATCAATACCACGACATCGTTATACCTTCCATACTTACACAGAAGCATACAGTGGGAATTGTGCCATTACACAGAGGTGTATAACTACGAGCCTTCAGGAGTTTATGCAATTACACCATATTATCGCCTTGGTTCTAGAGCACGGAGCATCCAGTGAAACTTCTATACAATTTTCTAAAGATAGAGGCGAAGCCTTTCAACACAATCTTCCACCGCAATTTACCATGCTGGTAACTACAGGTATGGCTAAGCATAATCAATGACTTTCAATAACATCAATTTATTCCAATCCCACACAGAATCAAAATAAATCTAATTACACAGAGCTCACACGGCTCCTACATTCCACATAATCAATTTGTGTTCCACTGAGGGTTCAACGGCGTATCCACACATAACCCAGTCACAGAGGTTCGTATTGGTCACAAGGATTCATCAGGAACACATTCTCATTACTGAACATACAAGAAAATTCTCAAGACAAAATTCACACAGAACTCAACTTGACAAATGCACGTTAATGCTAAAACAAATATTCATTATACAGTGGAGTGCTTACAGCTTTCTAGTGGCCAGATCTTCAATTGATCGGCCCTTCTCCTCTTTTTTGTAGTCCTATGCATCCTATGCAGTTCTGAGCCCACTAATTCACTTCTTATCTCTGCTACCTCACTGTTGCTTTGTTGTTGTTTTAGGTGTTCCTTGTTTTTCATCTCCTTTGCCATCAATGACAACATTTCCAACAGTGTCCCCCTTTGGCATTGATGGAAATATACTTCTTCTATTTTATTTTTAGGACCCTTCATTTTGTTGCTAGCTCTTCCTCTGTTTGCCTTATATAAGCCCCTTTTTGCTTTTCCTCCCCCTTTGACATCAATGGCAAAGGGTTGCTCATTTCCTAGTTTGTTTTCTGCATTTCCTCTCTCTGAGATCTTTTGACTTTGTACCCTGCTGCTCCAAACTTTGGATTAAATCTAAAATTATAACCCTTTAGCCTTTCCTTTAACTCTTTTATGCTGGGTGTATTCTTTCCATAATCCTTTCATTCTGAGGACCTGTTTCATGTTCCCTTGCTGGTTGATCTCCCCCTGGAATGATATTTTTGTTTCTATTCTCCCCCTGAAGCTGTGCTTTCTCTTCATATTAGAGAATATCATCTACAGATACTACCCCTAATTTGTCTCTCAAATATTCAAATGGTTCTCTAGCAAGTGTTTTGGTAAATATGTCTGTTGTCTGTTCTTTTGTTAGCACATACTCTAATTTTACTATCTTCTGAGCCACTTGTTCTCGAAGAAAATGATACTTGATTGGGATATGTTTAGTTTTAGAGTGAAGCACAACATTTTTAGATATACTTATAGCACTTGTATTATCACATTTGATTGAGATAGGTTCATCAATTCTTACCTTCATGTCTTGAAGAGTTTGTTTCATCCACATGACTTGTGTACAACATGTTGCTGCTGCTATATATTCTGATTCTACTGTAGACAGAGAGACAGATGTTTGTTTCTTGCTTAAGCATGCCACCAGACTTTCTCCTAGATAGAATGCACCTCCACTTGTACTTTTCCTATCATCCACACAGCTGGCCCAATATGAATCTATATATTCTGTCAAATTGAAGCTTTTTCCTTTAGGATACCAAAGTCCATACTGTGCTATTCCTTGTAGATATCTAAATATTATTTTGACTACCAGAAGATGGTTTTGTTTAGGTGTTGCTGGATATCTAGCTATTAGTCCTGCTACTAGCATGATGTCTGGTCTTGATGCATTCAAATACAACAGACTTATTATCATGGATCTGTAGAGTTTTTGATCTATATCAGCAGACCCATCATCAGCACACATCTTGCATCCCGTGATCATAGGAGTTGACACAGGTTTGCAGTCCTCCATTTTGAACTTTTTGAACATTTATTTTAAGTATTTTTCCTATGAGATGAATGTACCTGTGTTATTTTTCTGAATTTGAAGTCCTGAGTAGAAACTGAGCTGTCCAATCATAGACATCTCAAACTCTATTTTCATCTCATCAGCAAACCCTTTTGCTAGTTCTTCTCTGTTGCTTCCAAACATAATGTCATCAACATATACTACAACAATCAGGAGCTCATTTTCATGGGATTTTATGTATAGATTGATGTCTACTCCACCTCTCTTAAAGCCTTGTTTTTGCAAATATTTATCCAGTCTTGAGTACCATGCATGAGAAGCATGTTTCAGTTCATAAAGAGCCTTTTTCAGTCTGCATACATAGTCTTCTTTGTCTGTTAATGAGATGCCTTCTGGTTGTTCCATGTAGACTTCTTCTTCTAAGTCACCATTCAGAAATGCAGATTTTACATCCATTTGATATACTTTGAAGTTTCAGTAGCATGCATAGGCTAGAAACATTCTGATGGCTTGCATTCTAGCTACAGGGGAAAATATTTCGTCGTAATCAAGTCCTTCGATTTGTGAATATCCTTTGGAGACCAGTCTGGATTTATTCCTGATTACTTGTCCTTGCTCATTCACTGTGTTTTTGAAAACCCATTTTGAACCAATGATATTTTTCTCAATTGGTCTAGGAACTAGTTCCTAGGTATTGTTCTTCTCAATTTGGTCCAATTCTTCATTCATTGCCTTTACCCAAGACTTGTCCTTGCTGGCTTCTTCGAATTTCTTTGGCTCTATTTGTGACAACATGGCTATGTATACCTCTTCAGTTTGTTCTGTTAGCTGCCTTCTTGTTTGGACCCCTACTCTCTTGTCTCCAATGATCTGATCTTTAGGATGGTTCTTCTGAGTATATATTGAGGGAGATTTAGAACTCAGCTTTGTATCTTCTGTTGTATTTCTTGTGTCCCCATTATCTTGGTTTTCTTCTTCATGGTTGTTTGATGGATTTCAGCAGTCTGTATCTCTTGTATTTTTTGGAAGTTCTTCATAAAATCTCACATCAATGCTTTCTACTATTTTTTGAAGAGTCTTGTTGCAGCACCTGTACCCTTTACTTTTGGATGCATATCCTAGAAATATCCCTTCATCTGCTCTTGCATCAAATTTTCCAATATTTTCATCGTTATTCTTTATGTAACACTTGCTTCCAAATATTCTAAAATGTTTGATTGAAGCTGGCTTTCCATGCCACAGTTCATAGGGAGTCTTATCACTGCTTTGTCTTAAGTGAGCTTTATTAATGATATGTACTGCTGTGTGCACTGCTTCTACCCAGAAGGTCTGAGAAATATTATTTTCATGCATCATCAATCTCGCTATTTGCTATACAGACCTGTTTTGTCTCTCTGCTACTCCATTTTGCTGAGGTGTTCCTGCAATAGTAAATTGTTTATTTATCCCATTTTCATTGCATAGGTCAGCAAAGTCATAATCTGTGAATTCACCTCCTCTGTTTTATCTGATGCATTTCAGCTTGCATCCTGTTTGATTTTCTGCTAATGCTTTGAAGATCTTAAATTTTTCCAGAGCTTATGATTTATTCTTGAGAAATGCAACCCATGTCATTCTGGAGAATTCATCTATTATCAGCATGAAGTAGGATTCTCCACTTGGAGTTTTAGTTCTTGCAAGTCCGCACAGGTCCATGCGCACAAGTTGTAGAGGTCTTCTTGTTGATAACTCATCTTTGGCCTTGAAGGATGTGCGAGTCTGTTTGCCTAATTGACATGATTTGCATATGGTATTAGAAGGCCTCTTTATTTCTGTCATGTCTCTGACAGCATTCTTCTTGCTTAGTCTGATTATGTGATCGAAGCTGAGATGTCCCAAACTTTTATGCCATAACCATGACTCTTCTAGTTTGCTAAGATGACATGCTTCATCTTCCTCCTTCACAATGTAAACATTACTCTCTGTTCGAACTCCTTTGAGCAGAGTCTTACCTGTGGTGGTTGATCTGACTTCACAATCTTGTGCTCTAAAAACAACTTCACAGCCTTTGCCACACATCTGACTGACACTTAGTAAATTTTCTTTCAGCCCATCTACAAATAGTACATCTTGGGTCTTTCCTCTGCCATTATCTATACTGACTGAGCCTTTTCCCTTGATCTTACCTGATTTATCATTGCCAAAAGTAACATTGCCAGATTTATTTTCATCAAGAGTTATAAACTTGATTTTATCTCCTGTCATGTGTTTAAAGCAGCCACTGTCCAAATACCATTGAATTTTCAAATCTTGAGCAGTTAGAGCCAAGTCACATTTATTCACCTTATTTATCCACTAGAGGCACCCTTTTGTTTGGTATCTTTTGTGAGGTGATGAATTCCATCTTCTTAGAGGACATTTGGAAGGTATATGTCCAACTTGATTGCATACACAACATTTGATCATAATTTTTGTAGAATTATGAGTATGATCAGAATTTATTTGATTCATAAACTTGCTTGACGTGTTAAACATAAATCTTTGTCCATAATTTCTACACTCAATGATTTTATGACCAAATTCCTTACAATAAAAACAGTAACCATATAAACTATTTGCATACCTGATGTAAGGTTGTCTCTTCCATTTTTTTTCTTGAGGCAGTCTCTTCAATGTTTGCATCTTTTGCTGGTTTGAATTACTCCTCCTTGCATTGCAATATGCAGCAATGTGTCCCAACTTGTGGCAGACATAACAGGTGGCATTCTTCATAGGAGGGAAGAATCTCTTTTGACGGCTTCTGAATTTGACATATTTAGAGACATATGTCCCTTTCTCTGTTGTCTTAGTATTTATTTACTTCATGGTTATTAGAGGTTTCTTCTGATCTCTGTCTTCCTCATTACAGGTTTCTTCTTTCGTAGGAATTGTTTGAGCTGCTTCATCATTCTTCTTTTCTTTTACAAAAATAATCCCTCTATTTTCTTTTTCTTTGCTTTTACTAGATTCTCCTTCATAGCCTATTCCAATTTTTATCATAGGGGATCTTTGAGCAACAAGAATTTCATTCAACTTACAAGAGCTTGTTGTTTGAGAAGAGCTTATAACCACTTTCCTTTGAGCATTTTCTAGCTTCTTCCTGAGACATACCACTTCTTCTTCCAACTTCTCTTGTTCTCGGGTTTTATCCTTGATTTGTTGAAGTAACAAGTCTTCTATCTTCTTGGCTTCTTCAAGTTCTACCTTCAGCTGCATGAGGACTTCTGAATTCTGTTCTTCTTGTACAAACTTGAGGAGAATGTCCTTTTGTTTTCTGCATTTCAGCTTAAGTCTATCAATCTCTTCTAGAGCACTTCTTAGCTCCCCCTCAAGGTCAACTTCACCTTCTTCTTCTTCATCTTCTAGCAGGAAACCTTCAAGTTCTTCTATAGCCATCAATAAAAATTCAGAGGTTCCATCTTCACTTGAGATTTCATCTGGGTCTTCAGATGTACTGCTGTCTTGTTGAGCATAGAAGGATTTTCTGCTGAACTTCTTTCCTTTCTTCCAGTTCTTTGATGTATTTTCTCTGATTCTTGAGCCTGATTTTTTACTTTCTTGTGAGGACACTAGCAGCATAGTGTCCAACTCTTCTAGAGTTAAAGCATTTGAAAGGAATTTTACCTTTGTATTTACCTGAACCGCTATCCATTTTCTTGACAAAATTTTCCTCTTCTTGATTCCAGCAAGAGCATATGTCTTCCTCTTCTTCTTTCTTCTTTTCTATTTTAAAGGCTGCCTACCTTGTACTTGGCTTCTTCTGTGGGAGCCTCATCTCATAGGTTGTTAGATTTCCAAGTAGCTGGTTCATGGTCAAGGTCTCCCAATCAGCTGTTTCTTCTATTTCAGACACCTTGGGATTAAACCTGGATGGAAGAGATCTTAGAATCTTTTTCACAATTATACTTTTTGGCATGGTTTCTCCAAGAGCTTTCATATTTTTAACAATTTCTGAAACTTTTAGGAAGAAACTGTCAATGTCTTCATCATCATTCATTTTCAAGTTCTCAAACTGGGCTCTATAGACTTGAAGTTTGGCAGTCTTTACTTTCTTGTCTCATTCATGGATATTCTCCAGAGTATCCCACATCTCTTTGGCAGTGTCTTTATGCATTACTTTGATAAACTCTGCTTCACACAATCCATTCAAGATGGCATTCATGGCTTTTGCGTTAGCTACAAAATCTTGATTGGATTCTTTCTCTGAGTTAGTTACCTTTGGGGCATATCATAATTCCACAGCACCCCAAACTTCTATTCCTAGAGACATTATATATGTCCTCATCCTGATTTTCCAAAAGGAATAATTTGCACCTGTAAAGAATGGGGCTTTATTGGTTGAGCATCCTTCTTTACTAGCCATCCTGAGAACCTAGAATCTCCTTTCAATTATTAAACTGGTACAAAGGAACCCGCTCTGATACCAATTCTTGAACCCTTAGTTAAATTGAGAGGGGGGCGGTGAATCAGTTTAACACATTCATGGACTTTTAAAAATTTTCATTAAACCTTATTTACACCTTCATTTCATGTCCAACTTAATATGTGAGTAATCTTAGAATGTGAGCAGCAAGTATTAGTACAATATAACAATAGACTTAATATGAGAGCAGCAGGTATTAAGTAGATGATATAAATCAAATCAACACATAAACATCATGCACAGAGACACCAGATATAAGTGGAAACCCATAAAGGGAGAAAACCACATCTTATTATTGTTGTGATGCAAAGGCAAGCTCCAACTCCCTCTCACCACTATTTTTCTACAGGCCCCAACCTACAGGAGGCTCCAACCTCATTTCTGCAAGCTACAACTTGCAAGGAAGCACCAACTCCCTTCAATTTTCTATAGGAACCAACCTACAGGAGGCTCCAACCTCAGTCAACTACAACTGACAGCTATCAAGCTACAACTTGATATGGAAGCTCCAACTTCCTCAATTTATCAAACTGAGTGTTTGCTTATTTGCCTCAGGTATCAGCTCTGTTCTGTAGCATCTCTTTCTTCTCTTATTTTCTTAATATTCTCTGCCTCACTCTTCCATACTCTGCATTCTCTATATTTTCTCTCTCTAACCTCTCTTATACATATCTAGTTGATATTATTTATAGAGTTCCTCACATGACTGTTTTTATTTCACAAAGAATTTGGAGTGAACAGTCATGACTCTTTGGCTTCTGTCTTCTTATTCCTTTATGCAACTCATTTTTAAAATTATAACAATATGTACAAATTTCCATTCTACCGTGGGATTTTATATTTTCCTTAGGATACCTGCCTTTACATCACAAACAATATAAAAAAAAATATATTTACATTTTCAGTTACACATTTCAATACCATTCAGCTCCTTTTCTGAACTTTGGCTTTACTGGATTTGTCTATTCTGCTGTTCTTGAGTGACTGTTCTATATATCTTGGTTCACCTGTATGTTTATTTATCTGTTCACTGTACTTTTGTGCATCAACTACCTACATAACTGCTTTTCAGGTTTTATTCTCAAATACATATGAATCTGGGTGATGGTTTGTTCATTACCATCTCTGTTCTCGGGCTACCTGTCTACATTTTCTGTTCATATATGAGTTTAAACATAATGGTTTGAAACTCACATTACAATTTCAATTCATTATTTTTCCCTGTACTATTTTTCTGCCGCTGTCTCTAGCTCTTTCGTTCTTGCAGGCTCTTACAATAAACCCAATCTTACGAATTTAGCACAGTATATAAATATATATTGTCCTGTATGAATATTATCGATTATTAATAAACTGTAGCTTTTGTTTAGCACCCAACATATATATGGTCACGGTCTTAAAACCTTTAAAAACATCAAACTATATTACATTCCCCGCTTAAATATATAATGCTTACTCGAATGTTTGGACCTTGGGAATTTTAAATATATATCTCGAGCTTTAAATCAATTGAACCGCTTATAACGTACCTTTGGCTCTGGGCCCACAAATATAAGCGATGGCTCAATTAAATATGTGTGCCATACCTTGTTTATCACCTTGCGACTTAATTCATGATCCAATGGTGGATAATTCATCACCCTTTCAACCTCTGATCCTATGGACATCACGCGTTTATCTTGCACGAGATTTAACATTCAATAGTTGCGAGTTGGACTGGGCCCCAGCGTTTAAACGACCCTTCATATCCGACGGCGAAGAATGCGTTGCCTCGCTCTACACGATCCGACAAATATTGCACGGTGAAGATGCATGGACGATAATGCGCGATCACACGCTGTGGAAGCAGTTTTTCAACTTCGCCCCATGCCACGTGTCGAGCTTTCTATGGAATCGCTCGCGAATGGGGAAAAACGCTTTCTCCACAAAAGAGGTGCGATGAAACCCAAAAACTGCCTTCACTGTTCACCCAGTCATGGTTCCGCTCTTCTACGCAGGGTTCCGGTCTCGTACCAGGTTTCGCCTTTATTATTTAAAATGGTTCTATCATACAGTCAACACCGAGACTCATAGACTAATAAATACCACGGCATCGTTAGACCTTCCATACTTACACAGAAGCATACAGTGGGAATTGTGCCATTACACAGAGGTGTATAACTATGAGCCTTCAAGAGTTTATGCAATTACACCATATTATCGCCTTGGTTCTAGAGCAAGGAGCATCTAGTTAAACTTCTATATAGGTTTCTAAAGACAGAGGTGAAGCCTTTCAACACAATATTCTACCGCAATTTACCATGTTGGTAACTATAGGTATGGCTAACCATAATCAATCACTTTCAGTAACATCTATTTTTCCAATCCCACGCAAAATCACAATAAATCTAATTACACAGAGCTCACATGGCTCCTACATTCCACATAGTCAATTTGTGTTCCACTGAGGGTTCAACAGCGTATCCACACATAACCCAGTCACAGAGGTTCGTATTGGTCACAAGGATTCATCAGGAAAACATTCTCATTACTGAACATACAAGCAGATTCTAAAGACAAAATTCGCACAGAACTCAACTTGACAAATGCACATTAACATTGAAATAAATCTTCATTATACAATGGAGTGCTTACAACTTTCTAGTGGCCAGATCTTCAATCAATTGGCCCTTCTCCTCTGTTCTGTAGTCCTATGCAGGCTATGCAATTCTGAGCCCACTAATTCACTGCTTGTCTCTGCTACCTCACTGCTGCTTTGTTGTTGTTTCAAGTGTTCCTCCTTTGGCATCTCCTTTGCCATCAATGACAACATTTCCAACAGTTATACCACACAGAAATATCACTACTACTGTGAATTCTTATAGTTGATTTTAAGTACACCAAATTTCTTAAAAATACTTAACATTATATCTGTTAATGTCTTCATATCCTCTGGTGGAGGTTGAAATGGCTTTTTTCTATTTAAATGGGAAAGATACTAGAAGTAAGTAATTTCTTAGTATAATGATCTGTATACTACAATCATTCATAATTTGTTTCATATAAATGGTTTTACATTTTTTTTTATTACTAGAACTCTAAAATTTCACCTTTATCCTTCTAAACTAATATAAAATTAGTTGTTCTTGGTAGTAGCATAAGTACAATTTCCTGCTAATCATTGTGAAACAAAATTTTAGAAATTAAATAATTTCTTTTCTAGAATACCCGAATCCACTGTTATAATTATGTTAAATACATATGGAGATATATATATCTATATTGTTATACATTTCTAGAATTTAAGATTATGTCCTGCTACATAATTATGTGTGTCATAAATTTAACCCCATTATTACTAATTGTTTTAATAACCATAATTACTTATCTAAATGATACACTAATCTCCAGATTTAAGCCTTGAGGCTTAGACATTCTGGTGGATGGTTTTCATTTAATAACTCCCACGCAACCATACAGATTTTCAATACTTTGTATTATCAATCTGTTCAATGTATAGGGAATGAACAAGTTAAATAAGCAAAATTTCTCTAACTACTCAATTTTTCAAAATATCTTTTCGACATAACTTTATGATTTCCAAAGTTTTCCCTAGTACTCATTCATTTTGTCATAGATTTACACATTGATAATTTTTTAATCATTTCAGAATTAATATAGTTGCAAGTGCATACGAGTTATTATGACTAGTTCCTCCCAGCCTTAAAGTTCTTTATCTCCCGAACTCACCCTCAAGCTAATATCTTCCAGTGACATACCCCCCTCTGTCTGTCCTGGAGCAGCTTACTTAAGCCATGCTTTCCCCAAGCCTGTTTCCAAATTTTGCGTCCAGAATTTCCAGGATGCTTTCTTCCTGTTTTTTCCTAGGCTTCCCTCATTGAGGTACTTTAAAGCTGTCTTTTCCGCTTTTCTAGCTTTTCTACCTCTTCCCAATTACTTTCCTCTTCATTGGGGAAATCATATTTTTCTCTCCCAATCTGATTTAGTAATATTCCTTTCAAGTTTTTTCTGAAAGGTTTTGGGAAAGTCTAACCTTATCCATATCCTCATGGATAAAGGTGCAGGATTGCCAATCTCAATCTAGTAATAGTGCACACATAAATATTCCAGTTATTTTCATTAGTAAATAATTAAATAAAATCCACACAATGTTTCTCCATTGGGGTCCACTTTACCCTTTGGATTTTTTTCAAATGTCAATTTAAAAAGCATATAACTTGGGGTGTTACAGTCCCACACTCGACATGTTAATATAAAATAATTATTTTCTTAAATATTAGTTCTCAACATGTCAATCACTTCATTCAATTAGCAAATTACTTCCATACATTTCACGTACAGGATCTCGTGGAATGTTAATAGAAAAAAATATTATCTTAATAGTGAGAATAACTATTGTTTTTACAGTAATAATAATTTTATTTTTCCTCTTGATGACTTGAAACCAATGATTCTTCCTTTACACACCATCATAATTTTCATGATAACAAATATATCACAACCACTTACCATTTTTTTGAAAGATGTTGTATTTTCCATTGCTCATGTCAACCTATTCATGTTCACTTTAGTTATATGTAGAATTCTTAACGAGAGGTTTAAAATTCAGTTAGTTTTCTTAGTTTCATTCTTTCCTTTTGATCTTTCCCAGTATGATTGAGGTTATATATAAGGAGATTGCTATAACAAATATAGATCACATCCTGAAGTAGTATATGGATACCTAAAATCAATGAAAAATGGCGAGAAATGCACATCACCAAATCTTACAATCATAATTTTTCTAATATGCTTTTCCCTTGATTTTCTCTTAATTTGTTTCATAACGTTTGTGTACATTATTCTTTTACAAATTATTGATTAGGATATTTGGGGAATACTCCCCCCTCCCCACCTCCCCCCTTGCAGCTTTCGTGCATGTCAACTTCCTCAACATGTATTGTTAGTGTGATAATATTTATATATTTATTTTTGTAAGAATAGGTTTGTTCTTAAGAAATCATTTAAAAAAACAACATTGGTGTCCATATAATTCATATTGGAATTCCTTAAGGTATTTATCTAGGGTAGCACTGGCTGGTGACATTTTTCCCTTTCCATGTCAATAGGTAAAGGTAATGCTTCTTCCAAAATGCTACTGGCATTGTCTTTACTTAAACTTTACATTTTATTCATACTATGGGCCAAATTTTCTTAATTTCCTTACTCAACTATTTACTTGATTCTTTATCATTAATCTTGCAATGATCATAGGGAAACAAACACCCCAAAGTATTTAATATGCACAATCATTGTCATGTATCCTTATCATGCATATTTATATATAAATATATTTCCTAATTTATTTTTATTTTTAAATAATTTATCAGTTGATACTATGTTTCAAAACTTTTGAAGAGAAAGCATTAGACCTGCATTCACTAGGTTAATATATTTCCCTAGTTTGATTGTCCAACGGTTGTTGGTCAACGCTTATTCATTGTGGAGTCTTCAAGTTGATTTTTATTTGTAGTCATTTGAGTAGGTACTTATTAGTTGATGGATGTTATCACACTGTTGTTGGATTTGAATCTTGCATGTAGTGGGTGATAGCTACTTCATGTACAAATTTTTTCATCCATTAAGACAAGTTTGAGGAGGAGCAACAATAGGTATCTTTTTTTCCCTACATAGGATTTTGCACCAGAAAACCTTTGTGTCCTCTTGTGTGCATGTTTTATGTGGTTCATGGTGTTTTCATATTATGCCTATTTATTATGTTACTTGATGCATTAGTAATTCTTTCTTTTTTTGGTAAAATGATTTAAATGTTAATAAAATATCACACTATTGACTCACCCCCTGTTAGTAGTGAGCTCAATTGCACCACAATATTCAAATCTTAACACATGGTTTATATTCTTTATATCAATTTAAATATTTTTAAATTATAATATTCAAATATTAACACATGGGATGCATGCAACCTCATAGTTGTTTCTATCATTTAAACTGATTTATAAATTAAAAAAGGCATTAAATGAAATGGTCATACTTATGCAAATGTGTTTATACCTTTATGTGATAAACCTAATGCATTTGGATGCATAAGAAACTTATCAAGATAATTTTTATTGTAAACTAAGAAATTGGGCTCTAGGCTATTACGAGAATGAAAATTACAGAGCTTCCAATTTGGGGATTCATAGTTCATGCTTTTTCTTTCCCTATTCCGGATGAAAAATGAAGGAGTTTAATGTGATATGTATTGGATTAGCTCTCATGTTGTTATATTTCAGGAAAATAAGAACAAAAACAAAAGCCAATAAATATCACATACAAGCAGTTAATTCTCTAGTAAAAATGTGGCCTCTCACCCGGAGTTCTTATAGAGTCTAGCCGTAATAGCCTCAAATGAATTGGTTGTGTGGGAAAACATTTCCACTCTTTCATCAGGGTCGTCTATCATGTGCCCTTCCATTGAATCCTTGGGATGATAAATTTTATTTGTATCTCATGTAGGTGGGCATGAGAACTTGTTTAAAATTTGTAAGGGGAAACTACCAAGAATGACGATGGAGCGAAGAGGTGGAAAATACACTGGTCTAGGGTTTCATGGCAGGGCGACCACATCAAAAATTAGAGTCAGGCTACGTGAATGCCTCAAAATTTGTTCAAGAAGAAATGGATACCATATCTCATGGTTTCAAATTGGTGACTTATCTATGGTTTTGGGGGGGGCGACGGAGGACCTGGGCTCCAATACCTTACCACCCTGTCTTTGTGAACCTTCCTTGTTTTCCCCAAATATGTTTTATGTCCATGCGGTTTGCAATGGAAGGGGTGTTAAGAGGGCTTACTAGGATGAAGAGACCAGTAATGGTTGGGTTGATAGCCATTTTTATTTCCCCCCTTTCCATGTCGAATTCATAGAGACTGGTCTTCCCCAAAAATTGGAGGGTTTTGTGCTTTGTGTGGGATTGGAGGGCCCTATGAGACGCATAGCAGGCACATTAGGCGAAAAAAAAATTGGACTAGTAGCTCCGGGGCTTTCTTATGGTGGAACTTCCTACATATGCTTGGACAGCAGCCTCACTGGTATATGGTCAGGGGGCTCTTTAACACAGACTGACAACCCACCGAAAAATTTGGCATCTTTTGCACCACCTTTGACATCATCGACCATCTTTGTTTGGTTTTGCGGTGCTTATGGTATGCCTTATCCATTCCACTCCTCTATTTACAAACATTTGTTTATCATTTTCAATGCGTGATTTCTGTGGGTGGGAGGGTGGAATGGGGGTCGGCTTTCCCTATCATTCCTCTATTGTTGCAATGGCGAGAGGCACGGATGCAACTAGGGAATTATTTGGCTATCGATTAAACTCCAAACAGGTTTGTTTCAACCCTTGTTGTGAGGCCACACTCACGGGGGACACACATAGACCTACATAGCAGAGGGCTAGGCATGTTGAGTTCTGCAAAGCGACCTCACCACCAAATCTTCATCAAGTCCATAAATGGGAGGTCTTTCATCCTGTGGGTACAGGAAAATGAGATGGTCTCTATGCTAAAGTAAAAAATCCAGAATGTCATAGCTATTCCAGCGCTTAATCAGAGCCTAATATTCTCAGGCAGAGGAATATAGGAAACATCTGAATTAAAAGAATATCAGATTCATAGAAACTCTAATATTTTCCTGAATCTAAAGCTCAGAGGGGGCGCTCCATGAACAACAGTTGCCAAGAGAGCAAAAGACATAGGTAAAGGAATTCCCTCATTCAAAAATATTATGAGAGGGAAGGCCCCCCCAGAGGGGAAAAAATAGAATCCAGACCCAACAATTCCAGGATCATACATTGTAGAAAAATCAGAGAAAAACCCGGATCTGGCAGGTGAAATACTAGAGGTCACTGGGTTATTTGATCCATTATCATCAAAATTATTTATCTGCTGCTTCAATGGATACCAGCCAAAACCTCAAGAATTACACACATAGATATATCAAAACTGGACCCAGAACTGCGATATTTTCTTCTGTGCCAAAGGACTCTTCATGGTTAAATTTTACTCAATAGAGGACTGAAGTGATGCAACTAAAGAAGGGCCATGGTTTTGGGGTAGGGAAGCCCTCTTTATTACCCCATGGTTCCCTGGCTTTGACGCAAACATAATGATGGTTTCAAAAATACCTGTTTGGGTGAGATTACATAATTTTCCGCTCCCGTTTTCACACCACCAGGTTATGGAAAACATTGGGAATGCTATAGGGAGGTTCATAAAGCTGGATAGATAAATAATGGACATGGGGATATTCACCTTCGCACGTATCTGTGTGGATATGGACCTAAGCAATGGTTTTCGTGACTATATCAACCCTATTGATAAAAACCTCAAATGGGCACAAACATTAGACTTCGAAAACACAGAGTCTCGATGTAGAGTGTGTCACCAAACTAGGCAATTACAGGGTTCCTATACATTATCCAGGAAAAAACCAACCAAAATGCCACAAAATAAGAATGGTTGGTAGTTCCCAGATGTACCACAGGCAGATAACGAGAAAAAATACACGGAAGTAAACCAAAGGCAAACAGAAATAGAAAATCAGAAAGAAAATAAACAAGATGCACATGATAAGGACAAAGTCAAAAGGGATGACAAAGTGGAAACCATGGGTAAGAATTCATTGCCATCAAGGGCAGACATCCATCAGGATTGGTGAACAAGGTGTTGCAGGAACCAAATGTGCATATGTCTCTAAAAACTTGGACTCTAAAAAAGACGACCAACTCTCTCCCAACATGGAGTCAGCCATAGTACAATTTTCTCCTTCACTGGATGGCTGGAAAAAAGTTCAAAATAAGAATGGAAAAAAGGAAATGTCCAATGTTTTTGGCAAAGTGTAAATATGGCTTCATAAGCTACTCATGCCCTATTTTTTCACAGGGAGATACCCTCATATGGTGGTACTCTCATATGGAATTCTACAACATATACGATGTAACTTTTTATTATCTTTAATACAAAGTTTGTTTTTTTCTCGGGAAAAAAATTGGTGGGCATGACGATGTTGGGCGAGGAAGAAATCCAAGTATTTAACAATATTTGTCTATGATTTTATTTTTGTTTTGCGACGAATATTTTAGATATAAGATATTATTGCAATATTACTATAGTCCTAATCTATTCTAAAAATGAAACACATGCAAATTGTGTTGCATTGCTTCTTATGTTTCCCTTCTAGACAGTTCCATCTCTAGCTAGAAAGTCACAACTCACTCATAGCATGACTCTCTAAAGCCTTATATCTATTATGGGTATTATTAGGATATCACACACATTACACTATTGAAGGATGATAATACTTCTCTAGTGAAGAATAATTTCAGATTAAAGAGAGCTATGCATAGGCTTGATAAACGTTGAGACCATCCAACCAAACAACTTCTATTCCCTTTCTTTATAATATTATTAAAATTTTACAATTCTTATTTTATTCTTATATTTTTTCAATTCTTGGATGAATTTGATAAATAAATACATAATCTCTTCTCACATAAGTTGTCTTTATTATCTAGGAGCAGGGCATGTGTGTAAAATTTTCCTAGAATTCTCCCTATATAACGCAAATAATGAAATATCATAGAAACAATGAAATATTGTAATATTCCTAATTAGCGACAGCTAATTGGAATATTCAATTTTGTATAGTTTTGTCGTCTATGGGTTGTAAATAAATAAAAATTGAGTGAAGAGGGTCCAACTCACTTGAGTGAAATAAGACATCCACCTAGTAGCACAACGTTGTGACTTAAGTGGGAGTCAAAGGGGGCCAAACACCATGTAGAGGAGGGAGGCCTACTTGCACTCTAGAAGCTTCTGCGCAGATAAGGATGAGGATGTGGATGAGAGAGAGGCTATGACGAGTTTTTGAGGCAAACCAATGTTATGAAAGCTGGAGGAGCCTCCTCATTTGGATCATTCTTGAGTTGATAATTTTGGAGTAAGACTTTTGTCTTATTGAGCACGCTGGCTGTTTGGCCTATCTGGAGCAACGTTTAGTGCATCGAGTGTCTCCGTGTGGAGATCTCACCCTTAGCCCCGAGGGACTTCGAGTGCTTGCTCGGGCAAGGTTATTTTTTTAGCATTTTGTGAGTCGTTTCATTGTTTAGGTTTGTTGCGGAGCTAGAGCTTATAGAGACTGCACAGTCACTAGGAGAGAGTATGCAGTCCACTATGGAGGAGCTTTGGGGTTTCTATAGGTGATTTCGCTAGGATTTCGAGCAGAGGGTCAACCTTTTCCCATCGGAGGTTTTTCGCAAAGTTTGTGGCAGCATTTCAGCTGTTTCTACTCATCCACTGCACTGTACCTTCGAGGCTAGCGTAATTCACTGGGGAAGCAGTTTCTGGTGGTTTCGGGGGTTGGCCATTCTTGGAATGGTTTGTCGATATTGTCGGGGTTATCGAGGAGAGGAGATCTGCTGATTTTCATCTCATTTTGGCAACAGGACCACCTCCTAATCTTCAGTCGATTCCACCAGTAGCAGCTACACGGAAATTTTCCAACAGTTGGGACGCAGTTCATAGAGCAGAAATTTCCTATCTTTTCTGAGAGTGATTTCTAACTTGCCTTGTGCAAGATCGCCTCTTTTACTTCATTACATTTCTCAGATTAATAAAATGGCTCAGCATTTTATCTCTATGTTTCTGGTTGAGTTGACGTAGTTTCCGTTGTTGCCGCAATCGCTGTATTCTCTTTCTATTTCTATTATTGTTTTGAGTGCTCTAGTTCTATACCACTTGGTGTGTTTATCTTTCACTCCTAGACAGGGTATAGAAAGGGCTAGGTAGTCTCCGGATCTCTTCCTCTTTTCCGAGGCAAAATATCCGATAAATTCCCTCCCAGTCTATATCTGGTTGGAGTTTTTCCATGTTTTAGAGATATCCCCGAAACTGGATATTACAGTGGTATCAGAGCATAGTTTTGGCTCAGCCTGTGGTCTATGACATCAGGAAAGAGACCTCACAGAGGCAGAAAGTATAGAGACCGTGAGCATAGGTTGGAGACCACCTACGAAGAGGGAGACTGTGCCCAGGTAGAGGACACAGATCAGGAGATAGAGCCTGTGACGGACGCAGATCAAGTGGATCTTGTGGTAGATTTGAGGTAGAAAGAGCCGATGGAAGATGATACAGAGGCCAAGCAGTTTGGATAGGCACTCCTGAAGTCGGTGCAAGATTTAGCTCGACAGATTAAGGTGATGGGACAGAGGTTCACAGCTGTCGAGGCTAGGCAGCGTGAGACTCCAGGGGTTTTCCAGGTTAGAGAGGGATCAAGTACATCCCACCATTTGCCGGAGTAGGGTGCTACTCAGCGTGATACTCCTCAGTTGACAACTTCATGTGCACCTACCCGCTCTAATATGCCCACTTTCCTGGGAGCGGATACAGGGGCAAGAGCCCAGCAGGAGGCAGAGCCTGGACACTTAGATGAGTATTTTGTAGAGTATTAGTCCTATGGGCAGGAGTTCAGGGATTATCTCACATTCAAATATTTTTTGCAGCTCCAGCGGGAGAGTAGACCTCGCGACCATCATAGAGGACACCGGCATTACCATGATGGAGATTCCCACCGTGCCTCTAGTAGATTTCATTTGCCTACGTTTGATGGATGATCAAACAGTTTGGCAAAGTCTTGGGTGGAGAAGCTGGACACTTATTTCCAACTTAACCAGATGTTGGAGACGAAGGCCATCAAGGTGGCAACATTACATTTGGATGGTGAGGCCTAGGACTGGTGGTTCCATGGGATGGTGACACTCGGGCATTCCACAGTGGTGACATATGCCAAGTTCACCAGGATATTGATAGAGCATTCTGACCAGAGGGATCTGGAACAACATTTTGTTGAGCTGACGAAGCTCAAATAGACAGGGAGCCCATTAACATACATTGCAAATTTCTTGAGGGTTTCGGTGATGGTGCTAGATATATCTACGACACAGATGATCTATATGTTTGTGGATGGATTGAAAGAGCCACTTCGAGGTCTATTCAGATCCACTAGACCAGCTACACTCCAGGATGCTATTAGTAGGACCAAGGATTTGCAGGATGCATTGCCTAGGACACGGACACCTTACCCCCAGAGATAGAGTTTCCAGCCCAAGGGGAAGGATGTGAGGATTCCTCCTCCCAAGGGGAATCCAGGATCGGCACAGGTAGATGATGAGGCCAGGAGGGAGTTGAGGAAGAAGCGGTTGTGCTTCACTTGTCAAGAGCCATGGGCACCAGGGCATAGGTGTGCTGCTGGCAAAGCACACTTCATTGAGGTATTCTCCGATGATAGTGGGGAAGAGGATGAGGAGGATGATGAGGAGGCAGGAGATAGCCAGATGGCCCAGGATCAGTTGTCACCTCCATCTCCAGGGATGGGAGGTGCAGCGTTTGCACCCACAGGAGGGGCCCTTGCAGCTTTGCTAGGAGTTCCTAAGTACTTGATGCTGCACGTACGTGGGACAGTACGTGGTCAACGAGTATCAGTCTTGGTTGACAGTGGGGCAAACAAAAACTTCATTGATGCATAGATGGTCGAGCGGAGGGCTATACCGACCGAGAGTTTTGACGGATTTTCAGTTTTGGTCCCAGGAGCCCAGACGATGCAGTGTGCCCAGTATGTTCCAGAGTTAGTAGCGATGATGGTTACTTACACCATGACTGATCACTTTTTCATGGTCAACATACTAGATACCAATGTGGTACTGGGTGTTCAGTGGCTGATTACTCTGGGGAAGGTCACCACGGATTGGGAGGCCTTAGAGATGGAGTGGGATGAAAATAAGACCGAGAAGCATGAGAATATCCGTGGGATGCATACTTACCCACCTCATATAGTTTCGGCACACCGGATGGAGGCAGACTTCCGGAGGGGAAACATAGAGTGGGTGGTTGAGTTGTGGGAATCGGAGGTAGAGACCACCGGTCGAGCAGTTCATACAAAGATACAGGCTATCCTTGATAGGCATGAGGTAGTGTTTGGGGATATGCCACCAGGTCGGCCACCAGATAGAGGGTTTAAGCATACCATAGAGATGGAGCAGGGTATCCAGGCGGTGATCACTACACCCTATAGGCATCCCAAAGCCTATCGGGATGAGATTGAGCGGGCCATCCAGGAGTTGTTGGCTCTTGGACACATCAGACCGAGCACGAGTCCGTTTTCTTCTTCTATAGTGCTGGTGAAGAATAAGGACGACACCTTGACGATGTGTATTGACTACAGGGCCTTGAACTAGAAGACTTTAAAGAACAGGTACCATATACCCAGGATCGATGTGCTGATGGATGAGCTGAGAGGAGCTAAGTTCTTCTCAAAGATTTATTTGAGATCAGGGTACCATCAGATTCGCATGAGGGAACAAGACATTCCCAAGACCGCCTTCAGGTGTCATTATGGGCACTTTGAGTTTTTGTTTATGCCTTTTGGGATGACCAATGCGCCAGCTACCATTCAGTCTTGCATGAACCATATCTTCCGTAGTCATCTAAGGAAGTTTGTATTGGTTTTCGTTGATGACATACTCATATATAGTAGGACGTGAGAAGATCATCTCCAGCATATAGAGGTAGTACTACGCATCTTGGAAGAGCAAAAATTCTATGCTAAGCTCTCTAAGTGTGAGTTTGGGATGACAGAGATGCTATATTTGGGTCACATCATTGGAGTGGATGGAGTGAGGGTCCATGAGGAGAAGATTAGAGCCATCAGAGATTGGTTGGAGCTTAAGAATGTGACATAAATTCGAGGGTTCATTGGGATATGTGCCTATTACAAGAAGTTCGTCAAAGGGTTCTCACAACTTGCTGCACCCCTTACAGATTTGACAAAGAAAGGGTCATTCGGTTGGACAGATACAACACAACAAGCCCTTGATAGGCTCAAGGAGGTGATGAGTAGCTACCCAGTTCTTGTGTTGCCAGATTTTACGCAGCCATTTGTCTTGGAGTGTGATGCGTCAGGAGAGGGGATCAGTGCAGTATTGATGCAGGGGGGACACCCTATAGCTTTTGAGAGCCAGAAGCTCCTTCCGCATCAGAGGTTGTATTCCATATATGACAAGGAGATGTTGGCCATCATGCATGCCTTGGCCAAATTATGGTAGTATCTGGTAGGGAACATATTCAGGGTGAGGACTGACCACAACAGCCTCAGGTTCTTTTTAGAGCAGAAGCAGCTACAAGAGAGGCAACAGAAGTGGATCAGCAAGATCCAAGCATATGAATTTGACATTGAGTATGTCAAGGGTAAGAATAACGTGGTAG
The DNA here is from genome assembly GCA_034641835.2 of Pinus albicaulis. Taxonomy (NCBI): domain Eukaryota; kingdom Viridiplantae; phylum Streptophyta; class Pinopsida; order Pinales; family Pinaceae; genus Pinus; species Pinus albicaulis. The sequence continues at coordinate 990,530,565 of CM076577.1, read as the reverse complement.
AAAATGTCCTTTCATGTAGACCAGCCACGTTATCTCTTATGAGCTTGGACAGAGATTGGAGGGCTCGACTTTTAGTTGAGTACTCCAAGAACAGGTTTGCATGTGAGGTGCTGGACAGTCAGGTGGCGGATGATAGGTACAGGGTGGTTGATGAGATCATCTATTACAGGGACATGATCTTCTTGACTGAGGGATCTCAGCTTAATAATAAGATACTCCAGGCATCACATGATTCTCCATTGGCAGGCCATCAGGGGTTTACAGAAACCTACAGGGCCATTAGAGAGAGGTTCTCATGGAAGGGCCTCAAGGAGGACGTACTCCCGCACATCATGGAGTGCGATGTTTGTCAGAGGAACAAGGGGAAGGTGAGCCATCCCGCAGGGTTGTTGTAGCCTCTTCCCATTCTGGAGGGGAAATGGGAGAGCATATCGATGGATTTCATCACAGGGTTGCCCATGGTGCAGGGCAAGAATTGTATTTTTGTCGTCGTTGATCAACTAACAAAGTATGCACAATTTTTCGCCATATCCGTGCATTACACAGTGGTGCAGGTGGTTGAGTTTTTCTTCTGGGAGATTTTTAGGCTACATGGTCTTCCTAATACCATCATCAGTGACAGGGACAGTCGCTTTATGGGCAGATTTTGGCAGGAGATTTTCTGGCTAGTGGGGACGGAGTTGACAATGAGTACTAGTTACCACCTAGAGACGGATGGACAAACGGAGATAGTTAACAAGTGGCTGTAGGGCTGGTTGCGTAACTATGTCAGTGGGCATCAGTGAGAATTGTTGAGAGGGTTGCATTTGGGAGAGTACTGCTACAACTCGACACATCACATGTCTATTGGTATGTCACCATTTTACGCTTTGTATAGGTACCATCCTTTATCATTTGCTGATGTGATGTTCGGTGCAAGTAAGGCTCCTAGAGCCAAGATGTGGATCCAAGAGAGTCAGGACATCCTCCGAGCTCTCAAGTAAAATATGGCTACAACACAGAACCAGCAGAAGATGTATGTCAATAGAGGTCGAGTGGAGTGATAGTTTGAGGTAGGAGACTTGGTCTACCTACGCCTATAGCCATACCGATAGTCATCGTTGAAGAAGAAAGGAGCTGAGAAGCTCAAGCCTCGTTTCTAGAGGCCATATAGGGTGATATGCAGGATTGGGCAGGTTCCATATGAGTTGGAGCTGCCCCAAGGCAGCAAGATCAACAACATTTTCCATGTATCATGCCTGAAGAAGGCGCTGGGATAGTAGGTGACAGTGATAGAGGAGCTACCACCTACAGATGATGAGGGGCACTTGGTGTTGCATCCGGAGGCCATTATTGATACCAGGGATAGGCGGTTATAGAGCAGGACGGTCCGAGAATTCTTGGTGAGGTGGAAGAATTTTCCAGATGAGGATGCCACTTGGGAGAGCGAACATTGTACTTCAGCATCCACTTTGGTTGTGATGGCATGGGGCGGTACTGTCGGGGGGCCTTAATACAGTGCTTAATGTGTGGAATATTCAATTTTGTATAGTTTTTCAGTCTATGGGTTGTAAATAAATAAAAAGTGAGTGAAGAGGGTCCAACTCACTTGAGTGAAATAAGACATCCACCTAGTAGCACAACGTTTTGACTTAAGTGGGAGTCAAGGGGGGCCAAACATCACATAGAGGAGGGAGGCCTACGTGCACTATAGAAGCTTCTACACAGATAAGGATGAGGATGTGGAGGAGAGAGAGGCTATGACGGGTTTTCGGGGGAAACCAATGTTATAAAAGCTGGAGGAGCCTCCTCATTTGGATCATTCTTGAGTTGATAATTTTGGAGTAAGACTTTTTTCTTCTTGAGCATGCTAGCTATTTAGCCTATCTACAACACTATTTAGTGCACCGAGTGTCTCCGTGAGGAGATCTTACCCTTAGCCCCGGGGGCCTTCGAGTGCCTGCTCGGGCAAGGTTAGTTTTTCAGCATTTTGTGAGTCGTTTCATTGTTTGGGTTTGTTGCGGAGCTAGAGCTTATAGATACTGTGCAGTCACTGGGAGAGAGGACGCAGTCCATTGTGGAGGAGATTTGGATTGGGGTTTCTGCAGGCGATTTCGTCGGGATTTCGAGCAGAGGGTCAGCCTTTGCCCATCAGAGGTTTTTGGTGAAGTTAGTGGTAGCATTTTAGCTGTTTCTATCCAGCCACTGTGCTGTACCTTGAAGGCTAGCGTAATTCACTAGGGAAGAAGTTTCTGGTGGTTTTGGGGGTTGGCCATTCTTGGAATGGTTTGTGGATATTGTCGGGGTTGTCGAGGAGAGGAGATTTGCTGATTTCCATCTCATTCCGGTTAGGGGATCAGCCGCTAATCTTCAGTCGATTCCAACAGTAGCAGCTATACAACATTTTTCCAGCAGCTAGGACGCAGTTCATAGAGCGTCCATTTCTTGTCTTTTCTGAGAGTGTTTTCTCACTTTCCTTGCGCAAGATTGCCTCTTGTACTTCATTACATTTCTCAGATTAATAAAATGGCTTAGCATTTTCTCTCTATGTTTCTGGTTGAGTTGTCGTAGTTGTCGTTGTTGACATAGTTGTTGTATTCTCTCTCTATTTTTATTATTTTTTTGAGGGCTCTAGTTCTATGCCACTTGGTGTGTTTATCTTTCACTCCTAGAAAGGGTCTGGAAAGGTCCAAGTAGCCTCTGAATCTCGTCCTCTTTTTAGAGGCGAAATATCTAGTAAATGCCCTCCTAGTTTATCTCTGGTTGGAGTTTTGCCATGTTTTAGAGATATCCCCGAAACGGGATATTACAAATATATTCCTAAGACGCAAGGTGACAAATTTTTCAAACCAACCCAAATTTTATGAAAACAATTAAAAATTTTGTGATAAAATCTACTCGAAATGTAGGATTTAGGATTTTTGACATGTGAAATAATGCTTACCTGGGTGAACCGAATAACCACATACATAAACAAAATCCATTGGAGTTTTTGGAATCTAAAATCGACAAAATTGATGCCATCAATAGATATGCTATCTAGAAAAAACAAAAATAAAAAAAACTTTGTGCGGAAGAACAAAAGCATTAATAACTCTGGGTATAAGAAAAGACACTCATAGATAAAAGAAGCATTCATGCCATAACATAGATTCTATTAGTAAAAAACCAAAGTGCAATGCTATCTGACAAAAAAAAAATTAGGAGTCTCGAAAGAATAATAAAACAATCTTTGCAAAATCAAAGATCTGAGTTGGAGAGAATTTTATTTGGGTTGCAGAGAAATTTGCAGTTATACAACACTTTTCAAGCTTCCATTCCATGAAAATGCTTCTAAAACAAAAAATCACTTTTTAAACAAATGAATGCTTGTAGGTACATGCCAAAAAAATGCATAGAATAAGTTGCATGTGTAAAATTTCGTGTTTATACATGTGTGAGCGATGTGTAATCCATCAGAACCCTTCTAAACATAAAATCTATTTTCTTAATTAAATTTGTAAACATAACATGTCTACAAACTAATGTTAGGATTAGTTAATTCAAATTGAAACTCACCATATCAATTAAAATTTATCTTAAGTTTCAATACAGCCAGTCTTGATATGAAGCCAAATAAGACCTCTAAACTGTGTATTTCTTAAAATAATGGTTGCATGAACCACATAGGTTGACAAAAAGGTACTTTATATGAACGTTGGGTTAAATTAGGTTAACTTAATTTGGTTTATGTAGATTCACTAATGAAAAGAGAAAAAATGATTATAATATTCCCTACAACCTCAAACGTGAAGGGAATAATAAGGGGATGGGGTGGTATATTACCCACCACCATACCTAATAGAAAGTGTTCATATCAATTGAATAACCTTGGATGTAGCCCATTACATCATTTGCAAAATGTTTCTATGGGGAGACTATGCACATATTTATTTAAATGTTCATGTTATCATTCATGTAATGGTGGAAAAGGAATTATTTCAAACTAGTAAAATCATGTAACCATGCTTCTATCAATGTTGTGTTCCACCAATGTGATAAACATTACAATATAGTAATGTGTCAGACTTCCTCTAAGATATGTCTTAGTGCCACATGTTTTGGGTAAGATGGTGCTTTGGTGTTTGGCCTACCCATGTGGTTTGTCATCCTAGAATGGATAATATCTTCTAAGACCATATGATAGTGGGAAATTTTCCCCTCATAGTTATGGTTACCACCCATACTCCTCTTGGAAATACTAAGAGGGGGTTGAATCAGTATTCCTTTCAATTAGAATTATTATTAATCTTTCAGAGAATTATTTAATCTTCAATTATTATCATTGTTTGTAAAATGATAGCAGTAAACAAAAGGAACACAATTGCACACAGTTTTTAAGGTGGAGACCCTCTCCGGGACAAACACCACCTGAATGATTTTATAATAATTATTTAATATTCAACTCCAATTGAAAATAAAGCTCCAACTTCCTAGAATCTAGAAAAGGATTCCTCTCCATCTCCCACTCGATGGATGCTCCAACGGCTGAGATTCTTCAGTAGTGAACTGAATGGACGCCCCAACACCGAATGAGTTACATCTCACCCTAGAACCACCCTACCACCCTATAGAAGAATAAAACAAGAATGGACTCCCGTACTAGGGAACATGTTCCACCTTACAATGATATAGAATTATGTAGAAGAGGAAGACACACTAGACCATAACCACAAATATGGCACAACAACCTAATGATGATCCTAGACCTCCCAACAATGCCTCTTCAACTCTTGGCAGATAGGCACTTGTACAATTTTTACAATGATGGATTTACAATGACTTGGTACAATGATACCTTTACAATGATTGTATGCAGTGCTAACCACTTGAAGACTTCGTGTGGTGAAATTCTTACTGCTATTTTGCACCTTGATTTCTGCTCTTGTCATGCTAGCCTCTGTTACACCTTGCTTTTCTTTGTTGCCCTAGAAAGTCTGGTCCTTTGCAGACCTTGACAACACATGATCTAGATTTTTCTTTCCTTCTAGGAGCTCAATATTGAATCTGGTTTATATTTGTTATTTCATTTCTCCAATATGTGATTTTGGCTCCTGTTGTATTCCTCTAGCTATTATTTCCAATGCCATAGGTCTGACCCAATTTTGATTCTTCAAGGAAGAGTTATGCCCAATCTCTCACAATTCCCTAATTATGGACTAGTTCAGTAGAGTGAAATTATATGTTGTGCCACGTGTCATTGTATTTTAATTTTAGTATGAAATTAATACAACGAAAACTACATTTTGTTCACTATCCAAAACTTTTAATAGAATTCCAATTTGATACACAAGGAGAGAGTTATGAAAATTTTCCCAAGGTCAGTTATTTGAGATGAAGTTTAGGAGCCTGCAAAAACACTGAATTCCACAGATAATATCTCCGAAAATTTTGTGCAACTGGATCTAAAATTGTTACAGGGTATTCCTCAGGATTTCTTCTTCATCTCATAAAAAATTCCGCTTGTGAGCCTTTGTAGAGACAAATTTATGGCACAAATTCCATGATGACCTATTTCAGGTAGCGAAATCCATACATGAGGATAATATGAGGATCATAATTTATATAAAAGCTTAGGTTGAGAGGGTTTTCAACAAGTGAACATGGGAGGGATATTAGGAGCATAGAAATTATTAATTATTGACTTTTCAATGACCCATGCCACAACCCCATGGGGTTTTAGCCCACTAACTAGGGTTACAAGCTTCAAACATGAATATCACTCAAACCGTGAAGAATTACATGGCATTCCATATATCAACAGAAACATCTTGATAATTGGAAACCATAAACAATATTCTTGGACCAAAATATAGTAATTTGGTAGGTCAAAATTACCATGCAAGATCAACGTATCCCTTGGTGCTACTTGGGTTGACATCAATGACAACCACTGATCAAAATACTCCTTCCTTTTCTAATCTGTCATTTTCATAATGATGTATTGTGGCGAGGAGTGCTTCAACTTTGTAGTGGATTTTTATTAATTGCAATATTTTCTTTAAACAATGTGACTCAGTAATTAAGATTTTTCCAAAACATATATATTGGTCCTCCTTCGCATAGACTCATATTTTTTAATCCATTCAATGAGTTTTATTTTTGTGGCTCTTCCTTTGGTCGTCAGTTGTGAGTAGAGTAACCCATTCAAGTACTGGTCATTCAAACCTTACATGGAACTATCATAAATTATGGTTATTGGGTAAAATTTGTTTAGGGTATATAGTTTTCTAAGTACTTATGTTTCCATGGGTCGTTCTAAGGAAATTACATGGGATCCCTCGCCCCTCCCAGGCCCCCCCCCCCCCCCTTCTGTCAAACTAGTGGTTTCTTTTCTGATATGGGTATATTTTTTTTGGTATCCATATTTTTTCTCTATGAGGAGCTCTAGACATAGCTCCGAGTTTTTTCATAGCATTAGGGTCAATACAAGTAAATTGTTGTAATATTTTTTTGGTTACTTTACTTCTTTAATTTATTTTCGATAATTTTTTGACAGTTCAACATTAGGTTTTAATGGAATATTACATTCCTAAATGTTATAGATAATAATTACTCCCATATTAAAAATTTAGTTAAGCTATGAAAATTTAGTCTAGCATGAGCTAGTGGAGTTTAGGTTTGCATGAAGTAGTTAGCAGAGGAAAATAAAAGTAAAGTTAGAGTGTGTATGATACCATATTTAATAGGTTTGGTGTTTCTATACCTGTGGTTGAGTCATTGTAATGAGTGTGAAAATCTAAGAGTATGAGCTCGGGTAGTTGTGTATGAGAATCAAGTTTGTCTTTAATAGAGTAATTGATTAGTGACTCACACATCTTGTGTGAATTATGTATTTTCCTCCTCTTCCTTACCATCATATCAGTATTAGAGCTTATGGTTAGTCTCCAGATCCAATGAGCCAAAATTGAAGGGAGCTAAGTAGCCTAAAGAGGTTATATCATATCAGGAAAACAAAGATATCAATTTTTTTTTAAGAAGGGATCGTCATAGTCGTCAAGAACAAACATCGCAAAAATTTTGCAAAAGGAAGTTATTCCCAAGAAAAGAGAATGCTACAATATCACAAAACTTACATGAGCCAAAACTGAAGGGAGCTAAGTAGCCTCAAGAGTTGCTATTGTATCATGAAAATAATCCTATCAATTTTTTTTATTTTAAATGGGATTGTCATATTCCTCAAGCATAAAAATCACAATGATTTTGCAAAAATACGCCACCCCAAAGCAAAGTGAGTGCTACAATATCACAAAACTTACGAGTCAAGAAATTGTAAATCTACCAATCTTACTATGTTAAAAAGTTCGTAATAGTAATAGTATATGTTTAAGACATAATTCGAGATGCTTATATATGAAATTATTTTACAAAAGTATAAAATTACGTATATGTCAGACACCCATTATTAGTGTTACAGGTTGTATTATATGCTAATGGATTCATGGATGATATGAATGGTGTGAAATTTAATCTATAGGGATGACCCTATGCGTTTAACATTTGTAGGATATTTTTTTAATTTTCACATAATACTTTTGGTACATAACTTATAGGATTGATATGCACAGATGTCTTATATTAGAATTTATCTATAAGGAAGTTAAGCAGTCTTAAAGAAAGTAATCTGGATACTAAAATACACAATACACAATTATTACACTAAATACTCTTGGAGAGTAGTTATAGAAATTTATGGGTATAGGTAGTCCATGACAACCTCGTCATGCAAAGCGGCCCACAAACACTAAAATTTGACTTAATTTTGTGGATCCAAGAAGGAGATAAGGAAATTATAAGGATGAGATAGATAAATACTAGTAAAATAAAAGTTACGAACTCCAATGGGTGAGCAATATTGTATTTTTAAGACTATACAATAATAATAAGTAAGTTTCAAAATGGATAGAGATTACAACAACACAATGAAACACAAGGACTTTCTAAAAATAAAACATATATAATATAAAATTAGTAAGATTAAGTATGTATAACTCAGACAAAAGATGTTTAAGGTTAGCTATTTAACTAGAATAATTTAAAAAATTACATATTTTTATAATTAAAAGTTCTATTAAAAGAACAATTTCATAACATATATTAAGAAGGTCGGGAAACATTCAAGATAATTTTTTTGGTCTCATATTTATGATTTATTTGAAAGAAAACATAGAATATATAAAAAAGAAAGTGTACACTTGACATTGCGAAGGTACGTATATACCAAAAAAATCTTAATTAAAAAAGGAGTTGATAACCTTGTATTATACCAGGTAAAATATAGCACAAATATATTAATATGGAAAAGGGAATTACCCTTTTATACTTCAATCTTCTTTTTATTATATTTTATAGTTTAGTTATATGAAGCAACGGTGTTACCCATCATGCTCTATTGAACACAAAATCGATCTTGTTTTTGGTGCTTCTTTGCCCAATGCCCCTACTATCACCTCACCAATTTAGACAATTTATTTTTTCTTTTGGTGCTTCTTTGCCATATGATTCTTTAATTTATTTTTGATCATTTTTCTACGGTTCCACATTAGGTTTAATGGAATCTTACATTCCTAAATGTTAGAGATAATAATTAATCTCGTAATTGAAAATTTAGTTAAGTTAAGAAATGTAAGTCTATAGTCAGCTAATGGAGTTTGCGTTTATATGAAGTAGTTAGTGGAAGAAAAGTAAATTCAAGTTAGAGTTTGTATGATTCTATATTTAATAGACTTGGTGTTTATATACCCATGGTTAGGTCATTGTAAGAAGTGTGAAAATATGAGAGGAAGAGTTCGGTAGTTGTGTATAAGAATCAAATTTATCATTAATAGTGTAATTGAGTAGTGACTCACATGTTTTGCGTGAATTGTGTTTTCCTCCTCTTCCTTACCATCGTATTCCATCGTATTAGTATGAGATATTAGGTTGAGTTTCAAGATCTAATGAGCCAAAATTGAAGGAAGCTAAGTAGCGTCAAGAGTTTCTATCATATGAAGAAAAAAAGGCTGTCAAAAATTTTCTTAAACGAGATAGTCATAGTACTCAAGCACAAACATCGCAATCATTCTGCAAAAAGATGCTGCCCCAAAGCAAAGCGAATGCTACGATATCACAAAACTTACAAGAGCCAAAATTGAAGGGAGCTAAGTAGCTTGAAGAGTTGTTACCGTATCAAGAAAATAAGCCTATCACTTTTTTTTTAAAGGGGATCGTCGTATTCCTCAAGCACAAACATCACAATGATTTTGCAAAAAGACGCTGCCCCAAAGCAAAGCGAGTGCTACGATATCGCAAAGATTACAAGTCAATCATTTTTTCACAATCATCGCAAGTGATCTATATCGAAAATGTTTCGGCCATTTAAACAAAAAAAATTAGATAGATAAAGGGTGTGTTCAATATAAATTTTAATAAAAAGGGCGTAAAATCATTTGAAATGACCAATCTAAAAGGTAGTTACGTGTAGAATTATGGAAAATTCCAATCTTTCTCATGGTAATATATAAAAAACTAGACGTGTTAAAAGGGTTTATAGCATGCTTTAATTTGTTGAATGCGAAGTGTGATGGTATGATCTTTTTACGGGTTTATTTCAAAAGGTTTGTTATAATGGAATGGTTTAGAAAAACATATAAAAGTTTATTAAAGGATTATTAATTTTTATTACAGGTTGGACATTATAAAGGTTTAAAAAGGAGCTTATAAAAGATTTTTCTTAATGGTTTTGAGAGTTATATTAAGTTATTTTTTTTATATATTTTTACTGAAATAAAAATTTCAAAATAATGGTTTTATTTGAAAGAGAGTTTAGGGCCTTGCAAAGGTGAGCTGGTTCGGAAAAAAAAAACTATTTTTCCAAGTATGATAGTGTTGTGGGTTTGAAAAAGCTCCACTTGCATGGTAATGATACATGAATCCAATGATGAGTGTGTCTTACAGGGGAGGATATTGAAAACAATCATTTCTTTGGGGTGATATAGAAAGTAGGCTAATGCAATCATGAAAGAAGCCAAGAGATAGAAGAAAAACGGTAGTCATGGGTCGGAAAGCAACACTAAATTAGATTAAGACAACAAATAAAAAGGAAGGTAGAGTATTTCAAGGAAATCACAGAGGTTCTCACTGCAACCGTAAAATCTAAAATACAATTAGATGAAGCAAAACAACTCAATGATTTTTGGATCGGGATGGACATGGTAAGACTGCCAAAATTTACTGGTAAACTTTTTGACTCTTGGGTTGTCAAAATGCAAACTTTTCTTTTATGTAAAGAGTTGATTTAATATCGGTCTAATAACCAATATGATGAAGTATTCAATGCTTTAGTATTTCATCTTATAAAATAGGGGTTGGATGATAAGTATTTGTGTAATGTAGCAAACGCTACATCTTTTGAGGAAGCATGGAAAATCCAGAAAGAGTAATTTGGTGCAAAAGAAAGTGACATGTAGTAGAAATTTCTGTCATAGTCTGTTGAAGAATCAATAGAGAAGTCAACCACGGCTATGAGAGTAAATGAACAAGACTCTAGGAAAACACCCAAGCTTGTATAAACCCACTCAAATATGGATGATGTTCATAGAGACTGTAAAAGTGAAACCCATTATGAAAACATGCATATGGATGAAGAAGACATACAAAATATTACATAGAAATAATTTTAAGCCTCTCTGTTTAAAGCATAGAAAGAGCATATAGATTCTTGAGAACTCCACTGCAATGTTGATGTAACACACCTAGTTTTATGTTTTTCAAGTTAGACATTTGAACTTAAGTCCAAAGGGGAGTGGACCCTAATGGATAATTATTGTGTGGATGTACTTAATTATTTATTTATGAAAAATAAATAAAATGTTTTGTGTGCACTATGACCAAATGAGATTTTTGAGATCACTTGCCTAATCCATGAGGTTATGGAAAGAGGTTAACACTTTCCCCAAAATATTTCAAAAATCCTTGAAAGAATTTATTTCTAATTTAGATTTTTGAGGAAAAATATAAATTTCCCCAATGATGAGTGTTAGCCACCTATAAAAATTTTCCATGTCAAGTGGTGGCTAAATTATTTTAGACAGCGTTCAAGAAACAGTTTTGCTGCCAAAATTGTTGATGCTTAAAGTATTTTTGATAATATCCTATCCTTTGGATAATCGTCACTATTGTTCCCCTTTTGAAATCAGAAATTCTGTTTTCATTCCATAAGGAAAAAGACTGCTGCAAAATCCCTTTTTCCCCCTCCCCCCACTCAAAAACTAACTTTCATTTTTACCCCTTTATTCCCCATGGAATTCCTCTATTTTTATGAATTCCCTTCTTCCCTTCATGTAAATCCATTTTACAGAGTCTAAAACTCATTTTTAGACTTTATCAAAACCCCCAAATCCATCAGAAAAACATCAAAAAATCATAAAAATACACTTTTTGTATTACAGGCTTGAGCCCCTTTGGGCTAAGTCTTAAAAACCCACTTCCCCACATATGCCTTGGTGCTGGAACCAAGCGCTAGGCCCTTTCGGCGCTTATCGCATCGGAAAAATCAAAGTGCGCAAGTCAATTTCTTATGTTAAAATCTTTGATGCGATTAAGCCCTTGGATCTTAACCACCGATCATATTATTATTTCATATGACCCTTGTGCCCCCAATCAGTCATTAAAACATTGTAATAATCCATCTTCGATGCATATTTTCCTTTGTAAAGTCAAAAACCCACTTTTTCCTAAGTTTGGTCTAAAACTCGTCGGAGCAATGTTTTTAATGTAAATGGGTAGATTGAAAAGCCCGCATCAAAAGTTTCGATAAGATTAAAGCCCCATTGTATAAACCCGCCCCCGAAGCCAAAAACCTTTGTATTATATTAAATCTTTTGTTTTCATGTGTTATAAAGGGTTTCCGCTCGTTTCATATTTGAAGGAATCTCCCTCGTTGATCTGAAACCGATTAAATGGCTCGTGCGACATCGCATCGCAAGATCTATCGGGCGCATTTTTGTTTCCTGTCCGATTGACCACCCCTCTAATTCACTCCCCACCGTCGATCTGATCTGTAGATCGACGACCAGTGCTAAATCGCATTGGCACTATTCAAGGCTCCTCCCCCGCCAATTGCCAACCCCCGATTGCATCTGGGCCATCCACGTGTCCAGATCGGATGGTCCAAATTGCATCTTCCAACCTTGGTTTAAAACATGTAGCCCCACTCATAATGTTTTTCAGCCAATCATAGTCGTTGATCTCTGCAGATCAACAGTATTTATTAAACCTTCCTTCGCCATTTTATTATTTTGTTTAAGCCCCCAGATGTAATCTCCACCGTTAATCCTCACATCCAACGGTTCTTATTAATCCCGACAGGCCTGCCTCCTCTGGGTCCTGCCTCCCTCAGTTTTTGATCCCAGCCGTCCAGATCCTAGATCAACGGCCCAGATTGGAACTGCCTTCCCAACTTCTTCCCGCGCATCTTTCCAAATTCGCGCTCGCTCTCATCCGTGAGATCTGGGACCCCAGATCTAACAGTCTGTATCCCATATCGCGTAAATTTTAGCTCGAAGGATAATTTCTTAAAGGCCACATGATATAATTTGTTTCTCGAGGCCACGTGTCGGGCGGGAATGCATATCACGTTCAAAAAGACAAAACTGCCTACCCGCCTTTTCTCCATGCGACACCTGTGGCTTTTAGTCCCGAAACCACTTTGCCTCTTTTTCATTATGTGCTATCACGTGTGCTTCCCGCTATTGATCTTTGCAAATCACCAACCCAGATCTAATCTAGCCATACACCATCGCCCTCCGCATCTACCAAAGGTTGCAATGCATGATCTCTGTTGATTATCTCATGGGTCGATCTCATCCGACGACCCACGATCATCCCGAACCCTCAACTTTACTTTTTATCATATTTCCTCCGAACAAAGGTTTTAACCTTATTCTTTCGCAGTTTCTTCTAAAAATCTGAATCATGTGACTCCTTCACATTATTAGTCCACCGCTTATCCTGACTGTTGATATTCATGGTCAATTATAGATCAACGGCCCTAACTTAATTCTTCGCTCGCTTTCCTTTTGACCTCCTACAAGTAGATCTTCACCGTTGGATGCTGTCATCCAACGACCATGCTCCCACCTACGACCTCTGAAGCAGTTTTCCAAAAAAAAAAAAACATAGGATTTCTTAATGATTTTTTGTATTGTGCAGGACTTAAAGGGCTTTCAAATGTTTTAAAAAGAAAATGAAAGTTGAGGATGAAAATCCTCCAAACTTTCGTTCGTTAAAAGGGAAAGGCATATACAGGGTTCAAATTCACGTGTGCATGGGCATTGTTGCCATGTGGACCTTGTACATACCTGCACATCAACAAGACACAAAGAATTAAATTAAATCAAAGAGTATCAGTGTCGAAGACCCACACACAGCAGAAATGAAGGATTAAACATTAATTATACATTTCAATGTATTATGGCTAAAAGTCGATTATCAAAGGCCTAATCCATTGAATTAAACATAGTCAAAGACAAATCAAGGATATTTTTCAGACTAAGGATGCCTCCACTGCCACATCAAAATCAAATTGATTCCTCTCAGCTACTAGATTGCCGCCTGTGGATTCGCAGCATTCAAACAAAGGCCAAGTAATGACCAGAACAGATTATATATGCCCCTTATAGCTGAATAGTTATTTTGAATCAAAGAAACTAATATAAACTATCAACAGAGTTATTGTGAAAGATAACATAGAGCCTCAAAGTCAACATAAGCCTCCAGTAAGCCGAAATAGTTAATGTAAACCCATTAATATAGGAAATATCTGTAAACTTCTCCCTTGAGCCCCTCGAAGACCAAGAAGAATTAACTATATTAATTGAAATCATAAGATCTTTTCTCTCTTTTGACCTCCTCACTCCTCTATAAAAACTTGTTGAGCAATCCATGGTAAATGTTGGTTGGTTGTCTGATTACTAGTTGTAATACTGAAACTCTCTAAAATAATACATAAATTGTTGAAGTTGAAGAAGAAATTGAAGTCTTGGAAGCCCTGATGATGTTTTTACATGCTTGTTCTTGAGAAGGTTGTATCATTGGATCCATGAGCTTGGCTATTGGTGAAATATTTTGAATTGTTTAATGTTTTCCCCTATTTTCATTTTGTTCCATAAATTCTTACTACAATAGGATGAAATTTTTAGGCTAAGAAATGACTCTTGGAAGCACCTTAGACCTGTTTATCCTTCACTGTTTTATGTTTTCTTCTACTGAGGTATTTTAGAGTCTTTAATCTCTCTCTTTAGTCCTCATGCTCATTTATTTATTTAGTAGTTTGAAAAGTTGGTTTCAACATGATTTATGGTTCTCCCTGCTTGTCTGTTTCCACTTAAATATTGTTATTGAAGTCTCCCTTCGAAGTTTCTTTGTTTACAGTGAGCCAAGGAGGTCGGTTCTGATCTTGCCCCTTTTCCTTGCTTGAACATTCGGCTTAAAGGTATTTATAGTTGTGATCATAAATGTATTCAGGTGTTCCCTCTTCTACAATCGTAATTATCAGTGAAGCTTTTATGTTTTCTATGTCATTTGAAATAAAATCCTTGAGGAAATAGGGTGTTCCCTGAATCTTAAAGTGTGATTTGTAGAATTCATGGTTAGCCCTGTCTATCAAATAGCTCTTTGTTGTTCAAGTTGTGCTTTAAAATTCCCTTTGTTGAGAATTAAACTTCTCTTTCTAAATCATTGATGTCCATCTCATTCCAAAACCAAAGGATCCTGCGGCCAAGTTAGTTTTTCCCTTTGATATCCCATATCCATTGATAAGTTTGTCATGGCCTCTTTTTGACTCCATTTCCCAATAAAGTTGACATTTCCCCTTTCTATTTATCTTTCTTATACCTTTTAGGTTCTACTGTATCAATTCCAACCAAACAAACAAACAAACCCCTGCACTTAATAACTAGTCTAAAACCAATTTACAAAGCACACAAGATAAACCTTTGCAAATAACAAAAAATTTGAGAGATCGCTCTCTGAGAGCAGGAGGAATAGATCTTGTAACTGTAAAGATTGGTTCTGATGTTGCCTTGTCTTTTGATTTTCCAAAATATCAAAACACGAGACGCCAACATAATGGCGATCACGATGGGACCTATTGAGAATATGGTGGTTTGAAAACACTTCTTAAAACTCTTTAGGCCCTTAACTTGATAAAGAACACCTTCTGGACTTATCCCACCACTCACAACCAACATAATGGCAATCACGGTGGGACACTGAGTAAAATCCTTAAAACAAAACACTCCCTGTCCAGTATAACATAAGTAGCCTTCTTCAAGCACTGCCTAAAAAAATGGTAATCATGATAGGACTTAATTGAATCAATGACAAACTAAGTGACCCTTAGGATTCGCGTAAGCCCTTATCAAACCTTGAAGGAACCAGTTACCAAGCCATAAGAGTGAACTATGCATGTTTAAACACCTTATCTAAGTGTTAAATCAGATTTATGACACTCTCATAACCTATAAGACCAAAATAACTCAGAAAAAACCAAAAAATATTTCAATTTGGCTTCATAATAAATGTGGTGGTGGAACCATTCCATATTTTACCTTCATATAAGCTAAAGAGCTTCCACCTGGCGACTCCATTAGCCCCAGTAGGCCTATTACTCATCTAGCTCCCAAGATCACTTTACGACTATGTTAACCAGCCTTGAAGAAGTTTAGAAACCTAGTCCCATACTAGATAGGACATCGTGAGAGGTAAAATTCCCAAAAAACAGTCCTTAAAAATTTAAGCTCTCTCATTTTTAAAAAACAGTCTCGCTTCACATAGGATCAACACTATATCCCATCCAAACCAAAATCCTCCTTTAATCATTGACAATCTAGAGAGAATTCTGTGGCAGAATTCTAAATCTGAGAATCAGCTACTAATAGGAGCCTGTTAAGAACAAATTATGTCCCTGAAAACCTTGTTGTCTTAGAGGATTCACACTTTGATTTACATCATACAAATAACATCTTTAGAACTATATCTCAAGGTGATTTAAACCAAACTAATCGTGACATTGCAGATTTTCAACAAAGCTTCAGTAGAGAATCCTCACCTTCCACTCCTCCTGATTCCTAGCTTCTTCGTCACTTTAGCATTTTCCTTAACAAGTCTTCTTAAAATTAGTTTGTTGGCCCAAGTGTTTCTTCCACTCCAATACACACTACCATTGTGCAAAACACTCCTGCTTAGCCCACTTTTACACCTGTAAATCCACCTCTTGTAAATCTAGCCTTATTTCCAGCCATGGCAACATGGTATGCCCCATTAGTGTTACCACAACCTCTATTTCCCTTACCAAATGATTACCAATCCAAAATCCGTCACTTCACTGGAAAATAGTATACAACAACTCAACATCATGTAGATAGGATAGAATATGCATTCGATTACATGGAGATAGAAGAAGAAACTGTGAAGATGAGGATATTTTCCCAAATTTTAGGAGGAGATGTAAAGAAATGGTTTAAGAACCTACCTCCTAAAAACATAAATGATCTCCCTGCTTTGCATCAAACATTCATCAACAAATGGGAACTCAAAAATAACCCTCTCCAAATACTAGCAGAATATAGAAGCCTCAAGAGAAGTCAAGGGGAGAGTGTTCATGACTACTCCACTAGGTTCAATAGTGTTTACAATTCTCTTCCACCTCACATGAAACCTCCCCAAGGCATGGCCTTAGTAAGGTATCCCGAAGGCTTTGATGCTGAAATGGGTTATCAATTGAGGGAGAGAGATTACTTAACCTTAGAAGACATGCAGAAAGGAGCTGTGAAAGTAGAAGAAAACATAATTGAGAAAAAGAATAGGTTGAGATTAGAGAAGATGGTAACTTACAAATATGACCTACTACCCTCAACCTTAACTTCTGACACAAAAATTGAAAACCTAGTGAAGGTGATAGAGAGGATGCTGGAAAAGATAAATCTAAATGAGAGAGTGCCACCAAGAGAACCTCAAAATAACCAAAACAGAAATAGAAATCAAAATTATAGAAGAGAAAACAATCAAGATAAGCAAAAGTAAAGTGAACAATAGGTTAGACCTCCCTTCCAACAGAACTATGTAGATCAATTTGAGGAAGACAGGGAGATGGAAAGGTCGGGAGAAGCTCATGTGAACTTGATTGGATCAGACAGTGGGGATGATGTTTTCCTCACTGAGGAAGAACAAGGTTTCTTCTCTGATCAAAATACAAACACCTATGAAGATTATGATGATTATAGATTGGGGTTTGAAAATGCAATCATGGAGGTACACAAACAATATGATCTCAGGAGCAAAGGGAACATAGATAATTCAAAAGATAAGAACACTAGTACTGCAATCAAGAAAAACATAGAAATTCAATCTAAGAAGACAGTAGACAAACCCACCACTTTGGCTAAAAAACCAGATTTAAACAAAGAGAAAAACATCTAGCCAAATGTGGAACAGAGTACCCCTAGAAATTTAGCTAGTCGTCCTAACAAAACTATCCCAATTACCAGTACAAACAAATTTCAACAAATCAAAACTGCTGAAAGACTTCAATTGAAAAGACATATGTAAATATGAACAAGTCAATTGTTCCTTTCAGTATTGAGGGAGAGATTTCCAAGCTAAAACTTACCATCCCCCTAGCTGAACTAGTAACCCAAGAAATGTACAAAAACCAGGTTTTTAAAGCTTTGAACCTAGGAAGTGATACTGACACCTTAAACTTGACAGATGACAAACATGAGTTGTTGTTTGGTATAGAAGTTGAAGGGAAGTATCAATAAGGGGTTGTCCCTCCCTTCTATGTCAGTTTGAACATACATGAGAAAATTTTACACAATGCCATGCTAGATTTTGGGGCTTCACACAATCTAATGCCCAAGGTAGTAATGGAAAGCTTATGCTTAGAAATTGCTAAACCATACAAATATTTGTATTCCTTTTACTCAAGCAGAGTCAAATGTTTGGGTTTAATCAAAGATTTATGTGTTAACTTAGCTCAAATCCCTGCTAAGAGTCTAGTAATGGACATAGTTGTAGCTGATATTCCCCCTAAGTATGGCATGCTCTTATCAAGATCATGGGGAGCCAAACTTCAGGGAAGCCTTCAAATGGACATGTCTTATGCCACCATCCCTATTTTTAACCAAAACATAAGACTATACAGAGAATATCACATGAAGTACATGGTCAGAAATATAGACAAACCAAACAACTCTCCAATCTATATTCAATCAAGTTTAGATTCCTTTATCTTATGCAGTGAAGATGAAATTACTAAACAAGAAAAGGAAAACATAGACCCAACCAATTCACCAGAACAATCAGAACTTCTTTCAAATAAGATATAAAACATTGACAATCAACAGCAATAAGAAAATGAAAATGAGGCAAATATACTCTAGACAATAAACTTCGATGGATCCTGTAATAAAACAAGTGCAGGGGAAGGTGTTTGGATTCAAAATACGAATCAGAATTTTTCGTATAAATTAGATTTCCCATGCACTAAGAATATTGTTGAGTATGATGCACTTCTCCTAGCCTTACAATTGCTTAAGCAATTAGAAGCCCAAAAGATATCAATCTTAGGAGATTCTGAACTTATCATAAGACAAATCAAAGGAGAATACTCAGCTATAAATCCAAGGCTTAAGGAATATCATAACGTTGCCCTTGATTTATTGAAAACCTTTGAAAAGTATGAACTTATTTTCATTCCTAAAGCACTAAATCATCTAGCAAATGAACTCGCTTTTAATGCCAGCAACTGCCAAATACCTGAGATAAATGAAAAGCTTAGCGTAAAGGTAAAACATAGGCCTTATATGCCTGATAACGAATATCACTGGCAAGTGTTTGATTCTGATAAACACATAGATGATTTCTTAAAATCAGAAAAGGATTTCGACATAGCGATATCAGAAACCAGCCATAAAGAAAACTGTTTGTATATTGAACAAATCCTAGAAGTTAAAATGACATATTCTGCTGATATAGATCATTATGAGAATCCTTTTGAAGAAGAGATAATTGCAAATGCAGACCAAGAAGACTTCGAAGTTCTACAATGTAAGAACGATACAATTCCAAGAGGTCTCACACCTTTAGAACACCTTTTCGATTTTAACGATGTAGCCAAAGAACCAAGAATGGAACCTGTAGAAAAAAATGTAGAAGAGCATAACATAGGCAGTCTAGCGGAATCCAAGATGATTAAACTGTCCAGCACTCTCCCAGCTCACATAAAATTGCAATATATAGAGCTGTTCAAAGAGTTTAAAGATGTTTTTTTCTTGGGGATACAAAGACTTGAAGTCATACGATAACAGCATCATTCGACACAAAATCCCTCTTAAAGAAAATCAAAAGCCTTTCAAACAAAAGCTAAGGAGAATAAACCCTATTTTAGTACCTTTAGTTAAAGCAGAAATTGAAAAGATGCATGATGCTGGGATCATAGTTCCCATTATATATTCAAAATGGGTGCCAAACTTAGTTTCTGTTAGAAAGAAAACAAGGGAAATCAGGCTCTGTATTGACTTCATAAATTTAAATAAAGCCTCTTTAAAATAAAACTACCCATTATCCAAGATGGACCATATACTTCAAAGGGTAGTTGGGTCAAAAAGGATATCCCTCTTAGATGGCTTCTCAGGTTACAACCAGTTGTTAGTGCTCCCAAGTGATCAAATCAAAACCACTTTTACCACACCTTAGGGCACCTTTTTGTATGTCAAAATGCCTTTCGGATTTATGAATGTAGGGGCCACCTTCCAAAGGGCCATGGACATAGCCTTTTCTGAAGGTATTGGCTATTTCATAATCATTTGATTTGATTACATAACCGTATTCTCAAAAACTGATGAAGAAAATTTGATTCACTTGAGGAAAGTTTTTGAGAAATGTAGGAAATTTGGCTGGTCATTGAATCCCAAGAAGACACTCTTTGGTCTCCAAGAAGGTAAAATTATTGGCCATATAATTTCAGAAGGGAGAATCAAAAAATACCCTACAAGGATATTTGGCATATTGTAGATCAACCATCCAAGAAGCCTCAAAGAATTACAATCTTTCATTAGAAAGATTAATTTTCTGAGGAGGTTTATCCCCAATATTGTTGAGCTATTAGAAAAAATTACAAACATGCTAAAGAAAGATGTAGGTGTAAAATGGACTTTACTAGCTAAACAATCATTTGAACTGGTCAAACAAGGTCTTACTCAAACACCAGTCCTGATTAGTCCAGATTTTACCAAAGACTTTATATCTTTTCTTTTTCATCTAAAAATACCACAGCCGTAGTATTACTTCAAAAGAATGACTTCGGGCAAGAAAAACCAATATCCTTCTTTAGTAGGGCCTTAAAAGATTATCCTCTCAAATATAACATAATGGAGAAGCAAGCCTTAGCATTAGTGAAAGCTTTAAAGGACTTTAGAGTCTATATTTTACACTCTCACATAATTTCTTTTGTTCCACATACTGTTGTCAAGGACATTCTAAGTCAAGACCCTGATGGTAAAAATGGAAAATGGATTGCAACTATTCTTGAATATGACTTAGAAATCAGGCCCACCAAATTAGTTAAAGGGCGAGGATTAGCAAAACTTATGGCTGAGTCTAACTTCCAAGCACTAGAAATAAATATGGTAGATGTGTTGGAAGAAATAGAAGAATCTACTGCTCCTTTCATGGAATAATAATTTCTGAATTCTCCTTGGTATGATGACATTATTTATGTGCTTTTATATTTGAATTCCCCTCCTTCTTTGTCTAAAACTAAAGCTATATTTTTGAAACAAAAATCTTTAAGATTTTGCATCTAGATGGGGTATTATATTAGAAAAATATTGTTGGAATTTTTCTTAAATGTTTACTTGAAGATGATGCAGGAAAAATCATGCATGAGTTGCATGATGGAGAATGTGAAGGACACCTCTACTAGAAGGCCACAGTAAACAAAATTCTTAGATCTGGTCACTATTGGCCTACCCATTTCCTAGATACTCAAAATTTGGTCATGTCTTGCCATAAGTGTCAAATTTTTTATGGCAAAAGAAAACTCCTTCCCTTACCATTACATCCTATCAGAGTTGAGGCACCTTTTCAACAATGAGGTTTAGACTTCATTGGGGAAATTCACCCATCTTCCTCAGCCCAACATAAGTGGATCCTCATAGCCACTAACTTCTTTACTAAGTGGATAGAAGCTATACCCTCCAAAAATTCTAATGACTCTGTCATTATCAAATTTCTTGAAACAAATATCCTATCCAGAATTGGTTGTCCCAGAAAAATCATAACAGATAATGTTGCTGCTTTTAAATCTAAGAAAATGGTTGATTTCTGTTACAAATACCACATAAGCTTGGGCCATTCTACTGCTTACTATCCCCAAGGAAATGGATTAGCTGAATCTTCCAACAAGAGCCTCATCAATATCATCAAAAATTTGTTGGAACAAAATCAGAAATCATAGCACAGTAAGCTAGTTTATGCCTTATGGGCTGATAGGTTAACTACAAAGAAGTCAATAAATATGTCCCCCTATCAGCTGGTCTATGGAATGGATGTAGTTTTTCCCACCTCATTAGGAGTTATAGTCATGAAGCTCCTTCAAGAAGTGCAGGTCGAAGAGAATGATATGCAGAGCAGAATAAATCAAACCATCCATTTACAGTAGACTAGAGAAGAAGTCTATGAAAGGACGCAGTTAGTCCAAGAAAATATAAAGAAACTATTTGGTAAGAGGACTGAGGGAAACAATTTCCAGGTTTGAAATGTTGTTCTTAAATGGGATTCAAGGAGAGAAGAGAAGGGAAAACATGGCAAGTTTTAGAACTTGTGGAAAGGTCCCTATATTTTTCATGCTGAGATGGGTCACAATGCATTTTTATTGAAATAATTGAATGGAGAAGATCTATATGGAGGTTCTGTCAATGGAAAGATGCTAAAGCATTACTTCTGCCAGGAATCATGAGTTTTAAAGCATTTTATTTCTTCATTGTAAATATCATAGTTTGAACGTTGCATTCAAAGTTATAAAAGTAAAAATACAAAAACAATAAAAGAAAGAAAAGAGGGCAGACTGTAAAAACAATAAAGGTACAGCCCCATACCAAAATGTGAATCAAAATTTGAAAGTGTGCAAGCTCAAAAGCCACTACTGAAACACACTTCTAGTTAGCCATACAACCTAATCATGGCTAATTAGTTTTAAATGGACTGCTGATAGGTTAGTGAATTTGATTTGCCAAATAGCTTAATCTTGGCTTATCAGTAGGTATATTAAGTTAGAAATTAAAGGTTCAAACATGCTCAAAATATGAACCTCAGTTTTCAAACAAGAATGACTCTAATCTATTTAAAATTTTGAGTCAAAATAGAGTTAAACTAGTTCTAATTAGCTCAAAATATGAACCAGAGAAGAAAAAAAAAGCAACTCGAACACAAGTAAAGATAGAGCCGAAAAAAGATGAAGGGAGTGCTTAAACATTCAGACCTTAAGCCTTCTATTTTAATTAAATTTTTTACAAAATAATATCTATGTGCAGCTTGTTGTTTTATTCCATAGATCATCAACAAGTTAGACTGTCCAATCCTGACTTGTATGCTTTTAAATTTCTATTTTAGAATTAGTGAATAAAAATCTGTTAGATTGTTTAATCCTAACAGATTAGTAGATTAGGTAGAGAAGGATATGAACTCAACTATTTGAATTGAGTTCATGGAGAAATAAGAGGTAGAAATATATTAGATTTTATGCTTTCAAAAGAATAAAATGTTGTAAGAGAGTTTACCAATCCAAGTGCACTCTAAAGAAGAAAAAATGTTAGATCAGTAGGATTGGTAGGTAGAAAGCTTATGTTGATGAAAATCCATTATTTTTATGGTTGCTTATATTGTTCAGAATAAAAGAAGACCACCCAAATGAAGAAAGACAACCCAATGGATTAGTCATTGATCAGCTTCTAGAGAATGCAAGTCTGAAATTATTGATGCCTTGAAAAAGGCACCATCCACAAGTGGAGCCACTGTTAGCCACCTATAAAAATTTGCCATGTCAAGTGGTGGCTAAATTATTTTAGACAGCCTTCAAGAAACAATTTTTCTGCCAAAATTGTTGATGCTTAAAGTCTTTTTGATAATAGCCTATCCTTTGGATAATCGTCACTATTGTTCCCCTTTTGAACTCAGAAATTCTGTTGTCATTCCATATGGAAAAAGACTGCTGCAAAATCCATTTTTCCCCCTCCCCCCACTCAAAAACTAACCTTCATTTTTACCCCTTTATTTCCCATGGAATTCCTCTATTTTTATGATTTCCCTTCTTCCCTTCATGCAAATCCCTTTTACAGAGTCTAAAACTCATTTTTAGACTTTAACGAAACCCCCAAATCCATTAGAAAAACATCAAAAGATCATAAAAATACACTTTTTGTATTACAGGCTTCAGCCCCTTTGGGTTAAGTCTTAAAAAACCACTTTCCCACATATGCCTTAGTGCCGGAACCAAGCGCTAGGCCCTTTAGGCACTTATCGCATCCAGAAAATCAGAGCGCGCAAGTCAATTTCTGATGTTAAAAGTTCTGATGCGATTAAGCCCTTTGATCTTAACCACCGATCATATTATTATTTTATATGACCCTTGTGCCCGCAATCGGGCACTAAAACATTGTAATAATCCATCTCTGATGCATATTTTCCTTTGTAAAGTCAAAAACCCACTTTTTCCTAAGTTTGGTCTAAAACTCGCCGGAGCAATGTTTTTAATGTAAATGGGTAGATTGAAAAGCCTGCATCAAAAGTTCCAATGCGATTAAATCCCATTGTATAAACCCACCCCCGAAGCCAAAAACCTTTATATTATATTAAATCTTTTGTTTTCATGTGTTATAAACAGTTTCTGTTGGTTTCATATTTGAAGGAATCTTCGTCGTTGATCTGAAACTGATCAAACGGCCCGTGCGACATCGAATCAAAGATCTATCAGGCACATTTTTGTTCCCCCTTTGATTGACCACCCCTTGGATTTAGTCCCCACCGTCGATCTGATCTGCAGATCGACAGCCAGCGTTAAATCGCATCGGCACTATTCAAAGCTCGTCTCCCACAGATCGCCGAGCCTTGATTGCATTTGGGCCATCCATGTGTCCAGATTGGATGGTACAGATCGCATCTCCCAAATTTGGTTTAAAACATGTAGCCCTGCTCATAATGTTTTTCAGCCAATCATAGCCGTTAATCTCTGCAGATCAAAGGTCTTTATTAAACCTTCCTCTGCCATTGTATTGTTTCGTTTAAGCCCCCATATGTAATCTCTACCATTGATCCTCACATCCAATGCTTCTTATTAATCCCAATAGGCCAGCCTCCTGTGGGTCCTGCCTCCCTCATTTTTTGATCCCAGTCATCCAGATCCTAGATCAACGGCCCAAATTGAAACCACCTTTCCAACTTCTGCCTGTGCATCTTTCCAAATTTGCACTCACTCTCAACTGTTAGATCTGGGACCCCAGATCTAATGGTTTGTATCCCATATCGCATAAATTTTAGCACGAAGGATAATTTCCTGAAGGCTGCATGATATAATTTGTTTTCAAGACCACGTTTCAGCCGGGAACACATATCACGTTAAAAAATAAAAAACTGTGTACCCGCCTTTTCTCAGCGTGAAACCCAAACCAATTTCCCTTTTTTTCATTATGTGCTATCGTGTGTGCTTCCCGCTGTTGTTCTTTACAAATAAACGACCCATATCTAATATGGCCATACACCATCGCCCTCCGCCTCTACCAAAGGTTGCAATGCACGATCTCCGTCATTGATCTTGTGGGTCGATCTCATCCAATGACCCACAATCATCCTGAACCCTCAACTTTACTTTTTATCATATTTCCTCCGAATAAAGGTTTTATACTTATTCTTTCGCAGTTTCTTCTAAAAATCGTAATAATGTGACTCCTTCACATTATTAGTCCACCGCTTATCCCGACTGTTGATCTTCATGGTTGATTATAGATCAACGGCCCTAACTTAATTCTTCCCTCGCTTTCCTTTTAACCTCCTGCAAGAAGATTTTCACCATTGGATGTTGTCATCCAATGGCCATGCTCCCACCTATGACCTCTGAAGTAGTTTTCCCAAAAAAAAAAGGCAGGATTTCTTAATGATTTTTTGTATTGTGAAGGATTTAAAGGGCTTTCAAATGTTTTAAAAATAAAATGAAATCCGAGGATGACGACCCTCCAAACTTTCATCCGTTAAGAGGGAAAGCCATATACGGGGTTCAATTTCACGTTTCATCAATGACTCATGGGCATTGATTCCATGTGGACCTTGTACATACCTGCACATCAACAAGACACAAAGAATTAAATTAAATCAAAGAGTATCAGTGTCGAAGACCCACACACGGCATAAATGAAGGATTAAACATTAACTATACAGTTAAATGGATTACAGCCAGAAGTAGATTATCAAAGGCCTAATCCATTGAATTAAACATAGTCAAAGACAAAAACAAGGATAGTTTTCATACCAAGGATGCCTCCACCACCACATCAAAAGAAAATTGATTCCTCTCAGCTACCAGATTGCCACTTGTGGATTCGTAGCATTCAAACAAAGGCCGAGTAAAGACCAGAACAGAGTATATCTGCCCCTTACAGCTGAATTGTTATTTCGAATCAAAGAAGCTAATATAAACTATCAACAGAGTTATTGTGAAATATGACATAGAGCCTTAAAGTCAACATAAGCTTCCAGCAAGCCAAAATAGTTAATGTAAGCCCATTAATACAGGAAATATTTGTAAAATTCTCCCTTGAGCCCCTCGAAGGCCGAGAAGCATTAACTGTATTAATTGAAATCAAAAGATCTTTTATCTCTTTCAACCTCCTCATTCCTCTATAAAAACTTGTTGAGGAATCCATTGTAAACGTTGGTTGGTTGTTTGATTACTAGTTGTAATATTGAAACTCTTTGAAATAATACATAGTCTATTGAAGTTAAAGAATGAATTGAAGTCTTGGAAGCCCTAATGATGTTGTTACATGCTTTCTCTTGAGAAGGCTCTATCATTGGATCCATGAGCTTGGCTATTGGTGAAGTATTCTGAACTGTTTAATGTTTTCCCCTGTTTTCATTTTGTTCCATAAATTCTTACTACAGTAGGATGAAATTTTTAGGCTAATAAATGACTCTTGGAAGCACCTTAGACCTTTTTATCCTTCACTGTTTTATGTTTCTTCTGCTGAGGTATTTTAGAGTCTTTAATCTCTCTCTTTAGTACTCATGCTCGTTTGTTTCTTTAGTAGTTTGAAAATTTGGTTTCAGCATGATTTATGGATCTCCCTACTTGTCTTTTGCCACCTAAAGACTATTATTGAAGTCTCCCTTTGAAGTTTCTTTGTTTACAGTGAGCCAAGGAGGTCTGTTCTGATCTTTCCCCTTGTCCTTGCTTGAACAATTGGCTTAAAGGTCTTTATAGTTGTGATCATAGATGTATTTAGGTGTTCCCTCTTCTATGATCGTAATTATTAGTGAAAATTTTATGTTTTCTAAGTCATTTGAAATAAAATCTTTGAGGAAATAGAGTGTTCCCTGAATCTTAGATTTCATTTTAAAAGTTGTTTTGAAGTCATTATTTTCTTAAAGTGTGATTTGTAGAATTCATGGTTAGCCCTGTCTATCAAATAGCTCTTTATTGTTCAAGTTGTGCTTTAAAGTTCCCTTTGTTGAGAATTAAACTTCTCTTTCTAAATCAATGATGTCCATCTCATTCGAAAACCAAAGGATCTTGTGGCTAAGTTATATTTTCCCTTTGATATCCCATATCCATTGATAAGTTTGTCATGACGTCTTTTTGACTCCATTTCCCAATGAAGTTGACATTTCCCCTTTTTATTTATCTTTCCTAGACCTTTTAGGTTTTGCTGTATCAATTCCAACCAAACAAACAAACAAACAAACCCTTGCAATTAATAACTATTCTAAAACCAATCTACAAAGAACACAAGATAAACCTTTGCAAATAATAAAAAATTTGAGAGATCCCTCTCTGAGAGCAGGAGGACTAGATCCTGTAACTCTAAAGATTGGTTCTGATGTTGCCTTGTCTTTTGATTTGCCAAACTATCAAAACATGAGACACCAACGATGAGGAAAGTATTTGGGAAGAGGTAAAAAGCTGGAAAAGTAGAAATCAACTTTAAAAATCCATAAATAAGGGAAACTTAGGAAAACAGGAATAAAGCATCCTGAAATTCTAGACGCGGAATTAGAAACAGGCTTTGGGGAGAGCATAGCTTAAACAAGATGCTCCAAAATAGATTGGGGTTGGTCTGTTCTTGGAGAGGATCTCAGCTCGAGGGTGAATTCTGGAGAGAAAGGAATTCTATGGTTGGGAGGATTGGTCATAGAAATAAGTGGTATCCACATATAATTTAAATTTTTATGTTATAAATATAATACATAAATGTTACATTGTATTAAGGTTGAGATTATCTTATGTTTTTCTATTTCAAAATTTTACTTTTCCTACATTTAATAGAACTTATTAGAAGAATTAATCTTCCAAATTTTGTATAGTTGTAGGAATAGAACTCATGGGAAATATCCACCAGAATTTCTAAACCTGATATTGGTTTAAATCTGGAAGATATAACATCCCATGGATAATTAAAGTTTTTAACTTTAATCCACTTCAGAAAAAGAAAATATTTTATATATATACACAGATATAGTATGAATCTAAAAAGAAAACTTTACGTGAAGCATTTTAATCTAACTCAGAGGTAAAAACCCTCTATGAAATCTGTATTAAAAATATAGTAGAATGCAATTATGTACAAGGAAATTGAACTGTAATCTGAAAAGAAATACCATTTTATCAAATTATAATTTGAAGAGTTTTGTTAAGGAATTAATACTTTGATATATATATATATGTCAAAGAAAGAAAAATATTTTTCTTTTTGATAAATAATTGGATAATCAACTTCCATTAATATATATATAAATTGACATTCTGTAATTATGCATAAAATAAAATAAACCAAATATGTTCATAGATGCCTCACTTTAGGTGTTAGGAAAAAAGAAACAAATTATAAATGAAACAGTAAACATATGAAAACAGATCTCGACATTTCATAATGATATGATATAGATATAATCATGAGTATAACCCACTGTTTAATACTCATAACAACCAAAAGGGAAATTTGACTTAAATAACGGGGTAATTTGGAATGAAATAACGAATTTCAGTTATGAAGTTTAAATGTTGACTATTATTACCGAGCCAACATCAATAAAAAAAAAATTATATATATATATTGATTGTACAGAATAAATCTGAAGAACTTTAGGGGAAAAACCCTAAATCGTTTAACACAAAATCCCAAAACATTTTGGGATAATATTGATATCATATTCACATTGAAACCATTGTATATTAAACCTATATATATATACAGTTTGGATGATGTTAAAAAGCCGAGAGTTATATCGAACTCAAATATTACATAAAAATGAAACTCCATAACAGAGATAAGTCCTCTTACCTGATAAAACGAGGCAGAATGAATTGAAAACCCCTCTAATAACATCATTCAGAGTGGAATGAGAAACCTGATATTAAAAATGTTAACAACGAGAAGAGAAAAATAAAAGGGGATAATTATAAAAATTATTCACAGATCTTACAGGGAAGTATACTTACAAAGAGGCAAAGCTGGGAAGAATTCATTAACATTTCAACAAACCAAGAAAACTGAGTTGATTTCCTAAGATTATTGACGCATTCATCCCAATGATATTTCTGAAATAAATTAGTAAGTTGACCGAGGAGGAAGAAGAAAGTTACTAATTTCTCTCTCTGATTAGTACATTTTAATACAGGCACAAAGAAGAATCGAATTTGAAAAGATATTAACCTTGTCTGGGTTCCCTGGGAAAACCTCAGATGCAACACAAATAAAGAGTCAAGCTAAAAACCCAGTGGGATTACAAAGTGAGTCTTTGAAATCTAAGAAAACTAAATGGTTATAGAAACCATGACCAAAATCATACGACGAACCAAAAATTTGCAATATGATTCCTATTTGAATCACAATACACATTCACGTCCAGCTTATGGAATTTAACAGTAAAAAGAGAATTCAAGCCGAGCCATCAAGCTTTTCATTTTAATCTTGAGTATATAAATAACGAGACAATGGAACGAAAATCGCCCAAATATTTCTCAATACAATCACAAGAGTTTCAGACAAATACACAGCCACCATAAATTACAAATTCTCCATGCGTTCAAGCATATATGGGTAAATGAAATGAGTATTACTCGTGAGCGTAAGGATGAAGACGTTAAGTCTAGAGTCATGGCATGCCATAGAGAACCTAGACTGCATATTCTTCCTGAGTCATACTGCATTGGAGAGACCAGAGAAAACCCTCATGAAGAAAACGACTGGAGAAGTGGAATAGAGTTAAAACGATGGAATTAATAGGGATTGAATTCTCAAACCCTAATCAAATTCTGACCTTACAAGTGTCGAAAATCCATTGACTCTCCCATAAATCGAGAATCATTCAATTGATATGACAAAAACCCTAATCAAATTAATCGTTATGTGTACAATCGTAGAGGGTAGCATAAATGCGATTTCAGAACCCTGATGTAGGAAAATAAACAAATATTTAGTTGTGTGGCTTAAGGAACCGAGTATGGAGAACGCCTTTAAGGCAAGAGTACCTGTCTAAATTGACGAGAAGGGCATAGTAATAAGTGTTGGTTGACACATTATAAAGGAAATATAACATGTACTAAACGATATTATTGCAGAGATTCTTATGTTAATAATACGTATAGGATTTGTTATCGAATAGAATTTACTCTATAAATTAATGCATATAGTTAAATATTACATAATATAAATGAGAATTATATTAACGTAGAGTATAACATATACATATACCTTGCCAAAGTAAATTGGCATAGATAATGCCATAAACTAAAACTATAGACTTTTAGTAGGGTAACATTATAAAATTAAGATGGAAGTATTAATTGGAATTAAAAATGAATATGGTGACAAACTCATTAAAGGTCTATGGAGGGTTGGTCTGAAGGAAAATATATTAAGGGCTAAGAAAAAGTTAATAGTTGTATATGTTGAGCCCTATTTTCAACTTTGATATAGATCAAAAATCTGACGAGTATAATAAATATTTTATCAATTCTTAATCTCTTTTATCTATAGGGAATAAATTGAAAGTTAAGATTCAGAATAATGCCTTAAGGAAATTTAAAATGGTGATTGAAATTTATGGGAAAAAAAATTGATGGAAAAGAGGAACATTACAAATGGTATCAGAGCCCATGTTAGAAAAACTGGGCTGTTGTTGTGCTCACTGTATAAAATATTTTTTTTGAAAAATTATATTGTTGTGATGTTGTTTTGTTTTAGTGTACAATGGTACTAAAACTGAAAAGTCAATGGCTGAAGGAGATGAAATTTATGTTGATCTGGGTGGTGGAGATAACACGCCAGATCCCAATGCTCCTTTGATGGCTATGTTGCACAGGATGCAACTGGAGATGGCCCAGATAAGAATGAAAAATGATAGGATATCTTTAGCCAGTGAGGAATAGGAAAAATTGATTAGAGAACTGACTTCACAGAACAACCAAGAAGGTGAAGGTTCCGGAACGAAGAGAAAGAGTAAGATAACTTTCTCAGATGAATCTGAAGAATATGATGCTTCTAGACATCAGTCTAGGCAAAAGAAGGAATTACATGGTGAATTCTGGAAAACAAAACCTCCCTCTTTTGATGGAGAGAAGGAAGAAGATGCTCAGGCATGGTTGTTAAACATGATTAAATATTTTCAAGTCTATGATTATGAAAGTAATCTGAAGGCCATATTAGCTATTTATCAACTGCAAGGTAAGGCTACCTTGTGGTGGAAAGAGACAAAAAAATGGTTCACACAATTGATGTAAAGACAGTGACCTAGGAATATTTTCAAATCAAGTTCAAGAATAGATACATAAATGAACGATATTATGATGACAAAGAAAAATAGTTTCATGAACTCAAATTGGGACAAATCACCATAGATGAGTTGGTCACTAAGTTCAAAAATCTGCTAAGATATATGCCATACATCCGAGAAGAGAAGGAAAAAGTGCAGATATTTTTGAACTGTTTTCCTGTTGCTTATAAGGAGAAAATAGAGTTCGATAATCCAAAAAAAATGGATGAAGTTGTAAGAAAAGCCAGATTATGTTACCAGCAGTTTCATGGTAAGATGGACCAAGGGAAGAAAGGGTCAAATAAAGGTGAATTCAGTGGAAGGAAATATAAACCATCTTACTTGAAAAACTTTCGTAAGAACCATCAGAGAAAGAAGTTTAGTAAACCAAATGATAACCAAACTGCCCAATCTCAAACTTTCTCTAAATTATGAATGAAAACAATAAGAAAGAGGGAACAGTGAAAATGAGAGAGCCATTAAAATGTTGGGGCTATGGAGAACCTCATCTTTTAAGGGACTCTCCCCACAGAAATATTCAGATGGTTTTGAGGCCTAGGGAGGCTACTACTATGAATGATGTAGCCAAAAATATTCCTACTATCAGTGCAGCCTTGGAGAATCGACAAGAAGAACATCAAGCTACTATGGTCGAAATTGAAGGTATGATTACTGACCAATCTGTTACAATTTTAATTGATCCGGGCGCTTCTTTGAGCTATATTAGTCCACAATTTGTAGAGAAATGCAAGCTCAAATCTGAAAAATTTAAACAGTCATGGTTGGTCCAGTTGGCCACTCGTACCAAACGAAAAGTAACTCATAAGTTACCTCAAAAAGAAATTAAGTTAAATGATTTCAGACAGAAGTAAATTTAAATATTTTTCCCTTAGGCTCATATGATTTGCTGATAGGAATGGATTGGTTAGAGAAAATAAAGGATATGATGAATTGTGGGGATAAAAATTTGCATTGCACAGATGAGGAAGGAAGACCCTTTATACTCAAAGGAAAACCAAAACCAATCTTTGTAAGACAAATATCAACTTTGCAGTTAAAAATATTAGCTAGGAAGGGATATCAACTGTATGTTGTACATGTTGAAGAATTAGGACAGAAACCCAAAGAAAATCTAATAGACACTTTACCAGTGGTTAGAGAGTTTAAGGAAGTATTTCCAAATGAAATTCCTCATCTTCCCCCCAAAAGAGAAATTAATTTCACTATTTAGTTAGTTCCAGGTGCAAATCTTGTTTCTAAAGCCCCTTATAGAGTGAGTCCCCCTGAATTAATGGAGCTAAAGATACAGTTACAAGAATTGTTGGATAAAGGCTATATAAGACCGAGTGTATCCCCTTGGGGAGCACCTGTGTTATTTGTGAAGAAGAAGGATGGTACCTTTAGAATGTGTATTGATTATCTTCAACTGAATAAGTTGACTATCAAAAATAGATACCCTTTACCTAGAATTGATGACCTTTTTGATCAGGTTAGGGGAGCTTCAGTATTTTCCAAGATTGATTTGAGGACTAGTTATCACCAGTTAAGAATTAAAGAGGAAGATATCAGCAAAACAACATTTCAAACTAGATATGGACACTACGAATTTGTAGTCCTACCTTTTGGTTTGACAAATGCTCCTGCCACCTTTAAGTGTTTAATGAATAGTGTCCTAAATAAATACTTAGACAAATTTGTACTAGTATTTATAAATGACATTCTATTCTATTCAAAAAGTGAGGAAGAGCATAAAGAACACTTAAGAATGGTATTAAAGACTTTGAAGGAAAATCAGTTGTCTGCCAAATTTAGTAAATGTGAGTTTTATAAGGATAAAATCCAATATTTGGGGCATATTATATTAGAACAAGGATTGGTTGTTGATCCTGAAAAGATAAAAGCCATAAGAGAGTGGTCTATACCCACTGATGTATCAACAATAAGGTCATTTATGGGGATTGCAGGATATTATCGAAGGTTTGTAGAAAAATTCTCTGCAATAACACATCCAATAACTTCATTACAAATAAAAGGTGCAAAGTTTGAGTGGACTGAAAAGTGCCAAAATAGTTTTGAACTGTCAAAACTAAAACTAACTACAGCTCCAATCCTGAAGATTGAAAATCCAAATAAAGAGTTTTTTGTGTGCACGGATGCATGTGTAGAAGGTATAAGAGGAGTTTTACTACAAGAGAATTCTATTATTGCTTATGAATCTAGAAAACTTAAGAGACATGAACAGAATTACAGTGTTTATGATCTTGAGTTAGCTGCTGAAATCCATGTTGTCAAGATGTGGCGACACTACCTCTTAGGAAAGGAGTTCACTAATGATAGATCACATTAGCTTGAAATATTTTTTCACTCAACCAGATTTGAATGCTAGACAAGCTAGATGGATGTCTTTTCTGAGTGAAATTGACTTTGAAATAAAACATATCAAAGGAAAAGAAAATAAAATTTCTGATGTACTTAGCAGAAATGCAGTTCAACACATAAGTAACATAGGAAGAAGTGCAGATTTTGAATTGGAAGGAATGGTAGAAAAAGTAGTGGATCAAGATCTGCAATATGAACAGCTGCAAACAAAAATGCAGAAAAAGGGAATAGAAGGGTACACTCAAAATCGGCAAGGACTAATCTGCTATAAAAACAGATTGTATATTCCTAATGTAGATTCATTGAAGAAGGAAATTTTAGATGAATATCATAAACAGCCTTATTCAGGACATCCTGGATATGAGAAATTATTAATAGATTTGAAAAAGAAATTATTTTGGCGAGGAATGATAAAATATGTAGCAAACTATTTAGCTAGGTGTATGGAATGTCAACTAGTCAAAGTTGAACATTAACACCCAGCTGGTCTTTTAAATCCTTTTCCAATAGCAGAATGGAAATGGGACATTGTCTCAATGGATTTTATTTCTGGCCTACCTAAAACAAAATATCAGAATGATTTTGTAATGGTAGTAGTAGATACTTTGACAAAGGCTATTCATTTTATACCTGTAAAGTCCACTTTCTGAACAGCCAAGTGGAAAATGTGTTCATGAAATAAATAGTAAGACTACATGGAGTTCCAAAGATGATAATTTTAGATAAGGATGCTAAATTCACTGCTGCAGTTTGGAAGAGTTTGTTTGGACGGATGGGCACTAAGTTAAACTTTAGTACTGCTTATCACCCTCAAACTGATGGTCAAATAGAGAGGACAAATCAGAATTTGGAGGATATGTTAAGAATGTATGTAATGGATAGGCCAACAAAGTGGGAAGATTGTTTACATTTAGCAGAGTTTGCCTATAACAAAAGCTATCAAACATCCACAAAAATGAGCCCATATTAGGCACTATATGGAAGGAAGTGTCACACTCCTTTAAGCTAGAATCAACCTGAAGACAAGTTTATCCTAGGGCCAGATGCTTTGTAGGAAATGGAAAGAGTTGTAAAACAGATTCAGAAAAAAAATTAAAACATCTCAAGATCGATAGAAAATTTATGTAGATCAGAAGAGAACTCATAGATAATTTAAAGTGGGTGATCATTTTTACCTATGAATCAAACCCAAGAAGAGTACACTAAATACTCGTAGTTGTGCAAAATTGGCTCCTAGATGTTGTGGACCTTTTGAAGTGTTGGAAAGGGTGGGGCCAGTGGCTTACAAACTGGCCTTACCCCTGCATATTAAATTTCATGATGTGTTTCATGTCTCTTTATTGAAAAAAATATCTACATGATGCTTCTCACATTATTGACTGGAATGTGATCCAGGTGGAACCAGAAGGGGAGTTCCTTCCAAAACTACTTCAAATCTTGGAGCGGGAAGAAATTGAATTGCGAAATTGAACAGTAGCTAGAGTAAAGGTGCAGTGGAAGAACTTTACTGTTGAAGAAGCTACATGGGAAAGAGAAGCGTATATGATGGAAAAATATCCATTTCTATTTTCAAAATAAACTCTAGTAGTTAGTTATTAACACCAACGACAGTGTTTGTTTTCAGAGGGGGAATATGTAACACCCCTAGTTTTATGTTTTTCAAGTCAGACATTTGAAATTAAGTCCAAAGGGGAGTGTACCCCAATGGATAATTATTGTGTGGATGTAGTTAATTATTTATTTATGAAAAATAAATAAAATGTTCTGTGTGCACATGACCAAATGAGATTTTTTAGATCACTTGCCTAATCCATGACGTTATGGAAAGAGGTTAAGACTTTCCCCAAAATCATTCAAAAAAATTTGAAAGAATTTATTTCTAATTTAGATTTTTGAGGAAAAATCTAAATTTCCCCAATGATGAGGAAAGTAGTTGGGAAGAGGTAAAAGGATGGAAAAGCAGAAAGCAGCTTTAAAAATCCATAAATAAGGGAAGCCTAGGTAAACAGGAATAAAGCATCCTAAAATTCTAGACGCAGAATTAGAGAGAGGCTTTGGGGAGAGCATAGCTTAAATAAGCTGCTCCAGAACAGATTGGGGTTGGTCTGTTCATGGAGGGGATCTCAGCTCGAGGGTGAATTCTGGAGAGAAAGAAATTCTATGGTTGGGAGGATTGGTCATAGAAATAAGTGGTATGCACATATAATTTAAAATTTTTTGTTATAAATATAACACATAAATGTTACATTGTATTAAGGTTGAGATTATCTTATGTTTTTCTATTTCAAAATTTTACTTTTCCTACATTTAACAGAACTTATTAGAAGAATTAATATTCCAAATTTTGTATAGTTGTAGGAATAGAACTTATGGGAATATCCACCAAAATTTCTAAACCTGATATTGGTTTAAATCTGGAAGATATAACATCCCATGGATAATTAAAGTTTGTAACTTTAATCTTCTTCAGAAAAAAGAAAATATTTTTGATATATGCACAGATATAGTATGAATCTGAAAAGAAAATTTTACGTCAAGCATTTTAATCTAACTCAGAGGTAAAAACCCTTTATGAAATATGTATTAAAAATATAGTAGAATGCAATTCTGTACAAAGAAACTGAACTGTAATCTGAAACGAAATACCATTTTATCAAATTAGAATTTGAAGAGTTTTTTCAAGGAATTAATACTTTGTACTTCTGTTCTATTATCTGAAGTACTATGGTATATAATTTCATGTATAAACCAAGAAAATTAAGTGTTTATATATTATATATATATATATATATATATATATATATATATATATATATATATATATATATATATATATATATATATATATATATATATATCGAATATCTCCGTAATTATGTTAAAGAAAATAAACCAAATATGTTCATAGATGCCTCACTTTAGGTGTTAGGAAAACATAAACAAATTATAAATGAAACATTAAAGATATGCAAAGAGATCTCGACATTTTATAATGATCTGATATAGATATAATCATGAGTATAACGCACTGTTTAGTACTCATAGCAACTGAAAGGGAAATCCGACCTAAATAACAGGGTAAGTTGGAATGAAATAACGAATTTCAGTTATGAAGTTTAAACGTTGATTGTTATTATTGATTCAACATCAATAAAACAAAAATTATATATATATATATTTCAGTTATGAAGTTTAAACATTGACTTTTATTACTGATTCAACATCAATAAAACAAAAATTATATATATATTGTACAAAATACATCTGAAGAACTTTAGGGGAAAACCATAAATCGTTTAACCCAAAATCCCAAAACATTTTGTGATAATATTGATATCATATTCGCATTGAAACCATCGTATATTAAACCTGTTTATAAATACAGATTAGATGGTGTTAAAAACCCGAGAGTTATATCGAAATCAAATATTACATAAAAATGAAACTCCATAACAGAGATAAGTCCTCTTACCAGATAAAACGAGGCAGAACGAATTGAAAACCCCTGTAATAACATCATTTAGAGTGGAATGAGAAACCTGATATTAAAAATGTTAACGTCGAGAAGAGAAAAATAAAAAGGGATAATTATAAAAATTATTCACAGATCTTTCAGGGAAGTATACTTACGAAGAGGCAAAGTTGGGAAGAACTCATTAACATTTCAACAAACCAAGCAAACTGAGTCGATTTCCTGAGATGATTGACGCATTCATCCCAATGATATTTCCAAAATAAATTAGTAAAATGACTAAGGAGGAAGAAGAAAGTTACTAATTTCTCTCTCTGATTAGTACATTTGAATATAGGCACAAAGAAGAAATCGAATTTGAAAAGATATTAACCTTGTATGGGTTCCCTAAGAAAACCTCAAACGCAACACAAATAAAGAGTCGAACTAAAAACCCAGTGGGATTACAAAGTGAGTCTTCGAAATCTAATCAAACTAAATGGTTATAGAAACCATGACCAAAATCATACTACGAACTAGAAATTTGCAATATGATTCCTACTTGAATTGCAATACACATTCATGGCCAACTTATGGAATTTAACAATAAAAAGATAATTCAAGCCAAGCCATCAGGGTTTTCATTTTAATCTCGAGTATATAAATAATGAGACAATGGAACGAAAATTACCGAAAGATTTCACAATACAATCACAATAGTTTCAGACGAATACACAGCCACCATAAATTACAAATTCTCCATGCGTTCAAGCATATATGTGTAAATGAAATGAGTATTACTTGTGAGTGTAAGGACGAAGACGTTAATTCTGGAGTCATGGCATGCCATAGAAAACCTAGATTGCATATTCTGCCTGAGTCATACTGCGTTGGAGAGACCAGAGAAAATCCTCATGAAGAAAATGACCAAAGAAGTGGAATAGAGTTAAAACGATGGAATTAATAAGGATTGCATTCTCAAACCCTAATCAAATTTCGACCTTACAAGTGTCGAAAATACATCAACTCTCCCATAAATCGATAATCATTCAATTGATATGACAAAAACCCTAATCACATTAATTGTTATGTGTACAATCACAGAGGATAGCATAAATGCGATTTAAGAACCGTGATGTGGGAAAATAAACAAATATTTAGTTGTGTGGCTCGAGGAACCAAGTATGGAAAATGACTTTAAGGCAAGAGTACATGTCTAAATTGACGAGAAGGGAATAGTAATAAATGTCAGTTGACACATTATAAAGGAAATATAATATGTACTAAAACATATTATTGCAAAGATTCTTATGTTAATAATACGTATGGGATTTGTTATCGAATAGAATTTCCAATATAAATTGATGCATATAGTTAACTATTACATAATATAAATGAGAATTATATTAACATAGATTATAACCTATACATATACCTTTCCAAAGTAAATTGACATAGATAATGCCATAAACTAAAAGTATAGACTTTCAGTAGGGTAACATTATAAAATTAAGATGGAAGTATAAATTGGAATTAAAAATGAATATGGTGACAAACTCATTAAAGTTCTATGGAGGGTTGGTATGAAGGAAAATATATTAAGGGCTAAGAAAAAGTTAATAGTTGTGTTGTTGAGCCCTATTTTCAACTTTGATATAGATTAAAAATTTGAAGAGTATACAATTTTTATAATAAATCTTTTATCAATTTTTAATCTATTTTATCTATAGGGAATAAATTGAAATTGGAGATTCAGAATAATGCCTTAAGGAAATTTAAAATAGTGATTGAAATTTATGGAAAAAAAAAAAAAAATTGGTGGAAAAGAGGAACATTACAGTTGATGGCAACGATGAGGGTGAATCCAACTATGAAAAGACACATGTGGATGATGACTACAAAGTTAATTGTGAATTGGTGAATCCAACAATAGACATTGTGATGATGGCGAATCTTCCAATAAAGTAGTCAATCACATGTGTTATATAGTTGGTGAGGTTGCAGTTGATGATAGCCCTTTTTGATTAAAGGTTGAGACATTTAAGTTTTAAAATGAGAAAGAGACTTTTTTATATGAAGTAATGGTTTACGATGTTGAAAGTGCATAACTTGTGAATTGAACAATGTTTGACGAATTCAGTGAAGTTGTAATTGTAATGAACATATGCATGCTTAAATATTCCACCATAGAGTGGATGAAAATTATGTTTATGGAATTTGTGGTATATTTTTTGAAATAGGAACTGATTGTGGAAATCTAGAACGTCCCATGTTTAATGAAAAATTGAAGGTAGAACTTGCCACTATAGCAACAAGTTATAAAGAAAAGGATGGAACTACTCATGAAGTAGTGCATGATTTAGTAGCAAGAAATGATGAAGAAGACGATAAAGTAATTCGATATTTTTTTATAAGAATATCAACTAACTCCATAATAGTGGAAGATAGAATAAATGTTGTTAACAAGGCAAAGAAGGAAGAGGAAGAGGACATAGCTCCCACTATAGAGCATAATGAAAACTCTAATAAAAAATAATAGAAAATATTATTTCTAGTATATAAGCAATATTTAGAAAGATCATTCTTTAGTCCTGATATATCAATAATCTTAAGCCTTAATCTAAAAAGCATCAAGAGGGATCAAATATCTTGACATGAAAACCTTACATTTAAAAAGATGCAAACCTTACACTTAAGAAATTAAATTTAATATATAAAATATTATTTGTTTGACTATGGAAGCTAAAGTACAAATTTTTCAATTTAAAAATATTATCAATGTATCTTTGCACCTTTTGGGGAAATTGCTATTTTTATGTTTTATGTAACCACTTTTTCCACTTAAGGGGTAACGAGGTGGTGTATCCACCCGAATGTCTTTTAAAAAACTATAAGAATTACAATTAATACAACAAATTATATAAATACCTAACTATATGTGAAGAATTTTACAGGTATCAAATAGAACATGGTTAGAATAAGTTATGCAAACAATCATGTTAATAAATAGAGTAGGCTTACATATATTTTTTTTGGGTTATTTGATGTGAAAATTTGGGTACATTACAAGCGGTATTAGAGTTATATGCTACAACATTGAGGCCTATGATACTATCACCGCTATAATTGAATGTAATAAATGTTTGTTACATGATAGGGAATGATGTATATTTTTGTATTGTAGAAAAAAAAAAAGAAATAAGTAGAAGAGTATTATACTGTGAAGGGGATTGGATTTGTGGAAAGGCTAATTAATTGTTTCTCGAATACCCCTCTCCATACAAATGGGCATGTTGGGCACCGAGGGGTGAAGGAATATTTATTATAAATCATTTAAATCGTAATACATGTTATCACTAGCGAATTCTATTCCATAATTGTTGTATGAGCATTGTTGTATATTGAGCAAACAATCATAGTTAATAATATTTGGAATCAACAAAAACACCTACATAGGAAGGATAAGAAACAGATGCATGTCTTGATTTGTAAGATAGAAATTGTAGAGCTATGAATCTTACTACGTTAAAGAGCCTGTAACAGTATATGGATATGTTTAGGACATAATTAGGTATGATTACATCTGAAATTATTCCGGGAAAGTCTGAAATTACCAATTTCACTCACCTATTATTAGTGTTGGATGATGTATTATATGCTAATATATTCATGGATGCTATTTATTTTGTGAAATTTAATCTATAGGGATTATCCTATGACTTTAACATTTGAAGGATATTTTTTTAATTTTCACAAAATAATTTTGGTACATAACTTACAGGATTGATATGCACAATTGTCTTATATTAGAATGTACTACTTTTTATCTAGAAGGAAGGTAAGCAATATTAAAGAGATTAATCTTGAGATTAAAATATGCAAAGTGAAATTATTATACTAAATAATATTGAGAGTAGTTATAAAACTTTATGGGTATAGTTAGTCCATGACAAACTCTTCGTGCAAAGCCTTGTAGAAGGGCCTGCAAGTGCTAACCGTTGACAAAATTATTTGGATACAAGAAATAGCTAAATAAACTATAAGGATGAGATAAATAAATACTAGTAAAATAAGATTTATAGACTCCAATGGGTGAGTATTATTGTATTTTCAAGACTAAAGAACAATAATAAGTTTGTTTCAAAATGGATAGAGCTTACAACAACACTATAAAACACAAGGAATTTATAAAAATAAAAAATATATAATATAACAATTAGTAGAATTAAGTATGTATGCCTCAAAAAAATAAATATGTTTAAGGATAGCTACGTAACTAGAACAGTGTAAAAAATAACATGTTTATATAATTAAAAGTTCAGTTAAAAGAACAATTGCATCACATATATTAAGAAGAAGGTTGGGAAACTTTCATGATAAATAATTTGGTCTCATATTAATTGAAGGAATACATAGAGTATATCACAAAATAAAATGTACACATGACACTGCTAAGGTATGTATATACCAAATAAAAGCTTGATTAAAAGAGGGGTTGATAACCTTTCATTATCTGAAATAAAATATAACACAAATATATTAATATGGAAAATCGAATTACCCTTTTATACTTCGATCTTATTTTTATTATATTTTATAATTTAGTTATATGAACCCACAGTGGTACCCCTAGCATGCTCTATTGAACTCAAAATTGATCTTGTTTTTGGTGTTTCTTTTCAAGTGCCCCATCCTATCACCTTGCCAACTTAGACAATTGTTAACATCACCCCATATTAATTCTTCATCCTTCTTGTGTACAAATCTTTCTTTCATTGTTAGAAGGGAATCTAGTCACACATTACCTTCATTATTCCAAGAAAGGATAGTTCCAAAGGGAACCTAGTGACATATTAACATGCCCTTATCAAATCCAACAGTAAAAATTGGTATCCCCTACCCTAGATGGAGGATTTGTTTAGAAATATAATTAAGTAGCCAAGAAATGCATACCACTTCTCGGGAAACTCATAATGGGGAAGGAAAAATATAATAATCCATTTGATGTTTCTAGAATATGTATTTTCTTTTCCTCGTGCAAAATAGTTGGGGAACTTGAAAAAATAAATATCTTAATAATATTGTTTTGTTCCATGTGAAACTATTTGTAATCAATTTAATAATAAGTCAACTTGCTTATAAAAATTG
The DNA here is from genome assembly GCA_034641835.2 of Pinus albicaulis. Taxonomy (NCBI): domain Eukaryota; kingdom Viridiplantae; phylum Streptophyta; class Pinopsida; order Pinales; family Pinaceae; genus Pinus; species Pinus albicaulis. The sequence goes on along the minus strand of CM076577.1, from coordinate 990,488,507 downwards.
GCACCTTCCTATTAATAAAATGGTGGTATTATTTCCATGATCTTGTTTTTTATCTCTTTGTTGTATCCTTTTTCATGTAATTTTCAGATCTCATCGGAGAATAAACAATACTTCATACTCTCATTGGTGTGCATATTGGACATGAAAATCAAATTTATGATTAGCGAATCTTGACGAGCTCTAGATGTACATGTGTATATATATATATATATATATATATATATATATATATATATATATATATATATATATATATATATATATGTATAGAAGAATTCATAAATAAGGGTAGAATAATGTAATTCCTTGACTTATTATTTAAACTGTAAATATATATGTAACTGTAATACTTTTAGATTTGTGAGTCAATATATTTTAGATTTTAGCGAGTGAAAATATTAAATACCATATTACATCCATATAAGACTAGATCTATCATGCACCAAGATTGATCAAATCCCTCGAGGTGCAAACCTTATTTTTGGTGTGTATAACTTGAGGAAAGGTTTGTACCTCTTGGGATTTAATCCCTCTCGGTGCAGGATAGATCTGGTGCTAGATGGTCTAAGCTAGTTTCAATTGAGGGAAACAATTTCACATTTTTAGATTATCATTATTATATATATTTGTGAGATAAAATTGAAAATTCACATTATGTTTTCTTTTCCTCGCATGACCATATCATTATCTTCTTTATTTTAGTCTGTCTTGCCTTTCTTGAATGGTTTGTATGTCTATGTTTGGATATTTTGAGTGGTTTGTGTGTTTATGTGTTTGGATTTGGATGGTAATGTTTGTGAATGTTACAATTATTGTTTTATATTTTTATATGTTTATGTAATTGTTTGTTAGTAATTAGTTGGTTATCAATAAAGGAGACAATCTTATCAATTGTTTGTCGGAGGATTAATATTGCACAATTATTTCATTTAATTTTAGGTATCACAATTTTTTACAACTAATTAATTATAATTCATGGTTCCTCAAAATATTACAAAATATAACTCGAACAATAGTTTTATAATTTACGGCGAAAATATTACTCTTGAAATAATTTGTTTCTTTGTTTATGTTTGAAATAATTTATTTCCTTCAAGAATATTTTGACGATTTTGTTTTAACTATACTCTATTTTTCAAAGTCAAGATATAATATAATTTTTTTTTAATAAAGTCTTTCCATTATTTGTTTCTCCAAACAATTATCACATCTCCTTCAAGAATATTTTGATTTTTTTTATATTTATAAATATATATTTTCCTCTTATAAATATTTTGAATACATTGTTGTATGCAATTACTCTATTAGCAATTTTGAATATATCTAATTGTCTAATTAGTAATTAGTTGGTGATGAAGAAGGGAGATGATCTTGTCAAGGATAATTTTCACTTTGCAGAAGGATTTATTATTCACACCTTTTTCATTTTAATTCTAAGTATCGCATATTTTTATAGCTATAGTGTCCCTCGACATATTAATAAATATATATTAAAAAATATTTTTTTAATAGTAGACAACCTCAAGATTAACAACATATAATGCACCTAATAAAAAATATCAAATAGGATTAGAAAAAAACGTCTACAATAAAATTAATGCATCGAATGCAAGAAATCAAATGAGATTAGAAATCAACATCTACACTGAAATCAATGCATCTAGTGCAAGAAATCAAATAGGATTAGAAATCCACATCTACACTGAAATATGTGCATATAGTGAAAGCAATCAAATAGGATTAGAAATCCACATCTATACAGAAATCCATGCATCTTATGCAAGAAATAAAATTTAATTACAAAACAAAATATACACAAAAATCAATGCATCTAATGCAAGAAATCAAATAGGATTACAAATAATAATCTACAGTAAAATCAGTGCATCTAGTGCAACAAATCTTATTCCCTCTCTTCCGTATCCATCTAATATTGACTTTTTTTTAATAATTTACAGTCTCAATATTAACAACATCTAATCCATCTAATGCAAGCAATAAAATAGGATTAAAAACAACATCTACACTCAAATCAATGCATATACTGAAAGAAATCAAATAAGATTAGAAACAAGCCTCTACAGTGAAATCAATGTATCTAGTGAAAGAAATCAAATATATTTATAAATCAACATCCACAATAAAATAAATGCATCTAGTGAAATAAATCAAATAAGGTTAGAAATCACCATTTAGGTTGAAATCAATACATCTAGAGAAAGCAATCAAATAGGATTATAAATCAACATATAAACCAAAATTAATGCATCTAGTAACAAGAAATGAAATATAATTAGAAATCAACATCTACATTGGTATCAGTACATTTGGTGCAAGCAATCAAATAGGATTAGACATCATCATCTACACTGAATCAATGCATATAGTACATGAAATATTCTTCCTTGTCCCCCCTCCATATATATCGATATATCTCTCCATCTGTCCTTGTTTGTCTCTCTATCTCACCCCCCAAACACACACAGAGAGACTCTCCATATATATGTATCTCTCCCTCCCTCTCTCTATCTCTCTTTTTCTTCCCTCTCTTCATCCCATCTATATCTCTATTTCCCACTACATTTCCTTTGTTTATCTATATCACCCAAAAAAATACTCTCTCTCTCTCTCTGTATCTCCCTTGTCACTCCCCTCGTCTCTCTCTCTCTCTGTCTTTCTTCTTCATTTTATCTCCATCTCTCCCTTGTCACTCCCTCTATTTCTCCACCTATATAACTTTATTTCTTTTTTATTCCCTCGATATATATATATATATATATATATATATATATATATATATATATATATATATATATATATATATATATATATCATATTTAATATTATATTAAAGCAATTCCAAGCGATATTGGATAGATAGTGACTTGGTGTTCGATAAAGGAAATCCTTGTTGTGAAGTCACTAGTTCAATTCTCCATCCCCATTAGAGTGATATATTGGACATGATGAAGGATATGGTTTTTACCTTTCAAGATTAATTTTACAAATATTTAATTAAAAAATATATTAAAAGTTTTTGGAGTAAGGTCTTTGTGTTGAATTAATATTTTTCCTTTCTATTTAAGATCTGTTATTCGCTTTAGAAAATCTGAGTAAAGATGTATAATATTTTACCTAATTTGAAATTTTATGTAGTAAATTGATTATTAAACCCATGAGATAATTTATTATTCATTCAAATAATATATATTTATATTTTAATAATTAATCTCACTCCATTAATCAGATTAAAAATTTATATATAATAATAATTTAATATTAAACCTTGCCTAAAATATTTTTTTGTTATTTTTTAAGAAAATGACATATTTATATATCTGAGTCATAGTGAACTGTAAAATGCACACTTCTCAAGAGTAAAATAATAAAGGTTAATAAAGAAAATTATATATATAATTAATTAATAAAAATATGATAATAATTATCTAAAATAAAACAAAATTATGCAAACACATAATTTTAAAACCAATATATAACATACATGCTTTATCAAATAAAACCTATTTTAAATGATAATTTTGTAAACTCAACATCATAAAACATCACAATAAGAAGCCAAACCAATGACTTTATTATATCAATTTTTCGTGTGGGAAATGTGGTTACATGAGTGCAAAACATTAGGAAGAAAGTCATGCATACTTAACCTCGGTCGTATAATAGAAATTAAGTCAGTACCTTGCACAAGAAGCCAAACCAATGACTTTATTATATCAATTTCTCATGCGGGAAATGTGGTTACATGAGTGCAAAATGTTAGGAAAAAAATTCATGCATACTTAACCTCAGCTGTATAATATAAATTAAGTTGGTACTTTGCAATTTTTCACCAGGGTTACCATTTAGTTTTCTAGTTCCATATACCCCACCAGATCACGGAACTGGAGTGGTCCCTTGCATCATAACCGTTGAACCGCAAATATTGTTACTAATATTTGATAGTTTTCACATGACTATTAGTATAAAAAGATCAAAATAAAGAAACAATTCCATATATTTGTGTGTCAGCATAATTTCAGAAGATGGTTATGGAACCACAGATTTGGAGATCCTTTCCACAACTGTTGGCGAGGGCTGACATTCTCATGGAAGCAGCAAGGATTTGGCAAGCCCTCCCACAAGATTTGATTCTTAATATTTTATCCATGTTTCCCATGTGTGTTCTTGCCAAAATGAGAACCCTTTCGCGAGAATGGAATGAATTATTATCTTCCCTCAATGCCCTGCAGAGAATTTATTTTAATTGCTCGTGCACTCCTTCCCAAGACTTTTGGTTCAGTTGGACTGGGATAAGCATCGTATTGTATCAATTTGGGTCATAGAATATTTCAAAGGCGATAGTTCAGATATGAACATTTTCACACCTCCTTTCCCAATTAATGCAATCATTGTGGTTGCGTGGTGGTTGCCTACCGAAATATCTATTATTCTCACAACAGACGAGATCGATTGGGTTTTTAAAGTTAAATTATAATTTATTATTATTTAAAATAATATTATTCTTTTAAAAATAATTTGAATCACTAAAATTGTACCAATTGCAAAATTTCAATGTACAATTTTAAAACATCTTTACCACATTGCAGGTAAAATTTATTTAAAAAAAAACAAGAATATCTTCTTATTTTCAAGTATATCATGTTTGAGTAATAAAAACATAATGAATTGAAAATTCTATGTAATATATATATGGTCAAAATGGATGAAACCCAGCCATGTTACATGCTGTGGTATTTTTCTCCGATATTTGTTTCTCGTATTTCTTTCATTCTTCGAGGGGAAATAATAAAATAAGCTTTCTACGGAACCCCTCAAGCCTATTTAAGGGGTAGGAGCTAGGTATTTGGATCATGTTGACCTTGTCTATCTATTTGTATTTTGTTGGAAAGTTGGTGAGGCCAGTTCTAGAGTGACCCAGGGACAAAAACCTCGTGGTGACATATGTTGGTGGATCCATCTTGGGTTCAAATTTGTTCGTCAATATTTATATTTTCTTGTTCATTGAGGAATCATGCTTTCTGAGGTAGGGGCTCCATTATTCGCTTGTATTTTGGCCATGTCTCATTTTCTAAATATTAATTGAAATAAGGGTTGCATTCTTTTATATCCCTCCTGTGTTCAATGTTTTATTGAAAATATTTTATTTAGAACACCTTAATGTGCGAAATATGTTGATTATTTCATTGCGTTGGATGTTACAGTGTACGAGACCTGTGCATCATTCCAACCTGAGCGTTTATCACGAAATAATTTTGAGACTGATGGATGGTTCCAGGAGAGATTAGTTTTCTATGATCTGCCTTAAATCACCATAGCTAGAAATCCATAATTTATGTGTCTTATTCACATCCACCCTAGTTGATATTCACAAAATTGTCTTATGCATCAATTATTGTATATGTGGCTTAACGATTAAAAGATTTTGCAAGCTTACAGGGCATATCTATTGATCGAGGGTCGTAATCTATCACCCTAATAAAAAATCAAGCCTATTTTCAGTCGATGAGGTTGAGATCCTGTACATTGAAGTTTCATAAAGGGTGATTTCTATCAAATTTGCAGTTCACTCAATTGTTTAAAACTCCAATATCAAACAAAAAGTTAGAGAGCTAGTTAGATCATCTCATGAATTGAACATATTGAATCCCCTTGTTCTAATTTGTGAACAATATTCCAAATTGTTGAAGGAGGTCACATGGTAACGAGTGATAGAATAAAAGAAACTATTAAGTCAAAATGTAGATTGTGAAGCCAAGTTGTTGACATTTTTCTCTCTCTGTAGCTGTCAAAGATATCAAGGGAATAATTTTGTGCCTGTCCAAAGCTTCCCAAACACCCAAACACGAGGTCAAGAAGCCATCTCTCAAGCCAAGCTATGAGAAATTCCATGTAGTCACTAGGAACGATGGCGTATTAATCACAGATACGAAATGAAAGTATCACTAACGTGTAAAGACTCAATTTATGAGGCCATTAACTCTAGTTCCATAAAAAGTGTTGAGAATTATATATTGAGATCGACGAAGGGCCGATACTGAATCCATCGCATAAGAAGATCCTACAAGAGGAGGGGATGATATTGCATCATTGAAGCCAATCCCTTTATTGCGGTATGGATACATCAATATCCATGTGGGAAGGAACAAAGGGGTCTCGAATAAGGATCCAGATCTATGCGAAACCAATATCACCAAGATCTGGTGGCTTGATTGACTGTAGCAATAAAATGCCAGTTGAAGGACCACACAATTGTCTTGTAACATATGTTGCAAGTCTATTTGGGAATCATCCCAAAACATAGATCGGTATCAATTAGGGTCTATCATACTCTAAATTAGTTTCTACATGCCCTAAACAAGTTGTTCTATTGATGATTTTCCTTCATGAAAGTTTCACTGCTTAGATGCCAGTTGAAGTGTGCCATTGAGCCATCAACGCACCGTTAGACTGCACTAGCTTCTTTGCAGAGCATCTACTCCCACTCAAGGCTGCATTACAGAGGATCTAGGCCCACTTTAAGGTGTGTTGGTCGACTCAGAGTGAATTTTTCATTAGATTCCAAGAATCTTCCAACCTTTAGTGGCTTCTAGAAGTTGTTCCATCTTTCACATCATCTGATAGCTTTGAACATGGACACCATGAATTCCTTGAACCTCTTATCCTTCTATTCCCATGAACAAGGAAACCTCTTCATCCATTTTTAAGAAATCTATTCAATGATTCATTTCTGTCAAGATACCTTCATGTACTTATAAACAGAGCATTGAGCATAGTGTGCAAGGGAGCAAGAATTTGTATTAAGTAGAGTTATGTTGGTAAGATCGCAGCTCTTGGAGTTTTCATGTAATGTTATGCTGCTAGTGTGATGATGTCAGGTGTGATCAGGATGGGACTAAAGATGGAGGGTTGACATCGAATCAATCAACCGGTTGTAACTTCTCCTCCTACTTCATAATAAAGACATGTGTTCCTTTCCTAATGCATGTGTGAATGATGTTATATTTGTATTTACAAATGTTATCGATTCAATTTGTTTAAATTTAATAGATCATATTTCCCTTATGTTGTTTTATGTATTATGTTTTCCATTGCAGGTATCAATCGAGTGAGTTCAGTGCAATTGAGAGCGACAGAGTGACGAAGGGAAGCGAGGAAGAATGAATAGATTCCTAGTAGGTTTTCTTCCCTTATCTATTCATTTTAAGGAAAAGGTGAGATATCTTTCTTTCTATTGTTCTAAGCGCACCGCCACTCTTAGGGAAAGCATACTTATATGTAAGGTTGATTTCTGCAAAACAAATTGGTGACCATAATGGGGATCGACGGATCATCCCTGGTGGTTTTATCCTTATCCATCAACCTCTACTAGACTTTACCTGCTTATTTTTCAGTCATTTGAATATGTTTTAGCAAAAGTATTGTGTTTGATTTATATTCTAGAATTTTCCTTTGACACCAACGCACTGTTGGTCTTGACATAGTGCTCTGCATAGCAATGTTGGCTTAGGGAAAATGCTCTGCAATGCATTGTCTCCCTCTCAGGGGTACATTTCCCCTATTACCAACCAAAATATATCATATTTTGTATTTTGAAATTCATTTCGTCGCCTTTCTTGCTGAAGTTTTGAGTGATTCATTACCTCCAAAGACTAGATTACCTCTACTATTCTTTCCTCACTTTGGATTTTCTTGATCAATGCTTCTTTTTGTTTTCTTTGTCATTGTCGAATAGTTCCAAAGTTAATTTCACATTTGATCAATTCATTATTTTAGGAAAGAGGAATTTTCATTTTAGTCTTCATTTCTCCTGAATGTTTTGAGTGATTCTTTGTTCATCATAGTTTATTTTTTGTTCACCTAAAAGAAATTAAAAAGAAAAACATGCATTTTCATATAGGGATTGTGAGTGTTGCATAGGAATGGTTTAGGGAAATTGAATTTATATGTTCTCATTTCTGATTGCATAAAATTTGATTGCTCTATCCCTTATAGCTATTTTTTTATTTTCAAAAATCAAATCGAAATGAATGCTTATCATTTTTATTGCATTCTAGGAATCTTCAATACATCTCCTCGTGACCCTGAAAGACAAAATGATAAGCAAGATCAACGTAAAATTTATCTGAATTATCTAAGGAAGCATTGTAACATTAACGATAACATTTAGAGGTATAGGTTAGAGACATGTTCTCGCGTCATTAAAAATATCATACGTCACTAATTTTCTGTGATATATTTCGAGTGTGATATTTCATTCCACGTACATAAGTATATTGGAGCTCATCCATGTACTTTCAGGTATATCAGGTGGTGTTCTAGTAAGAAAATTATAAGGGGATACTCTCACTGTGCAGTCTCGCATTATACAATGCTAATATGGATTGGGCATCCATGTACCATTGAGTATATTTGGGAGCACAACTTTAGGTTGCTTACCATCCATAGGTGACTGAGTCGGCCACCTTGTACACTGTGATACACCAAACATACTATTCAAGGAGATTGCGTGTGCATACATAATTCCTTGGTTTACTGGGTTAGTATATTGGAGTTCAAAGTTTCTTGGTAAACATTTTTCCTATAATTACCCATTTTTGTTTTTTTTTTTCTATTTAAATCAATCAACAATCATGGAATAATATCAACCCTTTCCCCGTTGTTCGCGTAAGACAGCGATAAAGCCTCCTTTTCCATCGGAAGCTACACTTAATAGACGAAGGTGGGATCGCCCTACCGAGTACGATACCTCTGGTATTTCATCTAATTTAGAAAAATCATCTGATCCTTTGAGTACCGAGTCTCAATTTTTTTTGGTTGATCCCTATTTATCTGCTACTGTCGAGACGGAACCCTCCTAGTTACATGGGGACACTAAAATTCAATCTAGTGAAACAGTAAATCCAAAACCCAAGATTCTTTAACTGGAAGTCGATCCAAAACCCATTGTTATTTTAACATAACATCTTCATCCCGAATTTGAACAAAAATAAGTTGTTCCCTTGCAACCATGTGATCCTCAGTCATTTGTAACCATTGAGTCTTCCTCTTTACCAAAGATTTTTCCGCCTGAAATTTATCTCAGACCTGACAGTCAAGTACTTCCACCTACTTTGATTTCCATTGAGGAAATACCATAAGAAGAAACATCGCCTTCGAATCCAACTCATTTTGGGTCAGGGCTTCATCTTTATCAGTCTTTTCCTCATTTGACTTACACTTCTCCTATTGATCCTTTTGAATCTCAAGTTCTCATAGATTCATTAGAGTATTTTTTGGGTCATTTAACCATCGTAGAGAGTGTCCCAAACTGTACCATCATTTACAGTTGTGACAACATATAATGTTGCTTCATCTTCGATATTTTTTATGACACCCTAGTCTCATGTTTATGGTCATCCGTCCATCCCACTGGGTTACCAAGCCTTAAATAGAACCTACTCTGGTATCTCCTCTAGTCTGTGGACTTTTACCATTTTATAATCTAGAATTTTATTTGTTTCATCTCTTACGAGTACTGAATAACCTGATCCTTTTTTACATCATCAGCTCAATATCAAATTAGTCCATCTAATTACTGTCCATCTTATCCAATATATGTTGGATACCCTTCATATGAAAGTCAATATGTGCAATATCCTTATACTCCATATGTGGGGAGGCCATATATTTTTGGGCCATATGGAAGTACTCCTTCATATTCAGGTCAATCATATGCTAGAATGCATGTATGTCAATAGAAGCCACTTTTCCTATTCAGCCACAAATGGTTACGTATCCATATCAACCAGTTCAACATGTTGTATTTGTGCCTACTACACCTATTATTTCTTATATGACTTTTGCTCAGTTTTCTCAAGCGAGTCCTTCAACCCCTAACCCTCAAGTTTCGGGTCTGCAGACTTTGTCTTCCCAGGCTGGTGTTCAACAACCATTTGTATCAGTAATTTCACAACTGATGATAATTTTACCCTTGTCACAGCCTTCTACTGGTCCTGTTTATTCACAACCTGGTCTAAATTATCCTAGAGGGAAATATTTGTATTATCAGATACCATGGAAGTCACACCAACCATTCCAATAGTATCAGGCTTATCAAGGTCCTGGTCAAAAAGCCTACCCGTATATGAGTTACCAACAAAAAAATCCATTTTTTGGTACACAACAACTTATTTCCCAGTAAATTCCATCTTATCTTGGTTTTTCTCAACTTTACCTAAATCGACAGATGTCGTGTGTTGCAACATTAGATTTACCCGATCTAAACCTGCTCAACAATGATCCCATTCATTATTTACCTTGGTGGTCGATGGTTCCTCATAAATTACCATTTGAAATACCAAAATGCATAGAATTTATAGAGAAGACTCGTCTATGCACGTAATGACTTATCATTTATGGTGTTTGTATAATTCCTTAAAATCATGATTCTGTTAGATTGCGTCTTTTCCAGTGAACGCTTACTGGTCCAGCTGCGAAACCCTCTAGATATGAAACCGGAATGAAACATTTGACCAGCTTTAAACAGACCACTTCTACTCATATATTGGATCATATACATGAGTGGCATCATTATCATCAAATGGTTAAAACATTTCTTCCTTATCAGATTTAGTTGAGTGGTTTATTAAGTCCTTGTTTCCATCTGTCACCGAGGATGTGTCCAAACGTGGTGTTGTCACTGAAGAGTAAGTAATTTCTCATGCCCACTATCTGGATTTGATTTACACTCAGTCTGGCACGCTCTATGAAAATATTCCAAATGCACCGCGAACAAATTTTATTGTTCCTCCTTCTCCATCTAGTAAGGGCATTCATGTCAGCGATGGTGGGATTGGTTTCGGTAGCACTACGACAACAAGTCAACCATCTGGTTCTACACTTTCTGTTTCAAATCAGAAACCTATTGCATCTTATCATACGTCTTCTTCTGGAATAAATTTAATGTCACATGACAAATGAAAAAGTGACAAGCAACTAGGAAGTAAGAAGAAGGAGAAAGATAAGAAAAAATCAAACTCATCTCCACAGGATAAATAATCTAATTCATCTAATTATTTTCGGAAACCTTGTTACCCTTGCTTGATTTTTAATGAGGAAAATTTTATGCGAGATTTTCCTCACCGCACAAAATTCTTGAATATTCTTAAGACTTCATCCACATCTATAGTGTTGACAAATCCTTTTCTGAACCCAAAAACCCATATGGTTACTACGGATCCTAAATCCAGTTCACAAGTGCTTATTCTATTTTCCATTAAGACAAATACTGATGTTTTGGTGTCTAGTCGAAGTAAATATTACAATAATCTATTGTCATCATCCAATGGTGAACCTACAGATCAACCTACCACTTTGAATTTGACTTCATATGACTCTGCTCCACCGCTTATCATTCCAAAGTTAACAATAAATCCTCTGAAAGGAGTTGTTAATAAATTTACATTCAACCCTCAAGCTCGCATTGCTCAATATTATAATGTAGTAGAAGATCTGGCTCAATCACCTTCTTCTATGTCAATTTTTGAAGTTATTCAGAATTTTCCCTCTTGGAAGCAGTTTTTGTTGTCAACGATTGGTGGAATTGATCCAATGGATTCTAATCTTGTAGTATTTAATCACGTGGGATATGTACCAAAATTACCAACACAGTTATAATTCTCGATTCAAGTACATGTCTTTAATCATCTCATTCACTAAACTATTATTGATGAAGGCGCATCTACTTGCACCATGTCTATAAGTTGTTGGAAGTCACATGGCTCGTCGACATTATCGCAATAACCTACGATGTTGAAATGTTTTGACGGTCTTACTTATAAGCCTTATGGAATTCTCAATAACCTGTAAGTTGAACTAGGAGTAAAATCAGTTATTGTTGAATTTGAGGCTGTTGACGGACCCCTTGACTACAAAATTTTATTTGGAAGATCTTGGGTTTACGCTATGGTTGCGGTAGTACCTACTCACTTTCGTATGGTCATATTCCCTCATAAAAGAAGCATCACAGTCATCCATCAACTTTCCTTCTTATCCTCTAGTTCCCAGGAAACTAGAAGTGTTTCATTGGTTCATGAACCCCCACCATCTCTTCAGAACATTGGTGTAGGATTCTTTAAGGATCCTTCCCTAATGGGCACATTTTCAATACCACTTCCTGCAACATCGGTGGAAATCGCAAGAATAGAGACCTGTAATATGATATCTTCCACTTCATCTGACTTAAGGAAGCTACAAAATAATTCTGAAGAGGTTCATCTAGGTGAAATCAAGTCGCTAAAACCAATTGAGCTCACATAGCAATCAATCTTTCTCACTTGTGTGGAAAATCCCAATCCTTTGTCGTCAACCTTTTGGGTTGATCGTTCTTTGGATTATGGTACTTCTTCTGATCCTTTTTCACATGCGTTCTCAATCAATGAGAGAATTATGAATCCATGATGCTGGAAGAAGAATCATGGGCAGAATCACATCAATGATCTCATCTTCCAAATTATAGTGAAGATAATCCATCTGTAATATATCACCCAACATTCATTGATTTCTTGAATAATTATTTTCCCATCAACACTGTTGAATCTGAGCGAAACTAATTAAATATCGAAGAAATGATTTCTATCGATATTTTGACCAAACCTCATATTGTAGAAAACATTCATGTAGGTGCGTCTTGTTCTCCATTTTAACTTGACACTTACCGTGCTCTTTTTTCATGAATTTTGAGATGTATTTTCATGGTCGTACAAGGAAATGCCAGCATTGTTGAACACAAGATTAAAATGTATCCTGATGTCAAGCCAATGTGACAACGCCTTCATCCTATGCACCCAAATAAAGGTTTTGACATTAAAGAAGAGGTTGAAAAACTTTTGCGTGTTGGATTCATTTATCCTATTCCGCTTACACATTAGGTTTCTAAAATTGTTCCTGTCATGAAAAAATAGGGAAGAATTAATGTGTGTGTCAATTATCGAGATGTTAATCATGCTTGTATGAAAGACAACTATCCCACTCCCTTTATTGATCAAATTATTGATGAATGTGACAAATGTTAAATATTTTCTTCCATGGATGTATTTTCCATTTACAATCAAATCAATATTCACTCAGAGGACCAATATAAAACCACTTTTATGTGTCCTTGTGGAACATTCTCTTATTGAAAGCTGCCTTTTGATTTAAACAACATTGGGGAAACATTCTAGAAGGCAATGAATTAAGATTTTCATGATATCAAGCACATAGTTCAACAGTATTTGTATGACTTACCTCCACATTCACGGAAACGGGCTAACCACCCAGTACATTTGAGAGCAATATTTTTACGATGTCCTCACTATAAAATATGCCTAAATCTAGACAAATATGTGTTTGGTGTTGGTTCTGGTTGTTCTCCTAGATCCATCATGTCTAAAGATGGAATTTGGATTTATCTATTGAAGGTCCAAGCCATTTCTAATTTTCCTACTCCTTCCAATATGTTTCAGTTAAAGGCACTCCAAGGGAAGGCTAACTTTCTCAGGAGGTTCATTCTTAAATACGCCGAAATGGCTAAAGTATTTACTCGACTATTGAAAAATGGGATTCCCTTCCATTGGGATGAGGTTGCGCAAGCTCCCTTTGGTGTTCTTAAAGATACCCTGATCCGAGCATCATTAATATATCGCCCAAATTAGCAGAGTGATTATTTCTTGTGTCTTTCCACTTAAAATACAACCATCGCTATGATTTTAGTCCAAGAAAAAGATGGGATTGAACATCTCATATGTTATTTGAGTCGTAATCTCAATAATATGTAAGTTAAGTACACATACATTGATAATTATATCCTGCTCCAAAAGACCGTTGTCATTTTCGATTTCAACCTTATGACATCCATTCTGTCACATCAATTGATCGGGGGGCTATTCAAAATGGATCGTCATTTCTTAGGAATTTGATTTGGAATTCATCAAATCGAAGTCAAATAAGTCTTTGGTGTTTGTTGAGATTTTTTGTGACGTTCCTTCGAGTAGCACTGAGCCAAACACAGAACCATCAATTCCAGACGAACTTTTTTTCTGATCAAGTCATCTAACCCATGGTATGGAGATTTCATCATCTATCTCCAGACCCAAAATTTTCAGCCCAATACCTCTCGCTCAAAACAACGATGTATTTGATACCAAGCCAAAGGTTATCTGATCGTCGATGATACACTTTATCATCGTGGTATCGATATGATTTTACGTAGGTGCTTCACTCATGAGACTGAATTTTTTTCAAATGATTGCCATGTTGGTGCCTGTGGTCGACATTTGTTTGGTTTTCCTACCGAGCAGAAGATTCTCTACATTGGTTACTTCTCCACTACCATATTTTGTGACTGCATTATCGGGGTTAAAATTTTTCATGCTTGCCAGATATTTTATCGTAAAACCCTCTTGCTGCTAGCACCAATGCATCATGTCATCATTGTTGGACCATTTTCAAAATGGGGCATTGAATTTGTGACATGTAACCACTACTCGGCTGGGGGGCATGGGTATATTATTGTCGCCGTCGATTGTTTTACCAAGTGGGCTGAGGTGATGCCTACATTCAACGACATGGGACAAACACCTTAATTTTTCTTTATTAACCATGTAGTTAGCCAGTTTGGTGTGCCACAAGCCATATTCACAGATCATGGAAAACATTTTCACAATCACATGATGGATGAGTTGACTGCCAAGTTAGGATTGTCGCATGATAGTTCTACCACTTATTATCCACAAGCTAATGGACATGTTGAAGCTGTCAAAAAAATTCATAAACATATGCTTCAATGCATGATTGGGGTTCATAAGCAAAACTGGCATTTGATCCTTTGCTAGGCTTTGTGGGCATATCGAACACAAGTGACAAACACAACTAGATTTACTCCCTTTCAACTGGTTTATGGTCTGGAAAATATCTTACAGATCCAATGTGCAATACCATCATTGAAACTCATGATTTACCTGCTACCTGAAACTTCTGATGAAAAGGCATGTATTTTAGATCTCATCCATCTAGATGAAATGCGTCGTGAAGCTGCATTAGCCAACGAAGCGAGTAAGAGGTGAATGAAGGCATAATATGATCGCAATGTCAAGCCTCGCACCTTCTCAGAAGAGACCTAGTCTTTATTTATGATCAGGAAGCTGATAAGATAGGAACATGGAAATTTGAACCATTATGGCACAACTCCTACATTATCAAGCGCATTCTGGCTAAGGGTGCCTACACATTGGTAGATTATAATGGGATTCCATTGGTGCAGCCTCAAAATGGGTTGTATCTTAAATGTTACTATGCTTGATACTATGTAGTAAAAATTTTATTATATGCTTTGATTGCATGTGTGTAGTGTATTTCAGAATTTTTCATGTGGTTAGTAATCTGCTTCTCATTTTGTATAGATGTCAGAACATTTTGAATCATTTGTTGGATATTACGATGATGCTAGTCATAGTACTCATAATATATCCTATGTAGCATGAGCCATATTCACTCCAAGTGGTGAGTTAGTGAGTTTCCAAGGGATTTGTATTGGTCGGTTGACCAAAAATATCGCAGAGTATAGCGGGTTGATCGAACTACTCTCTGATTCCATTTCACTTTGAATCAGCCTCATCATCATCAAGAGGGACTCACAACTTGTTTTACTTCAGCTTACTAGCATCGATACTGTCTAATATCCATAAATTCATCGCATGTTCCTTAGAGTTCATATTTTGGAAAGACATTTTGATTACATCCAATATCAACACATTTCCAAAAACTTAAACACTTTAGTTGATTCTTTGGCGAGTTATATGTTAAATAGAAACATGAAATGTATGTAAAGCTATATTTTCTTTTCACATCATACAATTGAATAGGATTGCACATAGTCATAGAAAAACATTGAAAGTAAAATATATTTTTATATCAAGTTATTTAGAAAATTTTTGTCAAAGACACGTTGGTCATCTGACCTCAAAATGTATACAGACATAGCATAATCTAAGTATACCTAGTGATGCTCATGATAATAGATCACTACTTGGGCCATCATGCGCAATAGCCTTATCCAACGACTAGGCACACCAATGGTATGGTGCTGCAACCTCATAGGTAACTCCTCAATCCGAATATCCAGTATCCCTAGAATCAATCCCTTCACATGCTCCTACAACTCATAAATAATCTCGACTAAATCCAAACCCTAAAGGACTACTCTCCCGACAGCCCTCTCCTCTGGTTCTCCTACCTATTGTGCATAAACCATTGGTCGAATGGTACCTACATCTGCATACATAAAACATTTTTAGTGTAGTCTTGGAAACATCAAAAAACACAAAAATATGTAAAAAATCCAAAAATCAAAAACATGGTCAAACATTTTCCCTATAGCACGCCATTGAGCACCGGCTGGTAAAATCAAATCTCGAACTCCACAAAAATCCATCCCTGCATATGGATGCTCCTCTATGAAGATATTATGCCTATGGATCTAACTGAAGACTGCAGTGGAAAACTATATCGATGATTGACCAACAGTTATATCCATCAGCTTGACCCACCATTGCATCTGTGGATCTCTAGGACCAGTTAATCCCAGTGTCACATGGTGTGGCTTCATCAATGGAACTCGCTCCAAAATGAAAGCGATCAAGATTGACCCATACCTAAAATTTTTGGTCTTTACACTTTTTACTTTGTCCAATTGTTCTTCCATTTGAAGGAGTACTGCTTCAGCCCAATTGAATATTGTTAGCTCGAGACACTCAAACACATACTACATGTATGATCTGTTTGCGATATGAACTCCCACGCTGCCAGGTATTGCGATAGTAAGTAGGAGTGTTTGCAAAGGAATATCATGTACATATTTTATATTTATCTTTATATCTTTGCTCGGCTGAGTACATGGTAGACAAAATTGTCTAATTTATTCCTTCACTGTTTCACCTCCACGGATGGAGCCCGCAAAGGAAATGGGGGCAGCACTTCTTGAAAAACCTGTTAGAAAAAAAAAATGTCATCAAGCAATACTGGGAGCACTTTTTCCCCAATGTGAAATGCCTATAGTGTGGGGTCCCATGAATGAATCATGAAGTACAATAGTTCCATGTGTTGTCTCATCCCTGACAATCTAAAGTACTTGAGAAACCCACATTCTATGAGGGATCTCATAGTGCCAAGATCATTTAGGGAAACCATATCATTTTCTTCATGTTCTCTTTCTTGCCATGTAATCAACATTCCGATGTGATCAAATTCTGAAATCAAACCATAGGCTTAGTTAGAATCGACTCCATGCAAAAAACAATTGGAGAAATCTTGGGCAGAAAAAAAGATACAAGTTTATGAAATGTGCCCAACGCACTCCTGAGTGGAAGACAGAGTGTTTTAGAGAAATTGAAATTCTTTCTAGCCTCTTTACAATGCACATTTCGACATCCAAGGGTGCCTTGGTCCTAGGGAGTTCTATATTTGTCGAAGGAGCCATAAAACCCTAAAAAAATTGCGTGGAATTGAACAAGAATTCATCCAATAGAAAGAGGAAGGTAAGATCTCCTACCTGGTCCCTACAACATGAGAAATGGTCCATAGAATATGTCATAATCAACTGCTAAAGTTCGGGTGTAAAAATGGCTCAAAGCACTAGAATATGACTAGTAAATGTGAAATGGTAAAAATGACCTGGTAATTTATTATTTTAATAGTATTTTTGATTAATTTATGCATATTTAATGAATTTACTATGGTTTTTACCCATTTTTACTATGAAAGATGTATTTTTAATCCTTTTGGTGTTTCTTTGAGTAGGTTTACATCTGATACAGTGAGTTCACCCTGCATGATCATGAAATGCAATTTTGACCACAAAGCACAGTTTTATCTCTTTTTCGAGATTTTCTAAACACGATGTTATTTCCTAAATCTACCTCAGGATGAAGGAAGGCAGATTCTAGGGTAACATCAAACCACGCTTAATCTGGTAGCTAGCTCTACTAAATTAGGAGAGGGTTCTCTCCGGGTCAATCTCAGCAAAAATAATCAATGAGGCTTGAGATGACTTGAAATAAAAGCTAATTTTAGGCTAGGTATATATTTAAAAGGGTTTGATTTGATTTTGGGGGTTTTTGTTGGAATCAAAGGGAAAGGCAAATTTTGGGTCCGGGAAATGATCAGTTTTGCAGAGGGATGAATGGGGGCAAGAAAGGCAATTGTTTTGATGCTTCGAATTGAATGAAATGGATAGCTTGGACCGGGGAGGAGTTTAAGAGGGCAATAGGTTTCAAGAATCCTCTTCAGACAGTTGAAAACATGGAAAATTAAACAAAACTTCAAGGCAGAGCACTGCAAATCTAATGAATTCCACCTTTATTACTTGTTTGTTTAACTTAAGAAGAATTAAGAAAGAAAATGGTACACATGAAACATCAGTAAACTTATAATCACAGATAGAAACACACCATCAAAACATAGAGCCACATGGATCCCAAATAGTGCTACAAATCCTGGTCTATTCCTTTGCCAAAATGCAGAGATGAATGTACAATGATGCTCAAAGCAATCCCAAGTGTCCAGCCCTGAAAATGACTGAGAAAATACAAGATATAGACAAGCCTAACTCATCCCCATGCCTCTAGGGGTCGAGCTCACTAGTTTAGGAGCTATTTAAACAAGATCTAAACTAAGAACTGGAAAATAGGCAGTGGAACAGCTTGCCTCTATAAGATAGGAAACTGATTCATTCAGTTACAATTAACTTTTTGGTGAAGGAATCTACTTACATGAGTAAAAATGTGCCAAAATTACATCAAAGCCATGAAATTACATCAAGTTACATCAAGATTTTCACATTTGAATATGAAAAAGTCAAACTAGCCAAAACTAGGCGAAAAACTGAGTTACTGAGTGAAAACTAGGCCAAAATTCCCAATGCACCACGCGGAAATCTCTATGCGCCGCACCACTTTAGAGTTGATTTTGAGGGCCTTCACGGAGTCCAAATTGAGTGCAGGATAGCTCATTGGAAATATTTTCCTGTCTTCTTTCTAATCCAAGTCGAATTTCTGACTTTGGTTTCCATTTTCCCCTCCAAAAATCAAATCCCCCAACACTGCTTCCTGTGTGTCCAAAAAGTGGCAGAAAGGCCATTTTAAGGTGTTTTTGACCCTTCAGGCAACCCAAAACTCATAAAAATCCTTAGGTAATGGGTAGGCATGCATAACTTTATATGAATAATCCAGAAATACAAAGTTTTCTTCAAGAGGAGCTGCCAATTATAAGCGCACGCCAAGTGGCGCAACGCGTTGGGCAAGAAAATCTGTGTAAAGTCCAAGAAATTCAAAATTGAACAAAAGTTTCCCAAATTTCTTGAAATTTGGGCTGAATGTCCACCATCAAGCACTATTTTTAGCCAAGGAATATTCGACCAAAATTTGGAGCCTATCATGCCTTTTGCGACGCTTTAGTGCCCTCCTTAGCGTTGCCTTCAGAATTTTGATTCCCGCTTTGAAAACATGATTTCGCGGCCAATAATGGTTCTTCATGTGCCTCAACATATTATTTTCCTTTTTTCCCTTCGCCAAAAACTTCTCCAGATGAATATTGACCCTTTCGAGCCAATTCTCTCAATCAGCCTCAATCTCCCGCTCAATGGATGTAATATCGATTTGGTTTCTTTGGGTAGTTTACCGGTTGTCACGGATGTTTTGCAACTCCACGATTGTTTGTTGATCTTCCAACTATTTTTTTCAGTGCTGAAGGTATTTTATAATCCATTGGGCTCTCTGCAATTTGACGGTCAAGGTGTCTAGCTCTGCCTTCTGCTCCTGAATAGTCTCTCTCAACTTTGAGCTTGGAGAGCTCAAATCCTCATCAATGAGTATGAAACCTGTATCTTGGCCTCCTAAAGGCCCCTCATCCTACATAGGCCTCTTACTTCTGTCCTGTACCTGTACCTATGCTACTGATAATGGAAGCGAGACCCCTTCCACCCCAGGTGGAGATAATACTCGTCGGGCTGCTGCAAATAATCCTATGGTGCCTCTCTGATAAGTGACATACATCGGCACACTAGTAGTCTCTGTCTCCTAACCCTCATGCTAATATGAAGGTTCACCTGCATCATGAAAAACCTCCAAAGGAACCTAAGGAGTTGTGAAGAAATCATTAGAAATGAAATCCTCCCATGAAATAACCTGCAAGCTGAGCTGATGCAAAACCATAATCTTAATGAGTGCAAAGTGATAGATACTGTTGTGCTGCTGCTCAGGAGTTTTCCTTTGCACGAGAGTGGTCATTCTCTCAATATTCCAGCACATGAAATAAGGGAGGTTAATCATCCTCACCCTGGTGAAATGCATCAATAACCTGATATGATAGGCATAGAGGCTTAAAAAGCGGCCCTCACAACTGAAATATCTGATAATAACTTTCATCGGAGGCACATAGCAATCCTTCAAGAACAGAAAAGGAAACACTCTGCTGAGTTGTTTCACAAAGCTAGGCCTGATATATGGTTCATAATGCACTCTGTCCACCTGTTGTCTTTTGTTCCACTGTTCTCCCACATTCGATATTCCGGTTGCTTGAGAGATAGTTTCCAGTGTTAAAGTGAATGTCACACCAGCAAGGGTGACCTAACCATCATGTAAATGCAACACAAACAAAGGAGCCAACTCCTGATGATGATGTATCCTAGCAATCATTTCTCAAAATTGAAAACATGATTTTTGTTGGAAACATGCCATGGCAAGTGGGCAAGCCTGCTATTTAGCCAATGAAGTGGGCTCTTCTCTCACATGTCTGCCATTTTTATGAGGCCTTCTAGGTGCATGTATTTCAGTGGTGGTATCATTGTCTCGTTCATATGATGTATCAATGTTTGTCTCCATAATGTCCAAGGTCTATGCAAAGTCTATGTGGAATTGGATGAATGAAAATGAGAACTTTGGTGCTTTTGTTTTAGTGCAAAATGTATGGTAGTATGGGAGGGACTGTGGAGAAATAGGGAAGAGGGGACAATGAAATTTAATCAAATGATATTTGAAGTGTAAGGACATCCACTTGACTTCTTGGGAAAACTTGGGGTTTGAGAAATTTTACAAGTAAGATGGGAAAATGAGAATGATAGGAAATAAAATGACTTAGGGATAGGGAAATGGGCTTAGGAATAAGTGAATTTGGGGATGTAAGGGGAAAGGGAATGGATTGTAGTGGTAAGATAACAGTGAGGGGGTGGAAAAAACAAGGTGAGGAATGGAGTATTTGGCACAAAATTATTTTTAAAACACCCACTTCAAAACCCTAAGGGAGAAATTCTCAATAAGATAATAGGGTTTTAGTTTTGGCATTCAAAATCTCATAATCCATTTTCAAACATTTGTAAATGGAAATTAAAATTTCACATGAACTTACTTGGGCAAAATAGACCGAGTCAATTTGGATTTTTTGGAAGCAATGGAAAAAATTTGTGTTTCGCCCCACTATTCCGCGCAACTAACCCCGTGCGCCGTGCCCCTCCAATACGTCGCGCTGGTTCAAAACCATACACTGTCAACTTGCCTGATGTGACGTGCACCTCCTATGTGTCGCAACACCTGCCTAGTGCGTCGCGCCCGACAATTTGCACACAGTCCGACCTCCCAACACTTGCTTTGCTCCTCCACGATTTTTCTTGGCTCAATGCTATCTCTTGACATGCAAATGGAGTTTTGAATTTTGGAAATATCTTATATATACCAAGGATTTCGATTTTTGATTTGAAAAACCCACTTTGTAATGTTACAAAGTTTGACACTTTTCAAAAGAACTTTGTTTTGTTTCCTTTGGCCTTTTGGACTGATGATGAAATTTTTATCTATCTTTGCAGGGAATGGATGGCATGGAAATTTTGGCAAAGGTGACCAGGGTTGGCAAGTGGAGTGTTATCACAACTGAAAAAACTTGAAAATTACATTGCATTTATTTACAGGAAAATGAAATAGACAATTTTTCTTCAAAACAAAGTTTTGAAGAAAAATCATTTTTGACCATATGATAATGAAGTTTTTTGCAGTGAAAACTTATTTCGAGCCTCCATCATGTGCCTGCTAACATTATTATACATTCTGAAGACCTTATTAAAGAAACCCTAGACCTAATGAGACTCGAAACCTAATATGACTCTTTCCAGACTATAAGACCAAAAATGACTGTGAATGATTTTAATGAACAGACATAGGCCAGCAGGTATAAGACATGAGGGACATGGGTGACAAGCCCCTACCGTCAGATGATCCATGCTCCTAACGGAATGCACTTAACTGAATTAAGTGAAACACCTAAAATGAAATGCAACAAGAGAAATTTTGATCTCTGACGGAGGGATGAAGATACCGACTCTAACATTGGCTCCAATGAGGATGGTAGCTCCTTGGAGGTGCCGAGAACTACAGATTTCTAGGAGAGTAGGTAGTGCCTTCGTCCATTGGGCTATGGAGTCCATAACTACGAAAAACCAACACAAGACTCTTGACTCATTTTATTGACTGAAAATTGACTCAAATCGACTTAATTTCGAAACCAAAAATGACTGAAAAAATTGAATCAATAGACTCAAATAAAAGCTGAAATCAATCTTCAGAGTTATAGCCTTCACCTCGGGCCCAAAACTGAAGAAAAGATAACAACACACACTTGCAATAAAACTGAAATAAAATGGTATGTACAGTGACAATGTAAAACAACAGAAAATATTTCAGAAATGATACCGCTTGAGTAGCCGACCATTGACCAGCCCTCCTGGACAATCTTCCCCGTTCATTTCTTTCAGAGGAAAATCATTTTGACCCTGATATGCAGCAATTCTAAAGGGTCCTTTCCAGAGATTTTCGAACTTACCATGCTTACCTTTTTCCTCGTTTCTTGCATCCCATTTCAATACCACTTCTTCCAATTGGAACTTGTCTGCTTTCACCTTTCTGACATATATTTTCTTAATTCTGTCTTACAGCTTGAACGTGTTTTGGAAAACTTCCTCTCTTGTTTGCTGCAAATGGATCATTTGATTTATTCTCCTTTGCATATGATCATCTTCACTGCCAACTTCCTGCAGAAGTTTGACCACTGGAACTGTGAGATAGGTAGGAAATACTGTGTCAACTCCATATACTAGCTCGAAAGGGGACATACCTATATATTTCTTTTGGATCACTTTGTCTGCCCAAAGTGCATTGACCAACTTCTTATGCCAACTTTTCTTTTTTATCTCCAGCAAATTTTTAATAATGTTGACCAAAGATTTGTTCGAGGACTCAGCCAATCCGTTGCCTTGTGGATGATAAGCAGTTGAGTGCCCCAAAGTGATTTGATACTTGTCACAAAACTCAACCATTATTTTTGATTTGAAGGCTATTGCATTATCAGTAATTAACTTATTCAGACAACCAAAACAAGAAAAAATATTATTCTCAAGAAACGAAATTATTACTGAATCTGTGGCCTGTCTGGTGGGAATTGCTTCAATCCATTTCGTGAAATAATATGTTGCTATGAGGATCCATCTATGCTGAGTTGAAGAAGTAGGATGAATTTCACCAATGAAATCCAAACCACACTGCTGAAAAGGATCACTTACTTCAATGGGATTAAGCGGAAAAGGCTGCAATTTCTCCCCCCCTTAAAAAATCTTACATTCATGGCAGCTTTTAACAATTTTGTATACATTAGCGAAAATATTCGGCCAATAATAACCTGCTCTCAAAATTTTCTTGGTTGTTGTTTTCCAAAAAAGGTGACCCTCGCAAACTCCCTTATGAAAATCCTCCATAACCTTCTTTGCTTCTTCTTCAACCAAACAATTAAGTAAAACACCACCGGGATCTTTCCAATAAAGTGCATTATTCATGATACAAAACTTGGCATCCTTCAATTTCAGAGTCCTACTTTTGTTTTTAGCCATGCCTGGTGGTGGTGACAAGTTTTGGAGCACATATACAATGTCTGAATACCAAGGAGAAAGCACAAAGATTTCTAATACATGAATTCGTGAAATTTCCTCATTTTCATTGGACATAGCAGCAATGAGATTAATGTCCAAGGCATGCAAATTTGACTCAGCCATTAGCTTAGCCAACCCTTGTCCTTTGATAAGCTTTGTAGGCTTTATCTCCACATCATACTCCAACAAGGCAGCAATCCATTTGCCTCGTCTCCCCTCCGGATCTATTTGCACTAAAACATCCTTAACAGCAGCATTAGGAACATAAGCAAGAATATGATAATGTAGAATATATACTCAAAAATATTTCAACGCTTTCACTAAAGCAAGAGCTTTATTTTCAATAATGTTATACTTTAAGGCTGCATCTCTTATGGTTCAGCTGAATAAAGCAATTGGTTTTTCATGCTGATCTCTTTTCTACATCAATACTGCTACCATAGTATGCTCCGAAGCAAATGAAAACAAAATAAAATCCTGAGTGTAGTCCGGGTTGATCAAAACTGGAGCTGAAGAAAGAGCCAATTTCACTAAATTGAAAGAATTTATAGCCTCCTTAGTCCACTTCACTACGCTATATTTCTTAAGCATATTTGTAATCTCCCTTAAATGTTCTGCAAGATTAGGCACAAAGCGACGCAAAAAATTCATCTTACCATTGAATGATTGGATCTCCTTTTTGGTTCGGGAAAGATCAATTTGCTGAATAGCTTCTACTCGAGCTGGATCAATACGGATGCCATCCTTTGATATGATATGACCAAGAAGCTTACCCTCATCCATGGCAAACAAACTCTTCTTCGGATTGAGTGACACACCATATTTTCCACACCGCTGAAAAAAAATCTTCAAATGGTAAAGGTGCTCTTCATCTGAATTAGAAAATACTGTCAAATCGTCGAGATACACAACTAGAAAAACATCCTTCTCATTTGCAAATTCCATATCCATTGCTCGCTGAAAGGTTGCACAAACATTCTTCAAACTAAAAGGCATTTTAGCATAATGGAAAGTTCCCCACGGAGTGGTGAACGTTGTTTTATCTCTATCATCCTCATGGACCAGAATTTGGTTATAACCAGAATAACCATCGAGTAGTGACATACGAGATGCTCCAACTACTCTCTGAAGTATGTGATCCATTTTGGGCAATAGATAATTATCTTTCAAAGAAACCTTATTCAGATTCATAAAATCAATGCACAAATGAATCTCACTTATCTTCTTGCGTACAAGCACCAAATTGGAAATACAATATGAAAATCTTATAGGAACAATGATACCAGCCTTGTACAATTGATTCAATTCCTTCTCTATTGAGGGTAGCAATTTTTGATTTATTCTTCTCAATTTTTGATGAAAGGGCTTTTGATTTGGCTTGATCGAAATGGTGTGCTGAATTATGTTTGTATCGTATGTCTTCAAATCTGAATAGTCCCAAGAAAATACATTAGCAAAAGAAGATAACAAACTAATATACTTTTCTTTTACCTGTGGTGGCAATGCTTTGGACAATTTCACCATTTTTGGATTCTCAGTTGATCCAATGTTCACATCTTGAACCCCCTTTTCGGTTGGCCGCAAGGTTGGTTTTCGAGCTACATCATCTTGATCGAAAAGCTCCTCTAAAGGTATTAGACCTTTAGGAATGACATTATCCTTCAGCTGTAAAACATCCATCTAATATATTTGCACATCATCCCCACCATCATCATGCTCCATATCAATAGAAGTGTCTTTGAATTTACCTTCATTTTTCAGAAATTCATCAATTTCTTCATCATCTTGAAACACTTGCCAATACCTTTGATTGTCCGAGACAGTCGGATGATGCTTCACATCAATTTCAAATTTGCTACTTGATTTCATTGGAATTTTCAAATTACTTGCTGCCTTTGCCAGCGCATCTGCAATACCATTCTGAATACGAGGGACACAAGTCAAAGTATAGTCTGAAAACAATTTCAAGATATGGAGAACTGCATTTCGATAAGTCCGCATTCGAGGATGATTAGCTTGGTATTCACCTTTCACTTGCTTGATAACCAACTTGGAATCGCCATACACTGCAGTCCTCTTAGCATTCAACTTTCTAAGAATTTTCAAACCAGCAATTAAAGCTTCGTATTCAGCCTCATTATTTGAACAATCAAAAGCCAATTTATAAGAACAGACCCTTACATTATGTGGTACCTTTTTTGGGGCGGAAAAATGGCTACGTACCCAAATTCCAATTCCAGCACCATCACTTCCTACTGCACCATCAAAATCCATGATCCATAAACCATATTCATCCTCTTCCAAGTGCTGAAATTCTATTTGTTCTGTTATTTCTGCTTGCTGTCCATCAACTTTTTGCTGCTGTCAAAAGGCTGATTGCTCAGCGGAACTTTCAAGTTTTTGTCTCTCTTTCTTTAACACCTCTCTAAAATTCTCGATGATTTCTGGAATTTATTCTACTTCAAATAATTGACTATTTACATCATTGAAACTATATAAATACAAAACAAATTATTCTAAATCTGTATGAACATAATTGATTGGATGATTTACCGGTTTCTCCTTGCTGGTGATCATATACTTCATCTTTTGCTCCCGATATAATTTCCTCATCTGACCAAACATAGGAATAGTAGCATAGGAGAAATCAAGCTGCAATGTTCCTTTAAGTTTCACTCCCCAAGATCTGGAAAGAAGCATGCCAAATCTAGGAGGAATATCCGCCAAAACCACGTCCATCAAAACATTTTTAGTCGGAATCTCATCCAAGCTGACCACCAAATATTTGATAAGCCTGATGCATCTTACTCTACTGGAATTGAAAGATTAAAGATCATGATACTTTCTAGTGATGTCCAATCCCAATTTCTCCATAATTTCCCTCGGCATGAGATTATGAGAAGCTCCGGAATCGAACATAGCATTGTGTAACACAAAATCATGCAATCTAACGCTGATATAAAAAGGAGGTACATCACTATCTGGAGACTCACCATCCAATGCTGGACCAAAAATCAACTTAGGTTGATCATATTCCACATTCACCATATCAGACAATGGATCTAAATTCAAAATCTTAGACACCTGACCCTTACAGCTACTGTTCTTCATCAATTCAGTCAAAGGAATGGAAACTTTCAACTTAGAAATTTCATTTTTTAAGTTAAAAACTGAAATTTTCTCTACCTCTTTAGCTGGAACATCCTTCTTTTCAGTTTTCTCCTTTGATACAATCGACTGATTCAATATTTCATTTGCTGATGGGGATTTTCTAGTAGTGGGATCAGCTGTCTCTTTTCCCTTCTTCTGTGCAACAGGTGAATCATTCTTTGGTGCTGAAACTTCCTTTCTCTTTTGAATTGGATTAACAGGGACATCTCTATTTCTAAGTGAATATTTTCATTGTTGGGTGGTCAAGGCATTCATGTATCCCCTCTGATACTCATCATACTCTTCTTCAAGAGTTGTCTCATTTGCCAAGATGAAATCCTCGTCTTTTTGTACAACTGAACTTTTTGAATACTCCTCATCTTTAGTGATAAAATTTGGCATATCATCAGGTGTAAAGAAATGATTCTCTTCTTCTACTACATTCTCTTCATCATCTGATTCCATACCAACAAAATTCTGCTGTAAGGGTGTCTTCACTTGCTGTTGTTCTGTCAGTTCTTGTGCTCGCTGCTCTCTTTGCTTGATTCTGAATTGCGGTTGCTGCTGGCCACGAAAGTTAGGATTTCTGATCTGCGGTTCAGGCTTATCAAGTGTTAATATTTCAAACATCTTTTCCATCTTCCGAAGCATTTTATTTCACGTGGAAACCTCTTCCTTTATTGCTACTTTCTTTTTAGCTCTCATTCTAGCTCTCCTGGCATTCAAATTAGCTTCAACAATGACTACAATTTTCTGCATATCTTCTAAAGTAGCCAGAATTCTTTCTCTCAATTGATAAGCCATCTCACGATCGAATCCATCTGGAAATTTAATCAAATCTGACCCCCTAGGTGGCTTTATATCAACAGGAATTGCATTGTAAATAGTATTGAATCTAATACAATAATCTTGGACGGACTCACCAACATTCCGCTTGATATTGTCATATTCGGAAAGGATTAAAAGAGGATCTTTCTACACTTCCCATTGATCCAAGAATTGTCTCTGAATATTAGCCAATGTAGCAATACTTCTGGGCGGCAAATCTCTGAACCACTTTCTGACTTCTCCTCCAAAGGTTTGAACAAAAAATCTCATTGTTACATTTTCTGCATCAATATCATGAAGGTCAAAGAAATCTTCCATTCTATCTACATGTTGCTGAGCAGTGACACTTTGAGGAGTGCCATCAAACAATGGAATTGTGCTTTGATAATCTGCGGGCATGTCATATAAGTTTTGAGGCACCATGAGAGGTGCAAATCGGGTAGCCATTGCTCTGGGTGGATTTACAATCGGTCTTGGAGATATAGGAGGAGTCGGAGCAGTTGATGTATGAGGTGTATGAGGTGTGGATGGAGGAAAGACTAATGCAGATTGTTGATCAGAGATAGATGGTTGCACGGTAATGGTAGGAATTAAAGGAGGCTCGGTATGAATTTGTGAACCAGATGTAACTGCAGATGATCAAGGAGTTGCAGATGCAGACTCTATGAACTCAGGAATATTTGTTGCCACAATGGAATTTTGAATATTCAAAATGTTATTGTCAATGGATCTATTAGCCTGTTCAATTTCAAGATATTTGATAAACTTTAGATTTATGACAGTAGAATCAATAACACTTTCAGACTTAGTCTCAAACAAAAAAAACTCAAATTGTTCGTGAAACTCAAGATCTTCAAGGTACTCAAAAACAAAGGGACATGAATGAGATTTAAACAGAGGAATCACAGGACTTTCTCGATGAAGAATTCTCGAAATAAGATTGGGATTTTCATACACAGGAGGTGGATCGGGATCCAGATTTTCTCTGGTATGTCATCTGGAAGCCAGTGTGTTGAATTATTTTCAAAAATCAAAGGGACAAAACCAACTTGTTCAGCCTATAAAAGTCTAAACTCATCATCCAAAAGTATAGAATGATCTGATGTACTCGGAAAATTTACAATTCAGATGTTACATTTACAAACTAGACCGGAGATTGACTGAACCAGCGTTTATCTACTTTCGCTAATGCAAAGCAAGAGCATTTCGAAGGCTACCTCGCATAACTTCAGGCTCTGTCTATAGCTTATAAAACAATTAACACTAACAAGAAAACCATTTTCCCCAGTATGGTCGCCACTATGTTATTGCCTAAATGTACCTCAGGCTGAAGGAAGGCAGAGTCTAGAGTAACATCAAACCACGCTTAATCTGGTAGCTAGCCCTACCAGATCAGGAGAGGGCTCTCTCTGGGTCAATCTCAGCAAAAATAATCAATGAGGCTTGAGATGACTTGAAATAAAAGCTAATTTTAGGCTAGGTATATATGTAAAAGGGTTTGATTTGATTTTGGGGGTTTTTGTTGGAATCAAAGGGAAAGGCAAATTTTGGGTCTGGGAAATGATCAGTTTTGCAGAGGGCTGAATGGGGCAAGAAAGGCAATTGTTTTGATGCTTGGAATTGAATGAAATGGATAGCTCGGACCGGGGAGGAGTTGAAGAGGGCAAGAGGTTTCAATAATCCTCTTCAGAAAGTTGAAAACATGGAAAATTGAACAAAACTTCAAGGAAGAGCACTGCAAATCTAATGAATTCCACCTTTATTCCTTATTCGTTTAACTTAAGAAGAATTAAGAAGGAAAATGGTACACATGAAACATCAGTAAACTTATAATCACAGAGAGAAACACACCATCAAAACATAGAGCCACATGGATCCCAAATAGTGCTGCAAACCCTGGTCTATTCCTTTGCCAAAATGCAGAGATGAATGTACAATGATGCTCAAAACAATCCCAAGTGTCCAACCCTGAAAATGACTGAGAAAATACAAGATATAGACAAGCATAACTCATCCCCATGCCTCTAGGGGTCGAGCTCACTATTTTAGTAGTTTTTTCAACAATATCTAAACTAAGAACTGAAAAATAGGCAGTGGAACAACTTGCCTCTATAAGATAGGAAACTGATTCATTCAGTTACAATTCACTTTTTGGTGAATTAATCTACTTACATGAGTAAAAATGTGCAAAAATTACATCAAAGCCATGAAATTACATCAAGTTACATCAAGTGTTTCACATTTGAAGATGAAAAAGTCAAACTGGCCAAAACTAGAAGAAAAACTGAGTTACTAAGTGAAAACTAGGCCAAAATTCCCAATGCGCCGCGCCTGAAATCTCTATGCATCGCACCACTTTGGAGCTGATTTTGAGGGCCTTCCTAGAGTCCAAATTGAGTGCAGGATAGCTCGTTGGAAATCTCTGCCTGTATAATTTCCAACCCAAGTGGAATTTCTGAATTTGGTTTCCATTTTCCCCTCAAAAAATTAAATTTCCCAACACTGCTTCCTGTGTGTCCAAAAAATGGCAGAAAGGCCATTTTTAAGGTGTTTTTGACCCTTCAGGCAACCCAAAGCTTGTTAAAATCATTAGGTAATGGGTAGGCATGCATATATTTTGATGAAAAATCTAGAAATACAATTTTTTCCTCAAAAGGAGCTGCCAATTATAAGCGCACGCCAAGTGGCGCGACACGACGGGTAGGAAAATCTGTGTAAAGGCCAAGAAATTCAAAATTGACAAAAAGTTTCCCAAATCTCTTGAAATTTGGGCTGAATGTCCACCATCAAGCACTATTCTAAGCCAGGGAATCTTCAGCCAAAATTTGGAGCCTATCGTGCCTTTTGTGACGCTTTAGTGCCCTCCTTAGCTTTGCCTTCATAATTTTGATTCACGCTTTGCAAACATGATTTCACACCCAATAATGGTTCTTCATGTGCCTCAAAATATTCTTTTACTTTTTTTCCTTCGCCAACAGCTTCTCTAGATGAATATTGACCCTTTCGAGCCAAGTCTCTCGATCAGCCTCAATCTCCTGCTCACTGGATGTCATCTCGGTTTGGTTTCTTTGGGTAGCTTGCTGGTTCTCACGGATGTTTTGCAACTCCACGATTTTTTTTTGATCTTCCAACTATTTGTTTCACTCCTCAAGGTATTTTATAATCCATTGGGCTCTCTGAAATTTGACGGTCAAGGTGTCTATCTCTGCCTTCTGCTCCTGAATAGTCTCTCTCAACTTTGAGCTTAGAGAGCTCAAATCCTCATCAATGAGTATGAAACCTGTATCCTGGCCTAATGAAGGCCCCTCATCTCGCATAGGCCTCTTACCTCTGTCCTGTACCTATACCTGTGCTGCTGATGATGGAAGAGAGACCCCTTCCACCCCAGGTGGAGATAATACTCGTCGGGTTGCTGTAAATAATCCTCTGGTGCCTCTCTGATAAGTGACATACATCGGCACACTAGTAGTCTCTGTCTCCCGACCCTCATGCTGATATGACGGTTCACCTACATCATGAACAACCTCTAAAGGAACCTGAGGAGCTGTGTAGAAATCATTAGAAATGAAATCCTCACATGAAATACCTTGCAAGCCGAGCTGATGCAAAACCACAATCTTAATGAGTGCAAAGTGATAGATACTATTTTACTTCTGCTCAAGATTTTTCCTTTGCACGAGAGTGGTCATTCTCTCAATATTCCGACACATGAAATAAGGGAGGTTCATCATCCTCACCCTGGTGAAATGCATTAATAACCTGATATTATAGGCATAGAGGCATGAAAAGCGGCCCTCACAACTGAAATATCTGATAATAAGTTTCATCAAAGGCACATAGCAATCCCTCAAGAACCGGAAAGGAAACACTATATTGAGTTGTTTCACAAAGCTAGGCCTGATACATGGTTCATAATGCACTCTTCCCACCTGTTGTCTTTTGTTCCACTGTTCTCCCACATTCAGTATTCTGGTTGCTTGAGAGATAGTTTCCGGTGTTAAAGTGAATGTCACACCGGCAAGGGTGACCCGACCATCATGTAAATGCAACACAAACAAACGATCCAGCTCCTGATGATGATGTATCTTAACAATCATTTCACAAAATTGAAAACATGACTGTTGTTGGAAACATGCCATGGCAAGTGGGAAAGCCTGCAATTCAGCCAATGAAGTGGGCTCTTCTCTCACATGTTTGCCACTTTTATGAGGCCTTCTAGGTACATGTAGTTCAGTGGTGGAATCACTGTCTCGGTCATATGATGTATCAGTGTCTGTCTCCATAATGTCCAAGGTCTATGCAAAGTATATGTGGAATTGGATGGATGAAAATGAGAACTTTGGTGCTTTTGTTTTAGTGCCAAATGTATTGTAGTATGGGAGGGACTGTGGAGAAATAGGGCAGAGGGGACAATTAACTTTAATCAAGTGATATTTTAAGTGTAAGGACAACCACTTGACTACTTGGGAAAACTTGGGGTTTGAGAAATTTTACAAGTGAGATGGGAAAATGAGAATGATAGGAAATAAAATGACTTAGGGATAGGGAAATGGGCTTGGGAATAAGTGACTTTGGGGATGTAAGGGGATAGGGGATGGATTGTAGTGGTAAGATAACATTGAGGGGGTGGAAAAAACAAGGTGAGGAATGGAGTATTTGGTAGAAAATTATTTTTAAAACACCAACTTCAAAACCCCAAGGGAGAAATTCTCAATAAGATAACAGGGTTTGAGTTTTGTCATTCAAACTCTCATAATCCATTTTCAAACATTTGTAAATGGAAATTACAAGTTCACATGAAATTACTTGGGCAAAATAGACCGAGTCGATTTGGAGTTTTTGGAAGCAATGGCAAAAATTTGTGTTTCGGCCCAATGTGCCACGCAACTAACCCAGTGCATCGCACTGGTTCAAAACCACACACAGTCAACTTGCCTGATGCGCCGCGCACCTCCTATGCATCGCGACACCTACCCAGTGTGTCGCGTCGGGCAATTTGCACACAGTCCGACCTCCCAACACTTGCTTCGCTCCTCCATGATTTTTCTTCTCTCAATGCTATCTCTTGACATGCAAATGGAGTTTTGAATTTTGGAAATATGTTATATATACCAAATATTTTGATCTTTGATTTGAAAAACCCACTTTTTAATGTTACAAACTTTGACACTTTTCAAAAGAACTATGTTTTGTTTCCGTTGGCCTTTTGGACTGATGATGAACTTTTTATCTGTCTTTGCAGGGAATGGATGGCATGGAAATTTTGGAAAAGGCGACCAGGGTTGGCAAGTGGAGTGTTATCACAACTGAAAAAACTTGAAAATTACATTGCATTTATTTACAGGAAAATGAAATAGACAATTTTTCTTCAAAATAGAGTTTTGAAGAAAATTCATTTTTGAACATATGATAATGAAATTTTTTGCAGTGAAAACTTATTTCGAACCTCCCTCATGTGCCTTCTGAAATTATTAGACATTCTGAAGACCATATTAGTGAAACCCTATACCTAATGAGACTCAAAACCTAATATGACTCTTTCCAGACTATAAGACCAAAAATGACTGTGAATGATTTTAATGAACAAACATAGGTTAGCAGGTATAAGACATGAGGGACATGGGTGACAAGCCCCTACCGTCAGATGATCCATGCTCCTAACGGAATGCAACTGAATGAACTGAGTGAGACACCTAAAATGAAATGCAACAAGAGAAATTTTGATCTCTGATGGAGAGATGAAGATACCGACTCTAACACATGAAAAAGGAACTCCGAAAAGAAGACTTTTATCTCTTTTTCGAGCTTTCTTAAACATGAAAAAGGAACCCCCCAGAGTTTTCTTTCAACTTTTTTCAGACTCTTAAAATATCAAAATGTAACCAAGCACTTGTATTTTCAAGCTCGTAAAAGGAATTGAAATGACATATACTCAATATAAGTTTAACCCTTTTCTGGATAGAGATAAGCTATTGTTTACGAAAAAAGAAAACCCTAGTCGAACATGGTTAGGAGGTTCTCTCAGGTATTATTTTATGCTTTTTTGGATATGAGGGACTATTATACAAAAAATAACTTGTGGAGTTTTATTTTAGTCCCTTTTTGAAACTCTCTAAACATGAAAAACGACCAAGTTTTCACTATCATTAGACTCGTTAAAGAATCAAATAGCGACGGACTTGTCCATCATGAAAATATCGAGTTTCACCTTCGCTAGACTTGTTAAATAATCACATATTGTTGGATTCAGCCGAAGTGTAGAGTTATACATCAAGCATATGTTATCCTCCTCAATCTTGTTAAAAATAAATAGGTACTGGTCAGTAATGACTGGGGAAAAATTGAAAAGGATAAAACACTTTATGGTAGCAAGTCACTCTTGAAATTGACAATTATTCACTTCATCTCCGTGACTTTTGGGTTTGGTAATATCCTTGATCATCTATGATACCTATGATCTATCATACCATCCATCACTTCGATTTTGGGTGCATGTTTCCATTTCATTGAGTGTCACTGATATGTCAAGAGAGGTCACTCAGTTATTCCTCATCATTTCCAATAGTCATAAACCTTCATTTCATGACCTCCACCCCTGAGCATTGTTCATTAGTCTCATTCTTTCTCGAAATTCATTACCCTCATTTCATGTCATTTATGGGGGGTACATCAAGGCTCTCCTATGATGAGTCTCTTCCGGTCAACATTAGCTCATCATCTAGGAAGTTGACTTAGAAACAACCTTTCAGTATCTTGCAACTTCTTTACATCAATGGAAAGTTTCTTGCTTCTAGTCACAGGTTAGCATCACAGGCCTTCAACCGAAAGACTTTGTATGGTGTTCGACATCAAATCATGTATTCACACGATAATGTACTGCAGTGCCTTGAGAGCCATTATCATCAATAGTGGTTTCTCTCACATCTGTTAACGACTTACATCATTGGATGGTAATTAGACAGTGTCCTCCCATGTTCGAATTTAAATTACATATTCACATGGTTAGACTCATACTTAAGTGATTGAGTGAATTAGATAGAATACCCTGGATCTAGCTTCATCCATCCAAGATGTGATTTGAGTAGTAGTACCAAATCATTTGTACGATGGTATTTATTATGATGGTCATCCTATCATGGGTCTATATATGTAGAAGACTTTCTGATGTTAAGATAGTTTATGTGCTGAGTATGGGTATGCCTCCCTTGAAAATTCATGACCAATATGAAAATATATCATGATGTAATGTATTTTAATTTATGCAAGTCATCGTTCGCTTCATATCCTCCTCATCAAATTGTAAAGAAAATCAATCAAAATTATCATTTTTGACTTCATGCTTTAGGGGTAGCTATTACAGGTCAATTTATGCAATATCCCAAAACATATATCAATATCAATTAGGGTCTGTCATACTCTAAATTAGTTGCTACATGCCCTAAAAAATTCATTCCATTGATTTATTTCCTTGATGAAAGTATCACTGCTTAGATGCCAGTTGAAGTACCCCATTGAGTCATCAATGCACGCACCCCTAGACTGCACCAATTTATTTGCAGAGCATCTAATTCCATGTAAGGATTTGTTGAAGATGATCTAGACCCACTTTAAGGTGTGTTGGTTGACTCAGAGAAAAAATTTCATAGGATTATGGGAATATTTGCAACCTCTAGTGGCTTCTGGAAGTTGTTCCAGCTTTCACCTCATATGATAGCTTCGAATATGGATACCATGAAGCCATTGAACTTCTTATCCTCCTATTTCCATGAACACGGAAACCTCTTCATCCATTTTTAGGAAATCCATTACTTGATTCATTTATGTCAAACTACCTTCGTCTACTTATAAATAGAGCACTGAGCATAGCGCACAAGGGATCAAGAATTTGTATTAAGTAGAGCTATGCTGGTGAGATCACAGCTCTTGGAGTTTGCATGTAAATTTATGCTGCTAGTGTTATTATGATGGGTGTGATGAGGATGGGAGTAAAATTGGAGGGTTGACATCGAATCGATCAATTGGTTGTAACTTCTCCTTCTACTTCATAATAAAGACATTTTTTCCTTTCCTAATGCATGCGTCAATGATGTTATATGTGCATTTACAAATGTTATCGATTCAATTTATTTAAATTGATTAGATCATACTGCATTTATGTTTTTATATGTCTTTTTTTTGCCACTGTAGGTATCAATCGAGCAAGTTCAGTGTGATTGAGAGTGACGGAGTGACGAAGGGAGGCGAGGAAAAGTGAACATATTATAAGTATATTTACTTCCCTTTTCTATTCATTTTAAGGAAAAGGTCATATATCTATATTTCTATTGTTCTAAGTGCACCACCACACTTAGGAAAATCATACTTATCTGTAGGTTTGATTTCCATAAAATAACAACACCAAAACAATAATAGACCTCGAAAACAAGTATTAAAGAAACCACCACAATTTCTAGCGCTTCGCTCCATTCTTGAGAAAACAAATTCGTGCCTGCGAAACAACTCATGTTTTCCAATAAAACTCTTATCATACACCAGACTCGCAAATGTTGAAGGAAATATCCCTAACAAATGGTTGTCATAGAAATTGAAGGTATCGAGATTCACATTCGCAAGCTCAAAACAGAATTGACCAGGGGAGAAGATTGTCAGACAGGTTGAATTATTTTAAGGTTCTTGCATTCTTTTAACAAGAGGAAAAAAACTTGCACAAGCTCAAACGAACAACATAACTCAAGCTCCCGGGAACAACCGGAAGATTCTATGTCTTAATTATAGAATGAATGTCTGCAAAAGCTCCCTGAACTCAAGGGAATCACATTTGCCACAGTTTGAATGGGTTGTCTCGACAACCTCAAAGGCATAGAGCACGTTCTCCTTGTTGGAGTAATCATCACACCCTATGGAATCCGTAATTCCCACCCTAGGGTTCCTAGTTACCATTTTGGAATTTTACCAATACCTGCAGGTTTTGGTGTAACAGAAAACCTCTTCATGGTATCACAGCCGGAACCTAAGTTCAATTCCCCCTAGATTCATTTGAGGGAGGTGCTGATTCCCTCGAGATAATTTTAAGGGGGGGTGTTTATTCCCCTGACCTGTATTTAAGGGGAGGTGTTGGAGTAATCGCCACACCTCTATGGAATCTCTAATTCCCACCCGCGGGATCCTAGTTACTAGTTTGGAAGTTTACCAACACTTGCGGGTTTTTTTGTAACATAAAACCTCTTCATGGTATCAGAGCCTGGACCTAGGTTCGATTCCCTTGAGCTACATTTTAAGGGGGGTGTTTATTCCCCTGAGCTTCATTTGATGGGGGGTGTCTGCACCATTATGGAATCCGTAATTCCCACCCGAGTGATCCTAGTTACCAGTTTGGAAGTTTACCAATTGGTGTAATGGAAAACCTCTTCACTTCTGAAGTCATTGATCATGTGCATAGTTTTTTGCTGACAATATCTCGTTTGTAATGGATATTTTTCATCTATTTATCAGTGAAATGGAATAAAATTATGTCGCTCACCTACTCCTCTAATTTTGCGCATTTAGCTGATATGACACTGAGAACCGTTGGCACTAATGTATGAACTCAACGTATATGACTGAATACATTGTCATCAAGGTCATGTTATGTTGTTGAGGTGGCAAGATGAACATATCAAGGTTCACTACTTAGGCTTCTACAATAGACACACATTTTTCTTACAAATTTTAATGGTTACGTATATCAGGGTTTATTCAAAATAGATTGGAGAGAAGTTGTGCTTAGAGAGTTTCTTTATATATATATATATATATATATATATATATATATATATATATATATATATATATATATATGTATGTATGTATGTATGTATTTATGTATGTATATATATAATTTTATATTAGTGACACTTTGGAGAGACTGTATTCCTATATATTTCTTTTTTTTTTTATGTAAGATGGGGTGCTGAAGTTTTATCGTTGTATCAATCTTTTAAAAGTTCTTAATGAACTTGTAAGAATATATGGCCCTTTACGTAGTAATACCTCCATATACCAAAATGATGGTAAAAACAGTAGATCATTCTAAAAAAAATTCCATGTCATTCTTCAACTAATCTATTCACACTTGGATATGAATTGCAACAAAAAAATTCAGACATAGAACTTCAAAGGTTGGAGGAACTAGATGGATGTTTGTCCACCGTAGGGAAACCTGAATAGCAGAAAATTAGTTGGGCTCTCAAGCCATCTATGATTGCATTAATACAACCCAACTTTCGGAACATCCTTGTGAAGAGGTCATGTTCACAGTTTCTTCCTGTCTCAGCAGAGCCATAGCTCTAACATCGCCACGACTACTCTATAATAAAAATATCATGAAAAATATAATGCATCTATTAGTAGATGCCCTTCAAGGGTTGAATAAAATAATGCTTCCTATCATTCAAATGTGGCACAAAATTTTAAAACTCATGGAAAATTTCAACTTTAGCACATTTATGCTGAATTTGGAATGAACCAACTTAATCTTTCAGTGAAAATAAATCTATTACACCAACATTACATTAGCTCATCTATATTGTGTCAAAAAAAGCATGCAAAATATTGTGTCTCTATTCTTAGAAGGATATGCTGACATTTGCAATATACTAAGACCCAAATTGTTAACGATTTGGTGGAAGGAACCACAGATATAATGATTTTCCTATGATCTATTTGAGAATTTGGTCAGGAAAAACATAAAATTTCTCAAAAGGGTGTTGAATTGTGATGATTTGAGAATAATTGTTGAAGGAAGAAAGAACGAAAATCTATAGCAAGAATGATCTAAGGAGCAGAGGACTATTCTTTATCTGTAAGGGACCTTGGACCCTTAACCATTCATGTCCAGGTGATAAGGAGGCAACAATGGAATAATAGTTACAGACTTATTAAGATCATGGGGATTCATCCATAGTTGGGTTCACCAGTTTTCAAAAGAAAACCTATTAAGTATCCAAGCACTCAAGTACAGATGGTAAGCAACAACACCTCGTTTTCTCAGAGAAACTTGCAGGACAAGCCAATGATAATCAGTCAGCTTCACATGGTAAATGGGAAAATTAAGGAAGTGATTCCTCTTGATGATGTGGTAGTTGAGTCTATAGATTCCAGGAGGACATCCATAAAGATTACGAGAAATAAGATGTAGATAGAATTCGACCAATACATCCATGTTTGGAAACGAGAGAGGGTGGAAAACTTATCCCCACGTGTGGATAAGTCTAGAAGAATACATTCAAGGAAAATCAAATGCAGAGTCTGTAGTAGTAGACTGACATGATGAACACGATCATGTGGGGTAGGATGAAAAATATAGTATGAATTGTAAGTCCTTTCTGGAGGGTCATTCAAAGGTTCAAGTTGAAGCTATAGTCGTGGGACATATGGTGTATAAAATTACAAAGATATTCAACAAGGCACTAAATTGCTAACATATGAATTTCAAGAAAGTTCATGCACCTCAAGAAAGATCTTATGATGCTGAGGCAGAGAGCTTGGATAGGCCGAGACATTTTCTTATAAAAGACTAGAAATATTGAGGAGATCATAGGGATTTGTGTCAAATCAAAGACCGAGATGGTTTTTATTGAATTATGTAAGTTGCATTAACACATAAATGATGATTTATAACTTAGTTTTGCATAAAATAATAGAGACAAAAGTACCATAATAAAAAGACAAGATATAAAATGATGAAGGAGATCACCCCTTTTGGGCTAGATCTCTTGGTCTAGCTCCCAATGTTGGGTCTCTTTTATTCTGGTCAAAAATACATGTTTACATAAAATTTTAGTGCTCATAATGTAAAAATAATATTTCCAATGGCTCCAAAAAAGTCAAAACCCCTAGATTAGCTCTTTATACACACAAAAAGGTCAGAAAAGGACTGATTTATGCTCCAGGAAAATTTTCCTGCTAACTGTCCTACAATTCACACCCGCCTATTATCCATCCTACATTTTCTGCAATTTTCAATGTCGTGGGGTGACAATTTCACCCTGCATCGACGAGATTCACGTCAATCAGGTGTAAATTGTCGCTTAATTAAATTGCATGGTGACCCCCAGGAACCATCAAAAATGGGCCACATGACACATTTAATTTTGTTGATTTCTTCATCCTTTAACGAATTCCCAGAAATTGGTTAAATCTGCCAAACAATGGTTGGGTTGGTAGTTTGGTTAGTATAACCGCCAACTTATGTTGACCCCACACCAAAGAATGTATTGTGGTTGTTTTGATTTTTCATTGCGTTAGTGTTTTAATTAATGCGCCTATTCCATAACCCATAACCAACACTCTTACTATGGTAATGTTATTTATGACTGCTGATTACATTGACTATGATTTCATTTATTCAAACTCTGGCTTACAGTTATGGTTCCCGCCAGTTCTGACTCCCAAACAATTGTGCCACAAACTATGGTAATACATTGTGACTTATGGTTTGGGATTTCGGAGTTAACCCTGACCCCTTGTTTGCTCTTCTAAGGTCTCATGGCATGCGGTGGATCGAGGGCTAGGGGTTAACCCCAACCCTGACCCCCAATGATCCATTCATTAAATTTTATATATTGTTTGGCCACTATACATAATAAGCACCACTTGTGGCAGTGTGGTATGATTTTGTGCTACCGGCCAATAGGCCTCATGTTTGAATCCTTTCAGGAGGTCTGTTCAACCTATATACAAAATTTTACATAACTGTAGAGAGGCCACATGGCAGCCATCCATTGGCCCACGTCACCTCCACTCATTGTTCCAGTCTCCAACCAACCAAAAACTGTGAAAATTCGACCAACCAAATCGAGACACATGGTGAAGGATTATTGGCCCAGAGAACACACAGTAAACTTCCCAGCCACATTCCTAGTGAGCATACGGACTTATGACAGGGAATACCTGCAACCCAATTACAAAAATTTTATATGTTTCAAAAAACAGTTAGAACGCGATATCAGGAGCATGTGATATCAGGTTTTAGTGAAACGAGTTGTGTTAGATTCATGGTGACGATATCTTCACTTTTGTGCCAGTTTCGAGAAATTTCAAACACTTCGAATTTTGACGACTTAACTATCCCCTGGATCATTCCTCCCCGCTAGAATATTTTGGACCCCAAAAGCTCATTTTTAGTCAAAAAAAAGATGAGAGTACAATTCCCTCACCCTTCCAAACTCAACCCATTTTCCTTTCCTTGATTTTTCCACTTTAAGCTCCTCATGAAGGTACTTCACTTTCCCCTGTTTTGAAGTCCTTGTATTTATATTAAAAGTGATATCTTGCTACAATTTTTTAAGATATTCAGAAAAAAAAACTTCCCTTGAAGGAATTTGAACATTACCTCCTTGATCTTCAATCAAATGAGACTTGTTTATTTTCAATTTCACTTCACCTTG
This sequence comes from Pinus albicaulis, assembly GCA_034641835.2. NCBI lineage: Eukaryota > Viridiplantae > Streptophyta > Pinopsida > Pinales > Pinaceae > Pinus > Pinus albicaulis. The sequence continues at coordinate 990,447,101 of CM076577.1, read as the reverse complement.
AACATTGTAGTCATAACGATGTTTAGTATTTCTAGCCTTGCACTTGCCTTGAAGCTTTACCAAATGTGATCACCATCGCCATGCACCATCATTATTGAAAGCCAAAAAATTATAAAACCCACAAGGAGATGTCTTAGAACCGATTTCCTCTCTCTCAAATAGCTTTTGAATTTTCTTTTTGACCCTTGCATTCTCTAACACTGACATCTTATTTATATCAATGTTCAACAATGATGCATCCTTCTAGAATTGTACTTCATATTGGGTGAAAATGTGAAGTTGGGAAACACTTTTTGCCCTTTTTTGACGTTGAAAATTGTAATTTTCTATGATTTTCAACTTCAACTCCACTAAACTCATATTTTTATTGCAAATTATGCTTTGACATAAAAACAAGAATTGTATAGAATTGTCTTACCTCCATACTCATATTTTAAAAAAATATATATATTGACATATAGAGGGGTAACTTTCTTGTTTACTAACTGCATATACTTGAAATTTTCAGGCAAACATAAATAGTCACTTTATAATCCTTTACTTTTTTTAGGGAAGGTTATTCATTTTTTGGAAAAAAACCATAGCATCATAATCTGCATATATTGCACTAGTGCACAAACTATTTTTCGGTAATTTTCGGATTAAATCACTATTTTTGATTATTTTTTGAAATGGACGAAGACAAAAAAACAGTGATGTTTCAGTACATTTTATCATCCTTTGATTTTCTTTTCAATGTGATCGTCAATAAGAAAAATGAGAGTACCCTTTTGAAGTAGACAGGGAGAGGAAGTGCAGTATGATTTTTTTGAATTTTTTGGTGTCCTCATTTGAAAGTTATTGAATTTTCATTCAGTGCAATTTTTCGAACAATGAAATTCCACAGTGAGACAGTTTAGTAAAAAATTAATAAAAAATTGATTTTTTTAATGAAACTCCACAAATATCATATCATCAGAAACTAGATTCAGAGATGAATCTAATGGTACTTTGTCCGACATATAACATTTTGTTTTTGTAGGTGTTCTGCCCCTCCAAAGTTGCAGGTTCCTGAAAACTACAGAATTTTCTATGTTTTTCGTTGACCAAAAACTCTCCGCCGAGATAATGTCTCGGACGAGAAATTTATAAAACTCTCGATCGAGAGTTTAACCCGCCTAAAGTTACATTTAAACGCACGGCCAAACTCTCGGCCGAAAGTTTAAAAAAATCTCAGACGAGAGTTTGAGTTCGAGAGTTTACCCGATGAAACTCTCAGCCGAGAGTTTAGAAAACTCTCAGCCGAGAGTTTAGAAAACTCTCGTATGAGAGTTCAGAAACTCTCGTATGAGAGTTTTAAAAATTCTCATCCGAGAGTTTTATTCCTATAATAAAACACAAAAATTATTAAGTTTTTAGAATTGGTACGTTATATAATTTAAATAGTACTTTTTTTAAATTAAAAAATGATAAAAAATAATAAAATTATAATTTTATTTTAAATTATTTTATTATTATTAATGATAAAAAATACATGAAGATTTAATTAAATAAAATTTGTTACAATATTTTGTAATATCAATGTTATATAAAAAACTAAAAATATTTGTATATAAAACTAATTGATATATTAATATAAATAAAATAAAATTCTAAAACATAAATCAAAATAAAAACAACTATATATAATTTATATAATATTTTTTTTGAAATTAATGAATAAATTTAAATTTAAAAAACAATTGACTAAATGCAATGAGGTGATAAAGGAGACAATGCATAGCACCTTAATATCGTTATAAATTCTTGAAATCTCAAGAAATTTTTGAAGTGAGATGAGCTTCTTGGAATGGGTCACTTTATCTTCCACTTCAGTTTCACACAATTAACTTGAAAGGAAGGCTATTTTCCTAGGTATGGATGTAAGGGAATGAACAATATTATTTGAACATTGAGTGAGATGCCCTTCTTGGAATGGGTCCTCCTATATTCCACTTTAGTTTCACAAGATTAAATTGAAATGAAGTTTATTTTCCTAGGTATGGATGTAAGGGGATAAAGAATATTATCCGAAAAGGAAATGAATGTTAAGTGTGACATTCCCAGCAGAAGTGTATGGGATTGGAGAATTATGTTATTGCAGAAAACTAACGCTTGACCCCTTAAACCCTAATTCCTAACCCCTAAACCCTTAACCCCCTAAACCTTAAACCTCTAAACCCTTAACCCCTAACCCATTTACCCCCACTAAACCTCTAAATCCCTAACCCATTTAACCCCTAAACCCCTAACACGTTAACCCCTAACCCATTTAAGCACCTAAACCCCAAAACCCATAACTCCTAACCCCTAAAATACTTAGCTGCTAAATCCCATAACCCCCTAAACCTCTAAACCAATCCTAACCCATTTAACCCCCTAAACCTCAAAACCCCTAACCCCTTAAACCCTAATTCCCAACCCATAACCCTTGACCCCTTAAACCCTAATTCCCAACCCCTAACCAATTCAACACCATAAACCCCTAAAAACCTAACCCATTTAAGTGTTTATTCCATTTAACCCCCAAAACCCTAACCCCTAACCCCTAAAATCCTTCATTGCTAAATCCCCTAAACCTCTAAACCTATAACCCATTTAACCCCCTAAACCCTAAACCTCTAAACCCTTAACCCCTAACCCCTTAAACCCTAATTCCCAACCCCTGACCAATTTAACACCCTAAACCCTAAAAACCTAACCCATTTAACCCCATTAACCCCTAAAATCCTTAACTTCTAAATCCCCTAACCCCCTAAACCTCTAAACCAACCCTAACCCATTTAACCCCCTAAACCCTAAACCTATAACCCCTTAAACCCTAATTCCCAACCCATAACCCATTCAACCCCTTAAACACCTAAACCTCTAACCCATTAACCCTTGACCCCTTAAACACTAATTCCTAACCCTTAACCCATTTAACCCCCTAAACCCTAAACCTCTAAACCCTGAACCCCTAACCCATTTACCCCCACTAAACCTCTAAACCCCTAACCCATTTAACCCCTAAACGCTAAACCTCTAAACCCTTAACCACTACCCCTAACTCGTTAACCCCTAACCCATTTAAGCCCTTAAACCCCAAAACCCCTAACCCCTTAAACCCTAATTCCCAACCCATAACCCTTGACCCCTTAAACCCTAATTCCTAACCCCTAAACCCTTAAGCCTTAATTCCCAACCCCTAACCAATTCAACACCGTAAACCCCTAAAAACCTAACCCATTTAAGTGTGGATTCCATTTAACCCCCAAAACCCTAACCACTAACCCCTAAAATCCTTCACTGCTAAATCCCCTAACCCCCTAAACCTCTAAACTTGTAACCCATTTAACCCCCTAAACCCTAAACCTCTAAACCCTTAACCCCTAACCCATAAAACCCTAATTCCCAACCCCTAACCAATTAGACACCCTAAACCCCTAAAAACCTAACCCATTTAACCCCATTAACCACTAATTTCTAACCCCTAAAATCCTTAACTGCTAAATCCCCTAACCCCCTAAACCTCTAAACCAACCTTAACCCATTTAACCCCCTAAACCCAAAACCTATAACCCCTTAAACCCTAATTCCCAACCCATAACCCATTCAGCCCCTTAAACACCTAAACCTCTAACCCATTAACCCTTGACCCCTTAAACACTAATTCCTAACCCTTAACCCATTTAACCCCCTAAACCCTAAACCTATAAACCCTTAACCCCTAACCCATTCACCCCAATGGTAAATGGGTTAGGGGTTAAGGGTTTATAGGTTTAGGGTTTAATTAGAACTGAGGTTGGGGCCAGGAGGCAGGGATTGTGGGTTAGAGAATTTTAGGTGTTCAAAAAATTGAAATAATTATGGTTGGAATTAGGGTTTAAGGGGTTATTATAAATTTTAATTTAAATAGTTTCTCACATTCTGTTTTGTGATGGAAAATACAATTGAATAGTTAAATTCTTAGAGTATTAGTATCAGTGTTGATCTGTGATCTAGATTGGTGGTGTTATTTATGAAGGTTTTAGTATTTGGATGGGAGGGAGGATTCTGAGTTAACAGGTTAGGGGTAGGGGTTAAGGGTTTAGAGGTTTAAGGTTTAGGGCGTTAAATGGGTGAGGGGTTAGGAATTAGGGTTTAAGGGGTCAAGGGTTAAGGGGTTAGAGGTTTAGGTGTTTAAGGGGTTGAATGGGTTATGGGTTGGGAAATAGGGTTTAAGGGGTTATAGGTTTAGGGGGTTAGGGGATTTAGCAGTTAAGGATTTTAGAGGTTAGAAGTTAGGGCTTAATGGAGTTAAATGGGTTAGGTTTTTAGGGGTTTAGGGTGTTGAATTGGTTAGGGGTTCATAATTAGGGTTTTAGGGGTTAGGGGTTAAGGGTTTAGAGGTTTAGGGTTTAGGGGGTTAAATGGGTTACATGTTTAGAGGTTTAGGGGATTTAGCAATGAAGGATTTTAGGGGTTAGGGGTTAGGGATTTGGGGGTTAAATTGAATCCACACTTAAATGGGTTAGGTTTTTAGGGGTTTAGGGTGTTGAATTGGTTAGGGGTTGGGAATTAGGGTTTAAGGGATTAGGGGTTAAGGGTTGAGGGGTTAGGAATTAGGGTTTAAGGGGTCAAGGGTTATGGGTTGGGAATTAGGGTTTAAAGGGTTAGGGGTTTTGGGGTTTAGGGGCTTAAATGGGTTAAGGGTTAACAGGTTAGGGGTAGGGGTTAAGGGTTTAGAGGTTTAGGGTTTAGGGGTTAAATGGGTTAGGGTTTTAGAGGTTTAGTAGGGGTAAATGGTTTGGGGGTTAAGGGTTTAGAGGTTTAGGGTTTAGGGGGTTAAGGGTTTAGGGGTTAGGAATTAGGGTTTAAGGGGTCAAGGGTTATGGGTTGGGAATTATGGTTTAAGGGGTTAAGGGTTTAGAAGTTTAGGGTTTAGGGGGTTGAATGGGGTATAGGTTTAGAGGTTTAGGGGGTTACAAGATTTAGCAGCGAAGGATTTTAGGGGTTAGGGGTTAGGGTTTTGGGGGTTAAATGGAATCCACACATAAATGGGTTCTGTTTAGGGGGTTAAATGGGTTAGCTCGGTTAGGAATGATGGTTTAAGGGGTCAAGGGTTAAGGGGTTAGAGGTTTAGGTGTTTAAGGGGTTGAATGGGTTATGGGTTGGGACTTAGGGTTTAAGGGGTTATAGGTTTTGGGTTTAGGGGGTTAAATGGGTTAGGGTTGGTTTAGAGGTTTAGGGGGTTAGGGGATTTAGCAGTTAAGGATTTTAGGGGTTAGAAGTTAGTGGTTAATGGGGTTAAATGGGTTAGGTTTTTAGGGGTTTAGGGTGTCTAATTGGTTAGGGGTTGGGAATTAGGGTTTTAGGGGTTAAGGGTTAAGGGTTTAGAGGTTTAGGGTTTAGGGGATTAAATGGGTTATAGGTTTAGAGGTTTAGGGGGTTAGGGGATTTAGCAGTGAAGGATTTTAGGGGTTAGGGGTTAGGGTTTTGGGGTTTAAATGGAATCCAAACTTAAATGGGTTAGGTTTTTAGGGGTTTACGGTGTTGAATTGGTTAGGGGTTGCGAATTAGGGCTTAAGGGTTTAGGGGTTAGGAATTAGGGTTTAAGGGGTCAAGGGTTATGGGTTGGGAATTAGGGTTTAAGGGGTTAGGGGTTTTGGGGTTTAATGGCTTAAATGGGTTAGGGGTTAACAAGTTAGGGGTAGGGGTTAAGGGTTTAGAGGTTTAGTGTTTAGGGGTTAAATGGGTTAGGGGTTGAGAGGTTTAGTGGGGTTAAATGGGTTAGGGGTTAAGGGTTTAGAGGTTTAGGGTTTAGTGGGTTAAATGGGTTAAGGGTTAGGAATTAGTGTTTAAGGGGTCAAGGGTTAATGGGTTAGAGGTTTAGGTGTTTAAGCGGTTGAATGGGTTATGGGTTGGGAATTAGGGTTTAAAGGGTTATAGGTTTAGGGTTTAGGGGGTTAGGGGATTTAGCAGTTAAGGATTTCAGGGGCTAGATATTAGGGGTTAATGGGGTTAAATGGGTTAGGTTTTTAGGGGTTTAGGGTGTTGAATTGGTTAGGGGTTGGGAATTAGGGTTTAATGGGTTAGGGGTTAAGGGTTTAGAGGTTTAGGGTTTAGGGGGTTAGATGGGTTATAGGTTTAGAGGTTTAGGGGATTTAGCAGTGAAGGATTTTAGGGGTTAGGGGTCAGGGTTTTGGGGGTTAAATGGAATAAACACTTAAATGGGTTAGTTTTTTAGGGGTTTAGGGTGTTGAATTGGTTAGGGGTTGGGAATTAGGGTTTAAGGGGTTAGGGGTTAAGGGTTTAGGGGTTAGGAAATAGGGTTTAAGGGGTCAAGGGTTATGGGTTGTGAATTAGGGTTTAAGGGGTTAGGGGTTTTGAGGTTTAGGGGGTTAAATGGGTTAGAATTGGTTTAGAGGTTTAGGGGGTTAGGGGATTTAGCAGTTAAGTATTTTAGGGGTTAGGAGTTACGGGTTTTGGGGTTTAGGTGCTTAAATGGGTTAGGGGTTAACGTGTTAGGGGTAGGTTTTAAGGGTTTAGGGGTTAAATGGGTTAGGGATTTAGAGGTTTAGTGGGGGTAAATGGGTTAGGGGTTAAGGGTTTAGAGGTTTAAGGTTTAGGGGGTTAAGGGTTTAGGGGTTAGGAATTAGGCTTTAAGGGGTCAAGGGTTATGGGTCAAGGGTTAAGGGGTCAAGGGTTAGTTTTATGCAATAACATAATTCTCCAATCCCATACACTTATGCTTGGAATGTCACACTTAACATTCATTTCCTTTTCTGATAATATTCTTTATCCCCTTACATCCATACCTAGGAAAATAAACTTCATTTCAATTTAATCTTGTGAAACTAAAGTTGAATATAGGAGGACCCATTCCAAGAAGGGCATCTCACTCAATGTTCAAATAATATTTTTCATTCCCTTACATCCATACCTAGGAAAATAGACTTCCTTTCAAGTTAATTGTGTGAAACTGAAGTGGAAGATAAAGTGACCCATTCCAAGAAGCTCATCTCACTTCAAAAATTTCTCGAGATTTCCAAGAATTTATAATGATATTAAGGTGCTATGCATTGTCTCCTTTATCACCTCATTGCATTTAGTCAATTGTTTTTTAAATTTAAATTTATTCATTAATTTCAAAAAAAATATTATATAAATTATATATAGCTTTTTTTATTTTTATTTATGTTTTAGAATTTTATTTTATTTATTTTAATATATCAATTAGTTTTATATAAAAATATTTTTAGTTTTTTATATAACATTGATATTACAAAATATTGTAACAAATTTTATTTAATTAAATCTTCATGTATTTCTTATCATTAATAATAATAAAATAATTTAAAATAAAATTATAATTTTATTATTTTTTATCATTTTTTAATTTTAATAAAGTACTATTGAAATTATATAACGTACCAATTCTAAAAACTTAATAATTTTTGTGTTTTATTATAGGAATAAAACTCTCGGATGAGAGTTTTTAAAACTCTCATACGAGAGTTTTTAAAACTCTCATACGAGAGTTTTTAAAACTCTCGTCCAAAATTCTTCCCGAGAGTTTCCGTCAATAAAACTCTCGGACGAGAAAATGCATAAATCTCGTCCGAGAGATTTTTAACTCCGGTTAAACCCAATAAAACTCTCGGACGAGAGTTTTTAAAACTCTCGGTCGAGAAATAGAGTTGACTATTTTATCGGACGAGAAATTAAAAATTTCTCCCAAATTCTAGCCGTCTACCAAAAAGTGTTTCCCAACTTCGCGATTTCACCCTATTGTTTTCCTCTTTTAGGACGAAACGTGTTAGACTCCTAAAACATCTTATCACATGGATTAGAAACCTCAATGAAATTAGATTTAAAACTTTATTTTTATCCTTAATAGGATTTATATTCCTAAATATACTTGTGCTTGAACATTGAAAATTAAAATTTCTGACTAGCATTAACAATCCTATTCATTTATCCACTATTCACAAGAGATAAACTCATTTTCTTGCTATGTGATCTAACAATGTACTCAATCACATTTTTAAAAAAAAAATGATATGTGTTCTTATGGCGATGAAAAATGACTCTACTATCATATATATATGGCCTTCCAAAAATAACACCACATATATCAGGCGGAACTGCATCAAGATCTACCTCATTAAGGATGTTTTCATTGATGGAAAATATAAGTATGAATTTCCTTGTCACTTGAAACTTTGAACTATCACATACTCAACCTAAAGGATAAGTTTTAGGATGATGAATGGTTTATAAATTCAATATATTGACAATATCTTCTGAAATGAGGTTTTCTTGTGATCCACTGTCAAACAATCTCTCTATCTTGGTATGTTTCGAAATAACTCTAATGTGGAAAAGCTCTATTCCTGTTTTTTCATATTAAGTTTAATTGAGACTATTTGAAGAACTAGTAATTAAAATTTCCATACCTTTCAATCCCATGGTTGTGATATTTGTTTCATCCCCTGAATCATAACCTAAATCTTGTTGTATAGTTGCAGCAACCTTTTCTTTCTCCTTTTTGTTAAAATTTTTGGATCTCATCTTAGAATGAAGATTCCAAAAATGGTCATCATCATGGCCTTATTTGAAACAATGTTTACATATGATATTTTCTCTCTACTTCTTGATTGAAGCTTTCTTCTTCCCCTTTCCTTTTAACTTCCCATGTCGTTTTTATGCATACTAAAATGATATCTCACTTGTTTCATTAGAAACATTTTTCCCTCTTGCTTCTAGATGTGTTTTGGGTACACAAAATTCATATTAAACATGAGAATAGTGTGTCTCAAGTAGCTATGTAAACCTACAATGTATTTGAGTAAAGTGTATTGAAAGGATAAATCTACACCCAAAATTAATGCTCTCCTTCTAAACTCTTGGGTATAAATTTTCACAATTTGACCCTTTACTTCCCTAAATTATTGCTAATCCATTAGAGCTTTCTGGATGTATGCTAAATGATAAAATTGTTTTCCTAATACATTAACAAAACCATTCCAAAAGGATAAAACCTTACCATGTTTCTTCATGTCCTCTTGAGTTTTGGATTCCCACCAAATAAGTGTTTCACTTTCAAACCTTAATAAAGCAAGTTGAATCTTTTTCTCATCATTTTTTATCCTTTGTATCCTACAATACACTTTAATCTCATGAATCCAATTATATAATTTCTTAGCATTTACCTCTCCATTATATATAGGTAATTCAAAATTTATGTCAAGTTTTAAAAGTAGGATTTTACCATGTCCCTTTAGACAATGTGGAGGTATTTGTGAAGGGGTTGATGTAGAAGATGATGGAGGTGAAGAGAATGTTAAAGAGAAAGGTGGAGTTAGAGGTGGTTTTTCACCATTCCCTACATTCCCTTTTGGAGGATTCTCCATGTCTCCTTCATTTCCTTTTAAAGGTTTATATCCATCTCCTCAATTTCCCTTTGGAGGATTTGAGCTCTCACCTTACAACCTTGAATTCCTCTCCTCATAAAGAAATTTCACCATATTTTTCATGTCAAAGAATAATTTTATGAAATCCTTATCATCCTCAGACATATTTTCAAGCTCTCCTTACGGTTCCATGAATGGTGAGGCTTTTGGTGAAACATCAGGTGAAATTGGTGGTGGAGATTTTCAAAAATGTGCTCTCGTTTAACTAGCTTCAGGAATTTCTACCACACGATTTCCTTCTCATGTTTTGAGCTTCAACCTTGTAAGCATAAAAAACACTTGCAACATAATTAAAACCTCAATATAACCAAAGAACTAAAGCTATGATACCAAACTGATATTTATATGAAAATTTGAAGGATTTTGATGAAATTCGCAAGTGAAACATTTAGGGATTTTATGCAATTATGGAAGTTGAGTGAACACATAAATGATTAATTTTAATTCAGTTTTGCAGAAAATAACAGAGGAAAAAAAATACCATAATAGAAACACAAGACAAAAAATGATGAACGAGTTCACCCCTCCTGAAATACATCTCCTGGTCTAGCTTCCAACGTTCGGACTATTTCATTATGCTCAAAAATATTTGTTTACATAAACTTGTAGTGCTCATAATGAAAAAATGTTGTCTCAAATGGCTCCAGAACAGTAAAAAAACTCCTAGTTGGGCTATTTTTTCACTCAAAAAGGTCAAAAAATGATTAATTTATGATCTAGAACAATTTTTCCGATAACTATCCTCCAATTCTCACCCACCTATTATAAATCCTACATTTATTGCAATTTTCAACATTGTAGGGTGACAATTTCACCCTGCTCCAATGATATTCACGTTGGTTCAGGTGCAAATTATCGCTTCATTAAATTGTGAAGTGACCCCACGAACTGTAAAAAATGGGCCACGTGACACATTTAACGTCATTGACTTCAGGGTTGTTTGAACGAATTCTTTTTGATCGGTTAACTCAACTTGAACCACAGCTGGGTTGTTGGTTTGGTTCATATAACCACCGAGTTATGCTGACCCTACACCAAAGACTATATCGTGGTTGGTTTAAGTTTAAACTACGGTGGATTTTGAATTAACTTGCACAGTCCATAACCCATAACCAATGCTCCTACCATGGTAATGTTATATATGACTGCCAATTACATTGACTATGGTTTCGTTTATTTAAACCATGGCTTGGGGATATGGTTCCTACCAGTTACAACTCCCAACAAAATGTGCCATGAACAATGGTAATAAGTTGTGACTTTTGGTTTGGGGTCGGGTTTAACACCGCACCCCTAGCTTCCCCATTGTAATCTAATGGCATGGTGTGGAATGGGGGTGAGAATTTAACCCCGACCCCAACCCACAATGCTCCATTCCTTAAACTTTGTATATGCTTTGGCCACTATACATTATATGAACCACCCAGGCAGAGCGATATGAGCCCATACTGCTAGTCAATAGGTCCTATGTTTGAATCATTCTAGGAGGTTTGTTTACTCTATATATAAAATTTAATACCACTATGGAGAGGCCATGTGGAGGGCATCCATTGACCCATGTGGCCTCCACTCATCAGTCTAGTATTCAATCAACTAAAAAACAAGAAAATTAGACCAACGATATTGAGACACATGGTGAAGCATCATTGGCCCAAAAAATACATAGTCAAGTAGCTAGTCACATGCCTATTCCACGTACGAAATATTCACTAGGCATACCTGCAATCCAATTAAAAAAAAATTAGTTCTTTGAGAAAACAAACATAACACGATATCAGTAGCATACAATATCAGTTTTCAGTGAAACGAGTTGCGTTGGATTTAGGGCGATGAGATCTTTGCTTGGCACTAGTTTTGAGAAATTTTGAACACTTTTAATTTTGAGCACTTAAATGATCCCCTGGATCATGTATATTCTTGAGGAGTGACTCTAGTCCCTCTTAAGGCAGCAAGAGGAGTAAAATTGGTAGTTCCATAGAAGCCCTCTATAGGATTACATAGACAAGGTTTGTAATGTTACAAACCCACCTTTATACATTGGGAAGAGCAAGACATGGCCCTACAAATGCATCATGTTGTGTGACTAAGTGGAGAAACATGGGTTGAGCATCGAGTAACATAAACATAGTATATTTTAATATATTCATCCTTCCCAAGGCATGGATTGGCGAGATGTTTTGAGTTCGTACTCTATTAATGGGTTAATTTCTAGGAGGATACTCATAGCCAAGGGCACACTGCAGCTTGGGCCATTTGACATGAGTAGTGATGGAGGAATGAGATGGTACAATAAGCAATAGGCCTCATGACTTAGGTGCCATTGGGATCTAGGAGAATCCATTTGGGATAGGATTCGATAGAGGATTTTTTTGGATCCAGATGAATTTATCGAGCGAAGGCCTATGGTCAAAGGTTTTTTTTGGATCTAGGTATTGAAGGGAGAATTTAGGATAATTTAGAACGAAGGTATGGAATAACACATTAGTTTGTATGTGGGCCTTGTATCAATGCTTCTGTTGTGGATAGAATTGAAATGCTTTAGGGAAAGCAGTATTAGGGCAAGAGGATTTCTAATATTTTTTTTCATATGGTAAAAAAAAATTAAATCCACCCATGGTACTTATTGTGGTATTTGACCATGGTATTTTCCCCTTGTATTTACCTCTGTTCTTTGAGGTAAAATAATAAAATAAGGTGTCTAGAGAGTCCCTCAAGCCTATTTAAGGGAGTAGGAACTATGCATATGTATCATCCTGAACTTGCATATATATTTGTGCTTTGTTGGTAACTTAGAGTGGCTAGTTCTAGCCTGATCCCGAGATGAAAATCCCATGGTGACATTTTTTGGTGGATCCATCCAGGGTTCACATTTTTGTTTCAGTATTTTTCTTTTCTTGTTCATTAAGTAGTTGTGTATGTCGAAGCACGGGATCCATTATTTGATAGTATTTTTGGCATGTCTCATTTTTAAGATAATAATTGAAACAATGGTTGCATTCTTATAAATCCCTTCTATGTTAAGTGTTTTATTGAAAATATTTTATTTAGAACACCTTAATGGGCTAGATGGGTTGATTATTTCATCCTTTGGGATATTATATTCTACGAGAATATGATAGGGTGATGTGCATTGTAATGGCTTTATGTTTGTATTTTATAAGCATATTTTTTTATAATATTTGTTAATTAAAATATTTTGAGATAAGAAATGTTAGTTTTTAAATTGATACATATGAAAATTTAAAGAAATATATTTAAAACAATATTAACTATAATAGTAATATAATTTTTTTTGGTATATTTTTTTATCAACTTTATTTAATATTTAAAAAAAAATATGTTAGAATTATAGAATATCCATATTCTAAATGGCACATCCCTGAATCCATTTATGGTTTTAATTATAAAAACTACCTAATAATACAGGATACTGAAGTAATTTATCATCCTAGATCCATCTTAACTCTAGGTCTATCAACCGCCAAGAGGGATCAAATCTCTCAAGGTGAAAAACTCGTTTTGGAGTGAAAAACTTGAGGAAAGGTTTGCACCTCGAGATATTTCATCCCTCTCGATGCTTGATAGATCTAGAGTTAAGATGGATCTAGGGTAGTTTCAATCATGTTATCTTGAGGAAAATATATTGATAATATGAGAAACATATGATTAATTTTATCAATAATATGTAAATATATCTAATATTAATATACCAATTTTAAATATGCTAAATATGTTGAGATTTATCAAATCATTTTAATTTTAAATTTTCTTAGTTGCCTCAATCTGCTGAGATGACAAATATTGTAAAATAAATTTAATGATGAAAAATGATGAAATAAAAATTTTGAATGCAAAGTGACAATGTAATAATATTGAATGATAGAAAATATGAATAATAACAATGTAGTCAATTATAAATAGTCTTAATTGTGATCAATCTCAAACTATTTTTTTCTATTTTTCTTATTTTCATCCTTGTTAGTTTTGTCATCTTTTCATATCAATTATATGAAACTAACAGTTGGAATCATAATCCATTGAAATATTTAGCTTGAGCTATTGTAGTAAACATCATACCTTATCTCTATTGCTCTCTAATATTAATAGGTTTAATTACTATACACAAAAATCAATGCACATTGATAGTTTGAAGGTTTCTGTGGTGTGAGTTTTGAGGTGGGGTATTCAGAATCTCCACAATATCCATTTTTACATCTAGGTGTATCAATGTACATTGTCAATAATTTTTTATGCTTACACTGAAATCAATGTACATTGTTAATCCAGTGGCTTTAAAATTAATGTACCATCATACATCCAAGTACATCAACTCAAAAATCAACATATACACTGAAATCATTGTTTTAATGCAAGAAATCAAATAGGATTAGAAAAGAACATCTACACTGAAATCAATGCATCTAGTGCAAGTAAGAAAATATGATTAGAAATCAACATCTACACTGAAATCAATGCATCTAGTGCAAGTAAGAAAATCAAATTAGAAACCAGCATATACATTGAAATAAATCCATCTATTGCAAATAATCAAATAGGATTAGAAGTCATCATCTTCACTAAAGTAAATGCATTTAGTGAAAGCAATCAAATAGGATTAGAAATAATCTACATTGAAATCAATGCATCTAGTGCAAGCAATCAAATATAATTATAAATAAACATCTAAATTTAAATTAATGCATCTAGTGCAAGCAATCAAATAGGATTATAAATCACCATCTACACTAAAACCAATGAATTTAATGTAAACAATTAAATAGTATTAAAAATCATCTACCTAGGTAGACAACTTCAATAAAATCAAGGGATAGGTGAGTCAAGCATGTACATAAGAGCGATTTTGTTGAACACATTTTTTGATGAAGTGGATGAGATGAGGATGACGTTTACCAAACATGAGGGAAGAGTCAAGGAAAAGAACGTTGAATCATAAGAGAAGATCATTGAGCGAGAAACAAGTCACGAGGAACTTAAGGTGTGATATGAATACATTGAGCAAAGGTATGATAAAAAAGTGAATGAAGTGAAGGAAGTTGAAGCTAACATGGATCATGGAATGGAAGAGATCGAAAGGCTGTAGAAGATTCTTTTTGAATCTTTGAATGAGGTTGCGATCTTGAGGAAAGCAGTTGGGAAAGGTTCGATTGGAGGAGTTTCCCACATAAAAATAAAGTAACATGATTCGTACGATGGAGTAACGAGTGCCAAGACTCTTGGAATTTTTTTACAAATAGGTTGGAGCTTACCATTGAGTAAGCGAAAGTGAAGGTAGTTTCACAATCCCTAATGAAGGATGCCAAGATGTGGTGGAGAAAAAGTATGGATTATATTTCCCATGGTGATGATGAGGAGGTTAAAACTTGGGAAGAAATTAAGGAAGCATTGTTTGCTCACTTCAGCCCACAAGATGAAACATGGCATGCTCGTACAAAGATAAAATACATCATGAAAATTGAGAGTCTACAAGCTTATCAATGTGAATTGTCTAGGGTGATCTTGGCATTATCGGACATTGAGGAGAAAAACAAGGTATTCAACTTCATCATTGGATTAAAGGCTTAGGAATTCAGGGAGGTAAAGTAGCAGAAGGAAAGAACACTTGATGAGGACTTTTTTTGTTTTTGATCTGTTGGTATACCATTATATGAAAGTGTTGCACGCAAGAAGAAGAATATTGAGAAGCAAAAGGAGAATACTTCGAAGGAAGATGGCGCAAAAGAAGGTGGTAAACGAAAGGAAAAGAAATTATTGAAGTGTTGGTTGTGCGAGGGTGGAAATGTGGCCAAGAATTATTCTTTGAGGCCAAGTGTCTTCATTGTAACACGGTGAGATGGGAAGAACAAAGAGGAAACAATAGTTGGCGTGATACAGATTTTAGGTGCTGCGCAACGACGAACATTGTGTCGAAGATGATACTGAGAGGGATATTTTAGAGTACGTTGAGATGAAGGTTGGGCAAGGTGCATTTCTCAAAATAGTGAACAGTGAACATAGTTACTGATCAAACGAGAAAATTACCGATTACGCATTTTTTTCAAGTATCAAAAAAAGCACTCGATTTTGAAAATTGGTGATGCAGAATCACCTTTTTTTTTAGCATATTTTTGGCACTTTGAATTTTCTTTAATTTTTTTTTTAAATTTCATTGATTTTCATGTCGATTTTGAAAACTGTTTATGCAAAATCACCTATATTTTTTTTAGCATATTTTTGCAACTTTAATTTTTTTTTTTTTTTTTTTTTTTAAATCATTGATTTTCATATCGATTTTGAAAAGTGGTGATGGCGAATCAACCCCTTTTTTAGAGGGTTTATCTTTGACACTTTAAATTTTTTAGTTATCAAGTATGAACGTTTGTTTTAAAATGTTAGTGATTTTCATGCTAATTTTGAGAAGTGTTGATGCAACATCAACATTTTTTGTTTAGACGACTTATTTTTTACACTTTAAATTTTCTAAAATGGGAAGTGTGGATAATATTTTTTAAATGTTGGTAGTTTTCATGTTGGTAATAAAATAAAATAAAAATAAAAAAATAAAAAACATAACAAAAAATGATATATATATATATATATATATATATATATATATATATATATATATAACCTTGTAAAAATAAAAGGTCAAAATAAAAATGCAATATATTAAAATAATAATAAATAAATGGACCGAAAATCTCAATAAAACACATAACTTCAAGAAATAAATCATTAAAACCATTTTTTTTTAAGTTAAAAAAACACATAATTAAAAAAAAATTGATCTGGGCATTGTTGCATCCTTAATATTTATTCATGATGATCGATTTAGCTTTTTCATCTTGTAAAAAGAAATGGATCCAGGCAATGGTGCATCTTCATCTTGTAAAAAGAAATGGATCCAGGCAATGGTGCATCCTTACGATTTATTCATGATGATAGATTTATCCTTTTCATCTTATCGTTTGGATGACCCACATTCGCTAGTTTGAAACGTAGACCAAATCATAACAACGTGATTAATATGAAAGACATCTATCTATTAGAAATGATCAAATCAAATAATTAAAATACAAAATTTTAAAATAATTGAAATTTAGAAATAAAAATTAGAAAGAAAAATTAAAATTTTAAAATTGAAAATAACCCAATTTTAAAATTTAAATTAAAAGAAAATTATGATTAAAAAAAAAAAACAAAATTAAAAAGGAAATTTAAAAATAACACAATTAAAAATGAAATATAAAAGGGCAATTTAAAAAAAAAAAAATTAAAAGAAAATTTAAAAATAACGCAATTAAAAACAAATTTTAAAAAGAAATAAAACAACACAAAATAAACAAAATAAAACAAAAAGAAATGAAAATTAAATTAAAAATGAATAAAATTTTAAAAATAAATGAAAGAATTAAAACAAAATAAAATAAATAATAAAAATAAAAAATTTAAATTAAAAATAAAAAATAAAAAAGATAAATTAAAAAAATAAAAAAATAAAAAATAAGAGTTGAAATTTCACTCTCTGAGGTGGCTGCGGGGCCTGGTCATTAGGTACGATGGGAGCTATTTGGAATCTGCGTCCCAAGCTATGTGGAATCGACCTCCTCGCCTAGGCAGTCGCAGGGTCTGGCCATTGGGCGAGAGGCAAGTTACACAACTCGCCTCCCGCCTGTCAATCATGCCCCGGGGTCGCATGATCGGGGAGGTTGATTCCCAGAATCGATCTCCCAACCCCGGAGACCACAATTTATTTATTTTTATCAATTTTTTTAAAAATTTAACTTTTTTTATTTACTCTTTAAATTTTTTATAATTTTTTTATGATTTTTTTATAATTTTTATAATTTTAATTTGTTAATTTTTTTAACTATTTTTTTATATTGTTTTTTTTTTAATTATTATTATTATTTTTATAAATCTTTTATTTTTTAATTTTTGAAGATGATTTTTTTTGTTTTATTTTCTTAATGTTTTCTTTGTTTTATTTATTTTTTATTGTTTTTTTAATTATTATTTTTAAATTTCATCTAATACATTTTAATTTGTTTTTTTTTTCAATATGTTTTTTATTTTATTTGTTGAATTTTTGTTTTGTCTTATATATATATATATATATATATATATATATATATATATATATAAGTATTATTTTCAATGTTTTTCTTGGGAAAACCTATCATAATTTAGTTGTCAAGCGAGCATTGAAGACAACCATCTCTAGATGCTACCTTCGAATCATGGTTCATTAACACGTTTTTTGAAGAAAACCATCTCTAGATGCTACCTTCGAATCATGGTTCATTAACACGTTTCCTTACCTTCGAGGAAGATGAGCTCTTAGCGAGACAAAAGCAGTTTTAGGGCATACTCTCGGCCCTTATTTTCAATGTTTTAAATTAATATTTTCAATATTTTTAATTAATATTTTTAATATTTTTACGTTTTTTATTTTATTTCAATGTGTTATGTTTTTATTTATTTATTTATTTTTATGTTTTTTTTTTGTCAAATTTTAAAAGTATTTTCTTAAAATATGTTTTTTTGAAATGTTTTTTTTTAATTATTTTCGTGTTTTTTTTTTTTGGTCTTGCCTTTTAATTTGTGTATGTTAAAATATACATTTTATTTTGTTGTTACTATATTCTTTTTTTTGTGTTTTTTTCAATATTTTCATATTCTCAATATATTTGATTGGATATATATATATATATATATATATATATATATGTCAAAATAAAAAATATGTAGAAGTAAGAAGTGTAAGAGAAAAAAAATTTGTCGAAGGTGTACTACCTTAGTCAATTCAAAAGAAATATAATTTCAATATTAAATTACTATTTGTATCATCATATATGTGTGTGTGTGTGTTTTAAAAAACAATTTGAAAATCTTAAAATCTTAAAATTATTTAAAAATAAATTATTTACACAAATTAGAAAAAACAAATGTTTTAATGCAATGTATCAAAAAATCCAAAATTGCCTATTAATTTAGGTGTTTTGTAAATTTGTTCATTGGTCATAACTAAACTGCTTCCTATCGAGTGATTTCAATACATTTTATTAAAAAAAAATTATATTTAATAAATTGTTATTAATATGATTAAAAAATATTAATACAAATTAAATCATAATAATTTTTTAAAATAATATAAACACCATGGCTAAAAATTGTTGGAATTTTAAGGATTTTCATAGAAGTGATATTTTATCTTTTGGAATTTCAAGAATTTTGATATTTTATCTATAATGTCATGTCTATCATTGGAATTTTAAGTTTTTTCAGAGTCATGATGTATTATATTTAACGTTGTTATTCAAAGATGTTGACAATTTACCCTGAAAAAAAAAAGACGTTATTCCAACATCAACACTTTTTGATTTGAGGGTATTTTTTGTACAAAAAAATGGAGACATTATTTTAGCATCAACACTTCCCGTTTTCAGGGTTTTTTTTGCACAAAAAAATTTGTGACGTTATTTGGGCATCAGCACTTTTCATTTTCATGGTGTTTTTTGCACACAAAAAACTGGCTACGTTATTCTATCATCAACACTTTTCATTTTTAGGGTATTTTTTGCACCAAAATAATTGGTTTTTTTTCCATTTTTTTTAAATGTTGCAAATTTACCCTAAAAAAAAGAGGTTACTCCATAATAACATTTTTCATTTTCTGGTTGTCTTTCATGTTTTTTTTTTTAATGTTTTTTGGGTTAGAGTTCTTATTTTGAGGTAATAGTTATCGTTTGAATGGTAACTTTGTTAGTGGTGTGACCCAAAACTTCATGAGAGAAGAGGCAGAAAGGAAGGTTGGAATAAAGTTCATTCCAACTCAAGAAAATTTCAAAGGAGTGACATCTCCACCATACCAAGTGATTCGAGTGGAAGAGGACATACAAGTGGAAATTGGTGAATGGCTAGAAATCGTTGACTTCACAATCATTCATATGTATGATTATGAAGCAATTTTGGGGATATAATTCATGAAGAAGTTTGAAGAAATGATCACGCCACATATGGATAAGTTATATATATATGATGGAATGTAGGACGTACCATTAAATGTTCCAACCATGACAACCATGAAGGTCGAATATAAAATAGCATCGATGAGTGTGGAGAAGGATCAAAAAAACAAAGCAATATATGAGAGGTTGATTCGAATGGAGGAAAAACTCATAGAATAGGTGGAAGTTACAATCCCATTGTTATATAGCATTATGGACTTGACATGGATGCTAGAGGAAATGGAAGAGTGCAAGGATGCAAAATTAGAGAACCAAAGAAAGGAGGACGGAAAGGCATATATGCATAGGTTATAAGAGGATGATGTGGATGCATGGATCGAGATGTTGGAGCAAGATGAAGATGGAGATGGAATGCCATCAACCTTCCCATGCCCACTATATTTATGAAATTAGAATGAAATATGGGCTCATTGTCATATGCTCAGGGAAACGAAACCATTTTAAGTGATTAGTGGACCACACTGGCATGATTGATAGGAGGATCTTATGAAAGTAGGATGCAATGACAGTTCTGATAATGCTAGATTAATGCGTTGTTGAGGAGGAGATTCTATGGTCGGATTAGCTACGTGACTAGTCATCAACACGAGGGTATCCAACACATGATGTTCTTGCAGAGTTGCGACAGGTCATGAGCATGGAGCAGGTGATAACAAAAACAATATAATTATTCCAATGAGGATGACAGACTTGGAAAAGGAGTTTTTTGGGATGATTTTGTCAAGGAAAACAACCTTTTCAAAGTGAGGGAGTTTTTCAGGGACCCGAGTTGATACCACATGCCACAGGCTCCCATGACCTCCCATGAAAAATTAGAGAGGTTAAAAAGTATTTTGGAGTCCGACAAGTGCACCCACACGGAGGAGAGGTCCTCAGGTCAACACAAATGGTAGCATATGCGAGTTGGTGAGACACATACCAAGAGAGTTCCTAGAATAAGGTGGGGTCCCAAGTACGACACAAAGAAAGAAGTAGCATGCATGATGACAGAGCACACCCACATAGCTAAGGGTGTCAGAGAAAAAGCACCCATGCATAGAGACCACATTTGACGAGGCGTGCACATCATATACTTATAGTTGTAGCTAACCTGGTGGATCCATGGGCACTTTCATGCCCACACTAAGGAGGGGCTCCTTAGCGCTGAGGTGTTGTGGGGAAGGAAAGTGAGAAACAGCAACAAGAAAGGCGAGTGAGCGACAATGACAGTTGGTGAAAGTGAGGGGTGTGACGGGTGATCAAGGGGCGACATGCGACATAACATAAGGGCCAAGAAAATGACAAAAATGACATAGCATGACAATAAATACAAGTAAAAGTGCCCAAGAAAGGGCATGCCCACCTAGCGAAGGGGCACCCACCCCCCATAGGTACGTAGGCCCAAGGGCGCTCTCGCCCATGATGGGGTGGCCATAAATGTTGATGGGTCAGCTCAAACAAATGAATGGGTGTCGAACTACTTTAAGATTTCAAAAAGGAAGTGTATAAAATCAAGTGAAGGATTTAAAGAAAAGGCATCAAGAAAAGTTGACCAAGGATATCACAAAGGTAGAGTTCACACTTAGGTGAGTTTGTAATATCATAGGAAAACTAAAAAGAATGCACAAGGTAGAAAGGGACTCAGTAAGAGAACAACAGGTAAGGTGAGGCTTATCTACCAAGCCCGCATGACCGAGCTGAAGTCCGTTTTCATTTTGGGCACACTTTTTGGGGTTTCTTGATAGGTCGCATAGTGCAAGAAGAGGCTACATGACTAGGAAAAAACAATGCAGGAAGGGGTTGCATAATTTTATAATCAGGGTGGACGAGTTGTTGGTTTGGTCTAGGTTGCTGCCAGGCCTTTGTAACTTTGTAAAATATATTTTGTATTATATTTGCAAAAGTAATAAAGTTCGGGTGAACTATTTTGGGGAGTTTCCCCCTCCCATCGTAAAGTGTTGACTTGTATATTGGTGATATCACACTACTAATATTTTATATTTTTGTTAGTGGTTATCACACATTTATGAAGAAAATGGTAAGGAAGTAAAGTGAAGTAATTCCACTACATAATTGAAGAACACTTAAATAATAATTTGGCTAAATGTTGAAGTGTAGGTGTAGTCGAGGTTACATTAGCTTAGAAAGAAGTGAACTCTCGTCGATGCCACATAGTGGCCACAGTGGACTAAAGTTACCACAACATTGGGCCATGACTTGTGCCCTCCCTTACGAGGGATAAGGCATAATGAGAAAATGCAAGGCTCAAAGCAGAAGCTAGGTTTTCCAAAGCGTCTCTTCTCGTGTCCCCTGATTCTACCATTGGTTACACACGGATAACGATACCATGGGAAACAACACAATTCATAATGACAATACACCCATCGATGGTTTGTTAAATATATTGAACTGAAAATATGGTAGGGACTTGAGGAATGAAAACCATCATCCTCGTGTATGATGTTTCTCTTTTTACTTTAAAATTGTTTGATTACTTAGTAATGGGTTCATTGTGTTTTCTCTACTTTCTTTGTAACAAATTTGACCTTCACACCCCATTAAATTTTCTAATAGCACTAATTTTTCTATAGGTACTCGAAATATTTCAAGGAACGCGGTGTCGATTCAAAATGTGTGTTGTCGTTTTTCCCTTATTTTTGGCACTCATTCATGAGTTGTGCTATTTGGTATTCCATTTCTATTAGGAAATACTTGATATTCCACTTCTACAAGAAATATTTATACTTTTGAATTATTTATTCAAAGTATAATTAAACTACTAATTTTTCATGTGTTGTTCATGTTTGGTAATATAAATGCTTTAAGCAAGTTTTGAGTATTTTGTGTGTGCACAAATTATATGTGTAGCTCCCTTTGTTCTCACTGCAATTTCCACAAGAGTTTGATTTTGTTTAAAAAATTAATAATTATTAAATCCTCACATCCTAAAATTCTCATGTTTATAATTAACTTTGTAAATATTTACATGTATTTACGGTTATTTACTCTCTTTAATACATGATTGACATATTGAATCTGAAAAATTTATTGAATACTTTGTTATATATTAGTATATTATATATTTTCGATTTTCTTTCTTTTATACTTTGCAACTAATGGAGAAGGGTATCTGTTCTAATGGAAAAGTTTATTGAATTCTCGGTGCGTTGCAATCGTCTCATCGAACACTATCATCCTCATCCATCACATGTTGCAAATCCATCATGGTTTTGGCCCAAAAATGATGGGTGCAAAACCCCCAAGATTGGGTTTCAATCCCACAAGCCTACTTGTTGCATTTTGACCTCCAACCCTTGAAGACTAGGGCCTGGAGTACCTTCCAAGCTAGAACAAAATCAACAATAATTTGGTCTCATATTTATGATTTAATTTTAGGAAAACATAGAGTATATACAAAAAATAAAGTGTACGAAAAACATATATTATATACACAAAATAAAGTGTACACATGACATTTCTAAAGTAAGTATATACCAAAAAATCTGGATTAAAAGAGGGATTGATAACCTTGTATTATACGAAATAAAATATAACACAAATACATTAATACGGAAAAAAGAGTTACCCTTTTATACTTGCATCTTATTTTTATTATATTTTATTAGTTATATGAAGCCATAGTGTTATCCCAAAATGCTCTATTGAACACAAAATCTATCTTATTCTTGGTGCTTTTTTTCCCTATGCCCCATCTTATCACCTCACCAACTTGGACAACTGTTAACATCAAGCCATATTAAGTCTTCTTCCTTCCCTTGTGCATCTCCTCCTTTCATTATTCCAAAGGGCATCTACTAACATATTACCATGTCCTTAGTAAAGAAAACATTAAAAAATGATATCCCTCACCTCCAATGGAGTATTTGTTTACAAAGATAATTGGGCAACTAAGAAAGTCATACCACCTCTATGGAAACTCACAATGGAGAAGGCAACATCTAATAATGCATTTGATGTTTCTAGAATATCTATTTTCTTTTTCTCATGCATACTAGTAGTCGAAGAATTTGAACGAGGAAATATCTAAATAACATTTTGTTCTTTCCATGAAAAACTATTTGTAATTAATTTAATAAGAAGACAACTTTCTTAGAAAAACCAACCTCTCCCTCTTAATAAAATAGCAATATTATTTCCATAATCATGTTGTTTATCTCTTTATAGTATCTTTTTGTCATATATGATTAATGATTTTCGGATCTCATTGAAACATAAACAATACTTCCTAGTTCCATTGGTATGCATATTAAACATGAAAATAAAATTTATTATCAAAGAATCTTGAAAAACTCTATCTATACATGTATATAGAACAATGTATAAATAGGAATAAGATAATATAATTCCTCAACTTCTTCCTTAAATTGTATATATATATATGTAATACTTAGGTTTATAAAGCAATATCTTTGAGATTTGAGCAAATAAAAATATTAAATATAAATATAAAATCATATATAAATTAATTATTAAAAATATGACAATAATTACTTAAAAAAAAAAAAAATTAAACAAACACGTAATTTTTAAACCAAACACTAAATTCGCGTATAACATACTTTCTTTATCAAATAAAACCTACTTTTAAACGAAAATGCTGTAAACTCAAAACCATAAAAACATCAAATAAGAAAGCCAAAACGATGACTTTATCGTATCAAATCTTTATGTGCGAAATGTTGTTACACGAGTCCAAAATGTTACGAAAAAAACTCATGCAGACTTAATCTTGGCCGTATAATAGAAATTAAGCCAGTACTTTGCACTTTTTCACCATGGTTACCGTTCATTTTGCCAGTTCCATATTACCCCCCCATCTCACGGCACGGGAGTGGTCCTTACATCATAAGCGGATGTAACCGTTGAGCCGC
Source organism: Pinus albicaulis (assembly GCA_034641835.2). Classification (NCBI taxonomy): domain Eukaryota; kingdom Viridiplantae; phylum Streptophyta; class Pinopsida; order Pinales; family Pinaceae; genus Pinus; species Pinus albicaulis. The sequence continues at coordinate 990,422,747 of CM076577.1, read as the reverse complement.
AAATGTTGCTACCGCTATTTAACAGTTTTCAGATGGCGATTGCTATAAAAAAATTAAAATAAAGAAACGATTCCATATATTTGAGCGTCGGCAGAATTGCAGAAGATGGCGATGGAACCACAGATTTGGCCATCCTTTCCGCAACTGTGGGAGAGGACCGACATTCACATGGAAGCAGCAAGGATTTGGCAAGCCCTCCCACAGGATTTGCTGCTTAAGATTTTATCCATGTTGCCCATGCGTGACTCTTTCGCGAGAATGGAAAGAATTGCTATCTTCCCGGGATGCCCTGCAGAGATTGATTTAAATTTTCCAGTTCATTCCTTCCCAGGACTTTTGGTTCAGAGATTGATTTAAATTTGCCAGTTCATTCCTTCCCAGGACTTTTGGTTCAGTTGGACTGTATCGTACTACGGGAACTTGGGTCATAGAATATTTAGGAGACGATAGTTGATGCAGAAAACTGCGAATGTAGTTAGAATAATGCAGTTGACAGTTCAACCGAAAAACAAATAGACCATCACCTATAGGCATATAAATAGCAGAAATTCATTTACTGTAGGTTTGATTTCCTCCAGAAAGAAGATATATAAAAACAGAATTTGGAAACCATCTGTAACTTGAATTCTTTCAGCAAAGTTGTTAATTTACGCCAGATTACTTGTGAAACGAAATTTTATTTTCCCTACTGATGTATGTGAAGCATTTAAATTTGAAATTACACACAGAGTTGATTTGAAATTAACTGAATTAAGTTAAGAGATACTGTGTACGTGCGGAAGAACATTCCTTGTTCGTACCATTTACAGGACTACGCAGACAGCGGAAGAAGTCTTACACAGGCCAAGAAAGAACGGAGTTTTCATTTTCACAGTGAAACCAGACCAGCAAAATGATTGCAAACAGTGACAAGTAAGTTCACCAACACAGAATGAGTTTGAAGTTGATTACGAAGAAAAATTTTCGTGTTAATTATTTAAGAGTTTGTCAAAGTTCTGAAACTGTCCAGAAGAGGGAGACAGAGACTTGAACACTAAACCGAACAAGGGTTTGAAACAAAAATCATACAATTACAAAGAAACGGAGCTCCACGGAACATTCATCATTTTTAATCAATTACACCGAGAAACCCTAACAGCCGACCAGAGTCTGGCAACAAAAAATAGTTACAAAACCTAAGCTACAGGAAGTACAGAATGGATTCGACCCTACCCTTAGGGTTTCGACATTGAAGGGAGGCCGCCGGATGAGAAAACTAGCAGTAGGAACCTATAAACACACAACGATTCTCTATTAGAATCCTGAGAAATTTATGAAACCAGACTGACAAGAAAAGAATGTGCAAACTGGACAGACAAGACACGAACCAACTTACTAAGAAGGTTTGAGGACGGGGCAGAACGAACGCCTAAAGTTTTGAACCGACAAAGCCTGCTCATGAAGGAGCGGAACGGTCAGAGGCCACAAATAAAAGCAGTAAGTTTTCCAACAGGGAAGGAGTGAAGTACCTGTGACTTTTTCCGAGCTGTAGGCAGCCACAGGAAGTTGTGGCGGTCCAAACTTGAAAAGCAACCGATATCAAATAGTGGTATCATTCAAAACTGAAATGTGAAAGAACACACAGATGTGAGGCCAACCAGAATAACAAGATAAGAGACCATCGCCAGAGAAATTACCAACTATCCGGGTGCCAAGCTGCATTGCAAGGTCCACGGGTAGAGTAATTGGCAGAAAATCGCGCAATGAGACCAGGACAGGGTTCGTTTAATAGAAGGGAGAATAATAACTCTCACACAGAGACACAGAGGCATATTAGTGAAACCCCCGTGCAGAGCCAAAGGGTTTTTGGAGGTCGGAAAAACACTCCTCTCGACTCAGTTAATGAAAATACTGAAAACACAGTCGAATGCGGTTGCATAGGGCGAGGAGTATTGCGCGAAGGTCGGAGTAAGGTGGAGTAAATGCACCAGCTCACGAGGACAGATACGTAGTGATTGCCACAGAAGTCGAAAATTTCCCAAATACAGTGATTAAATGTTGTCAATTCCCTTGTGTCACATTTGCATTTGTTTCGTTTGATGAGTTGTCAGTGACCTGGCGGAGTTTCAATCCGATACATTCGAAATATCAACATTTGATTGCAAAACAGTTGTGCATTGCCACGTGTAAGTAGGTTGGGCCACATCAATAGTTCAGGCATGAACATTTACACACCTCCTTTGCCTGTTGATGCCGTCATTGTGGTTCCCTGCCGGAATATCTACTGTTCTCACAGCAGAGGAGATCGATTGGATCTTTCCATAGGAAATTTAGGTACTTGGTGTTGAAGACACCTGCAATATCCTCAACCTCTCCTATGCAACTTCATTGCTATGGATATTGATGCTACCAGGAGGCACTGCACTATTCTTCTCGGGGAAAACAATATTGGATGCGGACAAGAAGCTCACAAAAGTATGCTATTTGTATCTTAAATTACTCTTGTTTAAAATTTTATAAAAAAAAGTGGTATTTGTATCTTTCAGTTTATAAGTGGTATTTGTATCTTTCAGTTAGATGATCAGTAAAATTCAAGTGTATTAAAATTTATTTATATATTAAAAATCAACTTAAACAACATAGAATTATAATTTTAAAAAAATAATAAAATTCAAAAAAATTTAAAAGATAAATAAGAAAATATCTAATTTTTTAATTATCGCTCAATCTTATAACGATTAAGATGTAAACTTGATTTCCTGAGATTTGAAAGATTAAATGGAATGAAATTGTGGTTGCTAATGAAAAATCTCTCTGCAACTCGTAACAAGAAACTGGGCTCTCATGTTTGGCCGAGGGAACAACACAATAATGTAAAAATATGGTTTCCTTGTATTTTAGAGGATATACCAATTATATAGAGGTGTAAAATGTGGGAAAGATTTTCACTTAAGAGATTTGATTCCTTTCTGCTTTACACTTCAAGAGATTTGGTTTAATGTGGTGTTAACATGTATTTATGTTGATTTTAAACACACTAATAAAATATATATTTTAAGAAATTTTAAATTTTTGCTTGTTTGTTTTGTGGTATATGTGTATAATTAATATTTTTTGAGATTCTATATGTAAATTTCATGGAATTATAAATTTCTATCATACCTTGAATTAAATAATTTATTCACTAAATAATAACATTTTCAAATATATATTATTAAAATATTTTATTTAGTACGTACAAAAAATATCTAATTTAAATTATTTTATTTTTTCTATATAAATTTTATATAAAAAAATTATAAATAATAGTAAAATAATTGCTATTATTAATATTATTTTTTTCTTGAAATTTTACATATCCAGTGAATATAAAACAAATTAGACAATGTGTAATATTAAGAATATTATTTCTACATGTCATTTGTGAGCTCTATATTAAGTAGTGAATGAATTACATATCTCTCTCATATTAAGAGATAAATATTTTTTTAGTAATTTTATATTTTTATAAAAAATTATCAATAAAATAAAACAATAATAAAAATTGAAATATTTTATTTATAGTTAACAATAAGTCTAATGTTACTAGATAACATCTTCTTCTTTATATTAAGATTTGAATTATATAAAATCTCTAAATACAATAAAATATTTTAGTTTCTAATTTTCAACATAAACTTTATATAATTGTAAAGTAATTAAAATTAAAAAAAATAATATACATAAAGAAAATTGTAATTCTTTCACTACTTAATATTTAATATAGATTTGAAATATAATATATAAAAATATTATTATTAATATTATATAATATTTAAATTATTTTAATAATAAAAACACAAATCACAATTTAAAAAACTTTGGTAAAAACTTTTAACATCAAAGATGAAATAAATATAAATGATATATTATACATTTATATTTACTAATTTTAAATATGAAAACGGGAGCATTTTAATTTAGAGAATTCAAATAAAAAATAAAATATTTCAACCATGCAACAATAAGCCTGCATAAGTATATGGAGTACTTCACCATATAAATAAAAATAGAATGATGCGATTACGTTACACATGGTTCAACTTTGACACTGCCAATACAAGAATAGGCATGCGGTTTATTTTACTACATAAATTCAATGTTATTATGAAATTTATATTTAAATTTAAATTAAGGTTGTGTATGGGTTTTTGTATAGTTGGTGATACGTGTTTTGTTAAGGTATTTTAATTCCTCTAAAAAACAAAAAAACAAAAATTTTTATAGTTAAACAATATTATATCTTTAGACTTTTTCAAAAAACGATATAAATATTTTGAATATTAAGTTTCAAATTCGAATGTGCTCAGAATTATTGATAGTGCTAAAAGGTAAACATAATATGAAAACGCTGAGTGAAATGAAGTAACCAAATCCAAAAAAATCCCTTTTCCCATTCCGGCATTCAATTTTCACGTATTTCTGAACTTATTTTCCAAAAACTACTTAATAGCCAATGTCACGTTCACCAACAGAATTATTTACTCCAAATTAAAAAAAAATATTATTATTCATGACATAAAATAACTTAGGTAACAACTACCTTGGTTACCCAGGTTATTATTGATTCAAATCACTTTACAACTAAATTATCTGCACCAAACTCAAACTCTGAGTTGGCATCATTGCATCGCTTTCCAAAAGGATTAATTTCTAGGTACCAAGCATGTAATTTTTATTAATGTGTGATATTAATATCGTCCTCAACACTTGGTAGTTAACATTATAAGCTGGGTCAATTAACGAGATTCATATATGTATTTATCAATGAGATCTTAGCCATTAATTGGGGTATTTATGAGGTTTGTATTGGATAATGGAAAGACTCACCAAATGGCATGAGATTCCTCTCCACCACAGCGAAGGTGTCAAATCCATTTACTTCCGAGACAACTGTGCTGCTTGCCTTGAATTCGCCGAAATTTGCGAGAGAAAGATCTGGAGTGTACTGCCTCTGTGATAGCTTTTGCAGTATCTTCACCTCTTCATGGCGCGCTGGATGGTTTCAGCCCCTCGTGGTTTTCTTTGTCGTGAACAGGTTTTAAGGTGAGCTCTGACCGTTGGCATAATCCCCACTAAACCCTGTTTGTTTTCAAGCGCTAAGAAATCATTCAAGCTCTGATGTTTTTCCGTTAATTCTTTGTTAGTAATATTACCGGGTGTTGGGTTGCAGGGAAACTGAGCATTACCGCTTGCTCGAGGTGCTTACCCGACTGGCTAGCCTGGAGACGGATCGATGTTAAGGTACTAGGTTTTCCCGTCTAACCCTGCTCAGGGTTCAATGTATCACCGTTAAATTTATCACTAGGCTATGATTTTTTCTCATTAACAAACCCCAGGGCCAACTTACTAACCCATTGTACTCATTCCAGGTTTTTGCAGAATTTTGTTTTTTCAGTTCTCTAACAGGTGAGTTCCTCCATAGCTATTCATACCCTATTCATATTGGTTCGACTCTCTTTCCATTTTATGGGTAGTGATTCTGCTACCAATTCAAACTGTCAGATGGTTTACGCTTCTCTAACAGTGTCTCTATTATTGGCAGGTTAGCAGTTCTTCGCCAAACCCTTCCTCCAGTCTTTCATAACACACTCGCTTGCCCCGGCTTATGATGCTCCTTCTGCTCACAGGTACACTGTGTTGAACCAACCATCGATAGCCATGCGTTCTTGGCATGTTTAGAAAGACAGTTTCGGTTACACCCTTCACAGCTTAGGGTTTATGAACTCGCAACAGATAATTTTCATTTTATGTTTAGACTCTAGGTTTTGATACTGATGTAATACATTTATCAATAATGTTGATCAAGTTACCTGGACTGTAATTCCATTTCTAGATATGCACAATTTTTTCCAAGGCCCCAGTGCCTGTTTAGTTTATGCGTAAATATGTCAACAGGGTGCCTATTTGTTTCTTTTCGTTAATATAAGCAAAGAACTTCGTTGAAGCTTATTCTTGCAGTTCTTACTAGTGCGAGATCTATGCGTTGCAATAAAGTAGTTTTTCCACATTTTTCGTTGGTACATTTGTTGTATGCTCATTTCTATGTTACATGCTAACTGTTCTGGCAAGCTTTAAACATATTTCAATGGCAGATTGGTCCTTAATGATTTATTGCTTACCGTACAGGCTTTACGCCTTATTCTTTTAACTTTTCCAAATGCGAACACTCAGATTTTATGTTTCCATCAAGTTTACTATTCTGAGGGTTCTCCTGTGATTTTGTTTCCTCTGTTTACACAAAGGTTGTCAGTCTACCTCACGGCTTGTCACAGCGTTGAGGGTTTTCTACAGTCGATTTTAAATATTTCTCCATTCATCTTTGAACATATTTTTTGTGTTATACGTATCGTCTTCTACTTACAGGAATGTGTTTCCCTTTCGGTTCTTTGGTGCCCAGTCCACCATTACAAAGACTGTGTATAGAATCGTTTGTTGAAAAGGAAAGGAAAGGGGAAGGGTTTTGTTCCATTAACTCAGTAACCAAAGTAAAATAATACTTTTGTTTCATAACAATACAATTGAGTCTTTCTTGCCAGCATTAATATTTAAAAAAAAAAAAAAATAAGAAAATTGTCTTTTAACTTGTTAATGCTAGTTAACTCGTAATGAGGCTGTCACATATTCCCCCCCTGGAAGTAACACCGTCCTCGGTGTTTCAGCCCATCTCTGCGAAGAGCTCCAGGTAGGCTTCCTACATAAATTTTTCATCCTCCCAAGTAGCTTGGTCCAGTCCAAAGTGCTTCCACTGCACTTTCACCTGGATAACTACTCTTTTGCAGAGTTCAATTTCTCTTCGATCAAGTATGCATTGTGGCTCTACCAGAAATTCTCCATCGGGTTCTACCTGAAAATAACAACAGTGTTTCCAAATCAGTACACCTGAATTTATTCAAACTTCAAGTTAGGATTTGTTTCTACTTTTCTTCCTACCTAAATGTTTTGCCAATGAATTACATGTTTTTTATCATGTACATATCGCTTTAACAAGGATACATGGAACACATTGTGTGCTTGGATATGGCTAAGCAAAGCCAATCTATAGGCTACTGGTCCCACCCTTTCCAATATTTGGAAAGGTCCATAGTACCGAGGAGCCAATTTGGCGCAAGAGGTCCACATCATGGTACTTATTTTAGGCTTAATTCCTATGCATACATGGTCCCCTACCCTGAATTCACAGTAGGACCTTTTCTTGTCTGCAAAGACCTTTTTTCTGTCTTGCGTAGCCTTCAAATTATGCCTTATTATTTTTACTTCAGCTTCCATTTCAGCCAACATTTCAGGTCCTAACAATAATTTTGTTTCGGGACTGCTCTAGTTTATGGTTGTGCGGCATTGCCTGCCATATAATGCTTCAAAGGGACTCATTTTTAGGAATTCCTGATACCCATTATTATATGTAAACTCAAAAAAGTGCATATAGTTTTCCCACTTGGTTGGCTGCTGCATCACGTACATGCACAGCATGTCTTCCAGTATTTGGTTTACCCGTTCTGTCTGCCCATCAGTCTGAGGATGATAGGCAGCACTAAAGTGTATCTGCGTTCCTAGACTGGAAAACAAAGTTTTCCAAAATGCGGATGTAAACTTAACATCTCGATCTGAAATCACGGTCTTAGGTATGCCATGCAACCTAAAGATTTCCTTCATGAATATATATGCAATCTATACCGTCTTGTAGGTAGATTGTACAGGTATAAAATGGGCAGATTTTCTTAATCTGTCCACCACTACCATAATTGAATCATTCTTTTAGTTTGTTCGAGGTAAACCCGTGATGAAGTCTAAGGAGATAACCTCCCACTTCCACTGAGGAATGGGTATGGGCTGCAATAGCCCTGCAGGATGGTGATGTTCCACTTTAACCCGCTGACATTCCAAACATTTTCTTAGATATTTTGCAATATTCTTATGCATACCTGGCCAGTAATATTTTTTTCTTATTGCAGTGAGCATCTTTTGATATCCTGGATGGCCAGCGTAATTGCTGCGGTGGAACTCATTCAGAATTACCTCCTTAAGACTTGCGCGATTAGGTACATAGAATCTTCCGCGAAAAGTCAACATCTGCTCTTCGTTCCTTCCATACTCTGATGGGTTGCCATGCTTTTTATCATCCTCCATTTGCTGCCACAAGAATTTATATTCTGAATCTTTCTGTGCTTCCTCTTTTAACTGTTCCATCATCTGGCTTTCTATCCGATTAAAGTATAGGGCAGAAATACTGTGCAGTTTTCTGCTCAAGATGTCTGCAACTCTATTTTCTTTCCCCTTAACATGCTGTAAGTCTATATCGAATTCACTCAAAAAGGCGTTCCACCTTGCTTGCCTAGAATTCAAATTTGCTTGCTTAAAATAATTGGTCAAGCTGCTATGGTATGTTTTAAGTACAAATATTTTACCCAACGAATAATGCCTCCACACTCGGAGGGAGTGAACTACTGTTGTAAGTTTCAAGTCATAAGCATAATATTTTTGCTCATGTTCTTTCAGCCTCCTAGACTTGTAAGCTATCACTTTACCTTTTTGAGTTAATATTGCTCCAACTCCTTCTTTGCTTGCGTCAGTACAGACCTCATAGTCTTTTTCTGGGTCAGCTAGCTTCAGTATTGGGGCTGTAGTTAATAGTTTTTTCAACTTTTAAAAGCTTCTCTGACATTCATTCGTCCATTCGAAAGGCTTTCCCTTCTTCTGCAAGGATGTAATAGGGAATGAAATTCTAGAAAACCCTTCTATGAATCTCCTACAATAACCAGCTAGACCCATAAAGGATCTAATGTCCACCACATTCTGAGGTACTTGACATTCCATAATAGTTTTAATATTTTCAGGATCAATAGCTATCCCTTCAGCTGATATAACATGTCCCAAGTATTTTTTTTTTCTGTTTTAAAGAAATCACATTTGCTAAACTTAGCATAAAGCTGATGCTTATTCAACACTTCCAAAACTATCCTCAAATGTTATTTATGTTCCGCCTCACTTTTTGAGTATATAAATATATCATCTATGAAAATAAGTACAAAATTATCCAAATACTGATGAAAAATACCATTCATCAACCTCATGAATGTTGCTGGTGCATTTGTCAATCCAAAGGGCAGCACCACGAATTCATAATGTCCATATCGAGTGCGGAATGTTGTTTTGCAAATATCCTCTTCCTTAATCCGAATCTGATGATATCCGGATCTTAAGTCTATCTTAGATAACACCTTAGCCCCTCTCACTTGATCGAATAAATAATTGATTCTCGGTAAGGGGTATTTATTCTTAATAGTCATCTTATTAAGCTGCCTGTAGTCCATGCACATGCGTAATGTCCCGTATTTTTTCTTAACGAAAATAACTGGTGCTCCCCACAGAGACACACTCGGGCGGATATAGCCCTTGTCTAACAGTTCCTGTAACTGTATCTTCAGCTCTGTTAATTCTGGTACACTCATTCTATAAGGGGCTCTTGATACCAGAGAGGCTCCTGGCAGCAATTCGATGGTAAATTCAATATCCCTCTTGGGTGGTAATCCAGGAATATTTTCTGGAAATACATCCAGAAATTCCTGTACTACATGAATATCGTCCATTATTGGAGCCTTCTCCTTGGAGTCTGCATGTCCCACTTGTATTACATACAGCTGACATCCCCTTCTAATACACCTACCCAACTGAGATGTTGTTATTGGTCATAATTGTACAGGCTTTTTAATTCCCTGGATTTCTTTCCGTGTACCATCTTGCATTCTGAAGGAAATAATATTTTCTTTGTAGTCCACTAATGTCCAGTGCTTCTCCAACCAGTCCATACCCAATAAGACATCATAAGACCCCAGTGGTAAGACATTTAGGTCCACCTGTAGCTGCTGTTACACCACTTCCAACACACAATTAGGAACTTTTGCCATTACCTTTCGTTTTGCCCCGGTAGCCAACTATACTAGCCAAGAATTCTTAAATTTTTGTTCCTTTAGTTTACATATTTCCACTAACTTAGGACTTACATAACTCAAACTTGCTCCAGGATCTACCAAAATTGAAACAGGTTTAGTTAGTAAAGTACCTTCAAGTTCGATCATTGTGGGCTGAAAATCGGCTTGCCGATCCTCCAAGGCTGCATTGATGCGAGGTAAGTTACGTGCCACGTCCCCTACCATAGATGCCTCCAGAAAATTTGCTACAGTTTCACTTTTTTTCCGTTGGGGACAGTTTTTATAGCAATGCACTTCCCCACAACCCCAACACTGTAGGGAGGCTTAGAAATCTGCCCTTGGTCTAGTTTTCTTGATGCTTCTGTAGGTTTTTCCTCAGCTGGCCACTTATTTCTTTGATGATTTTTTACCAAAATGCTTGCTGATAGAGTTTCGTTTTGAGCCTTTAAAGTTGCTGCCTTTACTGCCTTTAAAAGTACAGTTATTTTTCTAATTTTTCTTTGGTTGCCAGCTCTTTCCTCCTTCACCCTTGGCCTTATTCTGCTGATAGCACATTCGTGCTTTACAGATAGCCTCATCCATAGTCTGAGGGTTAACAAACTCTATCCGTTCTCTCATATGAGCAGGTAAACTACTTAAGAACCTCTGCACCTTGGCTTTCTCTTCCCGGAGATAAGGAACGTAACGTAACAGAGAGGTAAATTTTGTAACATAGTCGTCCATGGTCATTTGTCCCAACCGAAGATCATGGAATTACTTAGCCTTGTCATCATAAAATCTTTCTATCAGGTACTTGTCCCTAAAGTACTACTGAAACAGTTCCCATGTGATATCTCGCTCATCAATGCTACGTACATTTTTCACCTCCTCCCACCATAGGGTGGCATTTTCTCATAACTAGTATATAGCCAATTTGGCCTTCAGATTGCTGCTATATTCATATACCTGGAAATACTTCTTTATATTGATTAACTAGACTTCAGCCGCCTCTTCTGCCTCACCATTGAAAATTGGTGGCTTAATCTTGTGAAATTCCCCCTACAATTCCACTTTCTGTCTTTTAAGATCTTGCTGATCGGACAGATTGCCAGACTCTGCCTCATTATAATTCCTGTTTTTGCTCTTCTAGGAGAGACTCTTTTCAGTTTTGCCTGTAGTGTTGTTTCTAGTTTGTTTATCCTCTGGTTCCGTCGATAACTCTCTTTCTGCACTGGGGTGTCTCATCTCCTGATTTTGTTTATCAGACAAACTCTTCAAGATCTTTTCTTGATCTTGCAGCAACCGCACGCTGTCCCTCCCGACTCTTATCATTTCCTCTTGTAGTTGTTGTACTGTATTTAGAAAAAATGCAGTTTTTTGTTGTTGTTCTTCTAGCAATCGACTCGTCTTTTGGTCCTATTCCACAGCTAATTGAACCCACATTTCTGGATTCATAACTGTTGGGCCCTGAGTCTCTTCTGGTTGTGATTGAGATGTTGTACCTTCCCTCATTTCTCTCAGTGCACTAACACATACACAACTTCATTTTTAGCAGACCCTTAGGATGCCAGTGTAGCAACTTGGCTCTGATACCACTTGTCACGTTCACCAATAGAATTATTTATTCCAAATAAAAAATAAATTATTATTCATTACAGAAAATAACTTATGTAACAACTACCTTGGTTACCCAGGCTTATTATTGATTCAAATCACTTTACAACTAAATTATCTGCACCAAAATCGAACTCTAAGTTGGCATCATTGCATCGCTTTCCAAAAGGATTAATTTCTAGCTACCAAGCATGTAATTTTTTTTAATGTGTGATATTAATATCGTCCTCAACACTTGGTAGTTAACATTATAAGCCGGGTTAATTAACGCGATTCATATATGTACTTATCAACGAGATCTTAGCCATTAACTGGGGTATTTATGAGGTTTGTCTTGGATAATGGAAAGACTTGCCAAATGGCATGAGATTCCTCTCCGCCACGACAAAGGTGTCAAATCCATTTACTTCTGAGACAGTTGTGCTGCTTGCCTCGAATTCCCCAAAATTTTCGAGCGAAAGATCTGGAGTATACTGCCTATGTGATATCCTTTGCAGTATCTTCACCTCTTCATGGCACGCTGGCTGGTTTTAGCCCCTCGTGGTTTTCTCCGTCGTGAATAGGTTTTAAGGTGAGCTCTGACCGTTGGCATAATCCCCACTAAACCCTGTTTTTTTCAAGCGCTAAGAAATCATTCTAGCTCTGATGTTTTTCCGTTAATTCTTTGTTAGTAATCTTATCGAGTGTTGGGTTGCAGGGAAACTAAGCATTACCGCTTGCTCGAGGTGCCTACCCTACTAGCTAGCTTGGAGACAAATCGATGTTAAGGTACCAGGTTTTCTCGTCTAACCTTGCTCAGGGTTCCATGTATCACGGTTAAATTTATCACTAGGCTATGATTTTTTCTCATTAACAAACCTGAGGGCCGACTTACTAACCCATTGTACTCATTCCAGGTTTTTGCAGATTTTTTATTTTCGGTTCTCTAATAGGTGAGTTCCTCCATAGCTGTTCATACCCTATTCATATTCGTTCAACTCTCTTTCCCTTTTATGGGTAGTGATTCTGCTACCAATTCAAACTGTCAGATGGTTTACACTTCTCTAACAATGCCTTTGTTATTAGCATGTTAGCAGTTCTTCGCCAAACCCTTCCTCCAATATTTGATAACTCGCTCATCTGCTGCGGCTTATGATGCTCCTTCTGCTCATAGGTACACTGTGTTGAACCAACCATCAATAGCCGTGCGTTCTTGGCATGTTTAGAAAGACAGTTTGGTTACACCCTTCACAGCTTAGGGTTTATGAACTCCCAGCAGACAATTTTCATTTTATGTTTAGACTCTAGGTTTTGATACTGATGTAATACATTTATCGATAATGTCTATCAAGCTACCTGGATTGTAATTCCATTTCTAGATATGCACAATTTTGGCCAAGGCCCCGGTGCCTGTTTAGTTTATGTGTAAATCTGTGAACATGGTGCCTGTTTGTTTCTTTTTGTTAATATAAGCAAAGAACTTCATCGAAGCTTATTGTTGTAGTTCTTACTGGTGCGAGATCTATGCATTGCATTAAAGTAGTTTTCCCACATTTTTCGTTGGTACATTTGCTGTATGCTCATTTCTATGTTACATGCTAACTGTTCTAGAAAGGTTTAAACATATTTCAATGGCAGATTGGTTCTTAATGATTTATTTCTTACTGTACAGGCTTTACGCCTTATTCTTTTAACTTTTCCAAGCTCTAACACTCGGATTTTATGTTTCCATCAAGTTTACTATTCCGAGGGTTCTCTTGTGATTTTGTTTCCTCTGTTTACACAAAGGTTGTCGGTCTACCTCACGACTTGTCACAACGTTGAGGGTTTTCTACTGTCGATTTTAAAGATTTCTCCATTCATCTTTGAATAGATTTTCTATGTTATACGTATCGTCTTCTACTTATAGGAATGTGTTTCCCCTTAGGTTCTTTGGTGCCCAGTCCACCGTTACAAAGACTGTGTATAGAATTGTTTGTTGAAAAGGCAAGGAAAGGGGAAGGGTTTCGTTCCATTAACTCAGTAACCAAAGTAAAATAATACTTTTTTTTCATAACAATACAATTGAGTCTTTCTTGCCAGCATTAAAATTAAAAAAAAATAATAAATAAGGAAATTGTATTTTAACGTGTTAATGCTAGTTAACTCCTAATGAGGCTGTCACACCCAATCACATTTATACCCACCTTTAAAATTCTCCCTCCGCAATTATAGGACGCAGTACATGCTGTTCGCGTGGGCGTATCACAGTTTATTTACAAAATGTTGGTGGAGTTGAAATCTTATTTAATTTTGTCATAATATGATCTTCCCACAAATATATCAATTCGAACGAGTGATATAGATAATATTAGCTAGTCCATTGTTAACATATTTTTCTGTTTTCTTTGTCAGAAGGAATATCATTTTTAAAGTAAAAGTGTAATGTATTAATGGTCAAAATAATTGTGATTTTATTACATAAATAAATCTAGGTTTAAATTTATTTTTTTAAAGCAATAAGATTGTACAAATACAGGATACAAAATTACTAACTTTGAAACGTCCTTACCACATTTTGGGTAAAACCTATTAAAAACCAAAACTATGTTCCTACTTTCAAGTATATCATGTTTCAATAATGAAAACTCGAATTTAAAATTTTATGAGAATATAAGAGGGTGATGTGCAGTGTAATGGGTTTATGCTCCACTTTTATAAAGAATTTTTTTAATATCTTTTGCTCATTAAATTTTTTTGACATAAAAATTGAGATAAGAAATTGTGAGCTTTTAAATTGAAATACATTACTTTTTAAAGAATTAGTTATATTTAAAACAATATTAATTGATATTAATTATTTAAAACAATATTAATTAATATTAATTATAATAATAATAGTAATATAAATTTTCTTGGTTATATCTTTTTATCAATTTTATTTGAAATTTAGAAACGAATTGGTTAGAATTATAAAAGCCTTATAATGTAAATGGTACTGTTCCTTCCTGGGTTGGACTGGGCAGGCGTACGGAATGCGAACTGAATGGGGAATGTTAGAATTTGATACTGGGAGAATGCGGATTGAAGTCATGCGTCCTCTTATCGGGACGTTAGATTGTTCTATGATGGGGACGATACATTGTGAATAATGGGAACACCTCTCTTGGAAGATAGGTCAGTTGGCACCAGGTAATGCAGAAGTTGTAGCTTCAGTTATAAAAATTACCTAATAATACCGGAAACTCTGGCAATTGAAACTATTTATATATTTAAAAGATAATTTAATAACAAGAGTACCATAGGTACCATCCATTTATAATTTGAGTTATAAAAATTACCTAATAATACTAGAAACTTTAGAAACTGAAACTAGTTATATATTTAAAAGATAATTTAATAACAGAAGTGCCATAGTATATCGAAAAAAAATTATTACAAACTCTCCACAAACAACCCAAATATAAAGGAGCTCCAAACCTATGGCTTGAAACATAAAAGAGCTCCGAACGTAAAGCTCGCAACATAAAAGTGCTAGACTAACACATTTTATGTAACCTGTAACGTCATAAAAGAAATTTCAAAACCATATACTCTTATTCTATAAAATTCTAAAAATATATAATAAAATTTAATGAACATATGATAGCACAAACATACCAACACAATTTTGTTTCTGTATATTAAGTTTTACTGAAAAAAGTAGCGAATTTGGAAAAGTTCCTCCCATGCAATTTTGATCCATTTTCTGAGTATGTGAGTCTGCAAAATTGGCAAGGTTCTGTGAACCATGAAACTAGCGATCATTCAAAAACCTTAAATGGATTTAATCTCTTTTTAAGATATATTTTTTATTCTTATGTACTCTAACTTTGTGCCAATGAAATTACTTCTCGATGCCCTTTCTATTCATACAATTTTTTCTTCATATATATATAAATTTTACGCTTCTAATAACGAAACCATACCACGTAATACCATTGTTAAATTTCTATTACAAAGTTTTTTTTTTCTCTTTCATCATATTGATTGCAGGGCTATTGTGTCACTAGAACTTAGGCTATCAAAACACTATTGCAAAGAGAGTAACTCTAAATAGAATTTCTTTCATTACTTTAATAAACATAATATTTTCACATAGAACTTACCCTTAGTTCATCACATGGATTAACGATGGGCGTTATAGGTATATAAGTTAATTAAACCCAAACTTTATTTTCGGTATCAATAATTGACTGGTTTATTATGGTTTATCATGTAACGCACCCTTGCTCCATTTCTCAAAGCTTCAATAAATTAAATGAGCCTGGTTGAAGGGTTGATGGGGATTGTTACTCAAAGCTTCAATGAATTAAATGAACTTGATTGAAGGGTTGATGGGATTGTTACATGAATGGATGGTAGACGTGTTCCCTTCACCCATGTAATATTCACATGGATCACGTCGGTCAGTTTTCGTAGGCCCTTTGATGGTGTAGATCCATTTTTAAAACCCTAACCTTCGTTTTGGTGCCATTTTCCTTCACTTGGATTTTTCTCACTAGAAAAATTATGTTGGTTTTCCTACTAGTTTTCGTGGCAATCATACACCCTCATATTTCATCGGCTTAGGTGGCAATGGACAACTAGTAAACTAGCGTCATTTATTCACAGCTTTATCCTGATTGTTCTCCTGTTTTCCTTGCACTAATCTTCTGCTATTTTTGTGCTAGAGGGCTCCCTTGTCTACGGGGATCATCCAAAGAAACCTTGTCTCGTGGAATTTCCAAATTTCCAGGCATGTTTTGCTAAAATTGCAGCGACTAGAATACCCTTTCTATACGAATGGACAGGTTGGGCATCTACCAGTGAATGCATCTTTATTATAAATTAATTGAATGGTAATATAGGTTATAACTAGCAAACTCTATTTCATAATTGTTGTATATTGAGCCAACAATAAAGTTAAAAATCTATGGAATCAAGAAAAACACCTATATAGCTAAGATAAGAAATGCATACCTGTATAGATGTGAGATCTACCTATTTTACTATGTTGAAGTATTTTTAAGAGTATATGGATATGTTTTGGACATATGTTGGGATGCTTACATCTGAAATTATTTGGGGAAAGTCTCAAATTACCTATATGGAGGCCACTTATTATTAGTGTTGCTGGATGTAGTATGTCTTAATGGAGACTTTGATGTTTTGTATGGTGTGAAATTTAATATCTAGATATGACCCTATGTGTTTAACATTTGCAAGTTATTTTTGGTTTGCAAGAATACTTTTAGTATATAACTTACAGGATTTTTCCAGGATTGATATGCACAAATGTCTTATATTAGAATTTAGAAAGAAGATAAGAAGATGATTGATATGCACAGATGTCTTGTATTAGATTTTAGAATGAAGATAAGAAAAATTATATGCACAGATTTTTTATATTAGATTTTAGAAGGAAGATAAGAAAAAGATTGATATGCGCATATGTCTTGTATTACAATTTAGAAGGAAGATAAGAAAACTTAAACAAAGTAATATTGATATTAAAATATACAATTCATAATTATTAAACTACATAATTTTCTATAGTAATTATAAAATTTTATAGGTACATATTGTCCATAACAACTTCTAACGAATCTTTGGAAAATAGTTATAGAACTTTATGGTTACATATAGTCCATGACAACCTCTTCGAGAAAAGCCTTCTAAAAGAGTCTACAACTCTAAATTTTAAGCAAATAATTTGGATACAAGAAAGAACCAAGGAAATTATAAGGATGAGAGAAATGAGTATTAATAAATTAAAAGTTACAGACTTCAATGGGATAGTAATATTAAATTTTCGGGAGTAAAGAACAATAAGGGTTAAGCTTAAAAATGGATAGAGCTTACAACAGCATTATGAAACACAAGGAATTTTTAAAAATCAAATATATATAATATAACAATTAGTAACATTGAGTATGTATATCTCAAATAAAATATGTTTGAAAATAATTTAAGTTAAAAAAAACAATTGCATTATATATATTAAGAAGATTTGGAAATTTACATGTGATAAATAATTTGGTTTTAAAGTTATAATTGAATTCAAGAAAAACATAAAGTATATGCACAAAATAAAATGTACACAAAGAAAAATTTATTAAAAAAAATATTGATAAAGTTTTATTATACGAAATAAAATATAACACAAATATATTAATATGAAAAAAAGAATTAAAATTTTATACTTGGACTTTCTTTTTATTATATTAGTCAAAATACTATCCCAACATGCTATATTGAACACAAAATCTAGTGCTTCTTTGCCCAATGCCCCATCCTATCACATCACCAACTTGGACAACTATTAACATCAAGCCGTATTAAGTCTTCACCCTTCCCTTATGCATCTCCGTCTTTCGTTATTCCAACCATTCCCTAATTAAAGCCAACACTAAAAATTCATATCCTCTACCCCGATGGAGGATTTGTTTACAAAGATAATTGGGCAGCCTAGAAATTCATACGGCTTTCTCGAAATTCATAATGGGGAAGGAAACATCCAATAATGCATTTGATGTTTCTAGAATATATGTATTTTGCTTTTCTCATGCAAATTAGTTGAGGAATTTGAAAAATAGAATATCTGAATAACATTTTGTTGTTTCCATATAAAATTATTTGTAATTAATTTAATAAAAATCCAACTTGCTTATAAAAATCGACTTGTGCCTCTTAATAGAATTGTGGTATTCTTTTCAAGATCTTGTTATTTATTTCTTTATAGTTTATTTTGTCATGCATGATTAATCATTTTTAGATCTCATTAGAGCATAAACACTATTTTCTAGTACCACTCGCATGCATATTGAACATGAAAATCAAATTTATTATAAAAGAATCTTGAAAAACTATATATGTATAAATAAGAATAGGATAATTCTTCAAATTCTTCCCTAAATTATATATATATATATATATATATATATATATATATATAATACTTAAGTTAAATATGAGAATAATTAATAAAAATAAAACAAAATTAACCAAACACAAATTTAAACCAAACACTAAATTGGTATATAACATATATTTTTTTTATGAAATAAAACCTATTTTTAAAAGATAAAAAGATAACTCTCTAATCTCGAAATCATAAAAATATCACAATAAGAAGCCTAACCGATGATGTTATTATACCAAATGTTCATGTGGGAAATGTTGTTACATGACTGCAAAATGTTAGAAAAAACTCAGGCATACATAAACTCGGCCATATAGTAGAAATAAAGTCAGCATTTTGGCCTCTTTTCACCATGGCTACCATTCATTTGGCCAGTTCCATGCACCCCACCATCTCACGGCACTGGAGTGGTCACTTACATCATTACAGTTGAGCCGCAAATGTTGTTACCGCTATTCAACAGTTTTCAGATGGCGATTGCTGTAAAAAGATTAAAATAAAGAAAGATTCGATATATTTGAGTGTCGGCAGAATTTCAGAAGATGGCGATGGAACCACAGATTTGGCGATCCTTTCCGCAAATGTGGGGGAGGACCGACATTCTCATGGAAATAGCAAGGATTTGGCAAGCCCTCCCACAGGATTCGCTTTTTAAGATTTATCCATGTTGCCCAAGCCTGTTCTTGCCAAAATGAAAACTCTTTCACGAGAATGGAAAGAATTGCTACCTTCCCACGATGCCCTGCAGAGAATTGATTTAAATTTGCCCCTGCACTCCTTCCCAGAACTTTTGGTTCAGTTGGACTGGGACACGCATCGTATTGCAGCAACTTGGGTGATAGAATATTTAGAAGGTTATAGTACAGACATGAACATTTACACACCTCCTGTAATATTTGTTGCCTGCCGGAATATCTACTTTTCTCACAGCAGAGGAGATCGATTGGATCTTTCCAATCTGCAACCCTGAGCAAAGATTAATGAGGCGCAACATATTTCCCTCTCGAATTTTTGTGTCAGGCTTCGAATGCAACAATGTTTATTGGCCTTGGGAACCGATGTTGGAATTAGATAATTTAATCGATAATGAGTCACACGCATTCAGCCTTCAGTTCGTTACGTTGTCTATAAATTTTGTATTAAGCTGTTTATAAACTTGGCTGCTTGTCATCATGTTGTAATAAGGCTCTTAAATGCTACGATCCCACTCGAGATTCTCCAATTTCTCTTTCTATAAATTCGACCGGTTTTCATCGTGTCTTATATAGGGTCTTATGCCTGGGTTCAGCCAGATATTTTCCACCCTCTTTCATTTAAAAATGTGTAGCTGTTGCAAATAATTTTTAATATCATAATTTTTGGTTTTAGAGCGAATTAATTATTTGTTCAAATTCTTTTAAATTCTTGTTTTGTTGTTCCTTTCTTAAAAATTCAGATGTATTAAAAGCTATTTACATAATAAAAAATTCAGATGTATTAAAAGCTATTTATATATTAAAAATGGAATCCGTGAAATTGAAGTGTATTAATTTTTATATATATATTTAAAATGTAATTTAAAAAAATTCAAAATATAAAATAAAATATTGAATCTAAACAACAGAAAGTTATAATTAAAAAAAAATCACCAAATTAAAAAAAGGAAAAAAAAAAAAATTCAAAACATAAAATAATAAAATATCATTTTTTTTTTATTATGGGTCAATTATTTTAACAATTGCAATTGTCTAAAAACATAGTTTCCGTTTATTTAGTAATTAAATATTGTTGCAAATACTCTCAACCACCATCATGCTATGAATAAAGTTTTTGTTTATTTAGTAATTAAATATCGTTGGAAATACTCCCAAAGCCATACTTCCATTGAATTTTCATGGGAAGGACGAAGCTCAAAATTCAAATTCGAGGCATTTTCACGCAATATCAAAAACAGAATACCCGCGCATTTTCTCTGCATTTAATTTCCTTTCAGTTGTATATCTATATGTTTGTCCGCATGTCACAGCCGGCATGTTTTTTGGTTTAACCCTTAAGCCTTTTGCCGAAACTAAGTTTCTATCGATATGATATCAGCGGGACCCACCAACCTTGCCACATTTCCAAAACCGCATACAAACCTTTGTTATCTCTTATTCCTTAGCTTTTTCATATTCGCATTTCCCACGATTTCCCTTCACACATCGCAATCGCAAAGATTTATGTTTTCCCGTAAGCACCCAAGTTAAATGTTAAAATCGTCGATTTGCGGTTTGCGATGAAGGCGCACATGCAATGAGTTTTTAGTGCTGAAACCCGTAATATTTCAGGTCAGCCATTTTTTATTTTGTATGTTGTGTCATGTACAAGAAGAAGATCAGAGCAAAAGGATGATCGGGTTGTTAATTGTCCATTTCTGCATTAAATTGGATTGAATCTTCAATCTTCCGCTACTTTTGTATTAAAGAATGTAATTATATTTTGTTTTACGGAGATTTGAATGAAAAATAAGATTTCAGTTCCTCTGATGTGTTGCTCTCGTTGTCTGTCTGTCTGTGTATTGTCATTTTCCACACATATTTTGCATTCTCTGTGTTGTGGGGGAAACACATCCCTCTGTTGTCTGTGTTTATTTCCAATTTCCAACATGGTATGAGAGCACGTCTAGGCTCTCAGTGAAAGAAAGTGTTCTTTACTGAAGAAGCTGAAAGTTTGTTTGAGAAGCAGATTCTCCAGCAGTGAGAAGGTTGTGTTTACACAGTCAAGATGGCAGCACGTTGTGTTTACACAGTCAAGATGACAGTAGCAGGCACAAG